>CM065387.1:42452500-42775000 GCA_033060915.1 Euryodendron excelsum | reverse complement strand
CATTCAAACCTCCATCCTGGTTGATTGTGGACCAATTCTAGTGTCTTTCGACTCAAATGACCGTTTTGGCCCTTATGGGTCGGTCATCCTCTTCAACCACTCCAACTCTGAGTATCAAACTAGTAATCATTTGGAACACTCTTAATAGTGTTTTCGACCCTCCAATGCTATACCGGTCCATTCTGGGGCCATTTTGGTACTTCTTGGTTCAAATGACCATCTTGCTCCTAGTGGACAGGCCATTTTCTTCAACTATTTTGGCTCTAGGTATCAAATCGGTAACCCTCGAGGCACTTCTAAATGCCCTTTTCTCTTTTCCAGCTGGGCTCCTGTTAGTACCCCATTTTGGCCACTTGATGATCTCCGGCCAGACCGAAAGCTTCTATAAACTAATACAAGCATACTCAAGCCCAAATTGGCTTTTTAAATCTAATCCAATCAGTCAAGCGCTTCGCGGGCCCACTAGGCCCAATAGAGACAAAATAACCAAAATGCTTCTGTTACATTAGTCAGTCCAATATAGTCTGACAAGTCTTTCATAAGACGGTAAGTCCATTCAAATCCAAAATCAAACCCAGTTGTCCCGTCATTCGAGAAAGTTGATCCCTCATTGATGGTAAGATCATTCAATCCAGCACGGCATGATCACTGAGAAAGTTTAGTCCTCAGATAGGTAAAGCCCCTTTTCACACTAATCTTCAAAAAGTACCTAAGTCCCCGAAATGAAAGAGCGGTTCACTTCTAGCGCCTGCTAGCCCGCCAATGTAGAATGTTTACTAATCTGGCATGTTCTTTGAGAAAATACAAACCCTTCAAGAATAGAAGACCGTCCAAATCTGGCACGACCTTTAAGAAAGTTTATCCCTCAAGGCGGTAAGACCCTTTCAAACCTGTCCATCGAGAAAGTACCAATTCCTCAGACAGAAGTCCAGATCAGATCCAGACTGGTCAACACCAATGCCTACTAGCCCGTCCAAATAAAAAATGTTCATTTGCCCCTAGCGGGCCTGACACATTTCTCAAGAAAATACCAAGTCCTCAGAATGGTAAGACCATCATTCAAGGCCATCCCTATACAGTTTAACATGACTAGTGCCATCTAGTCAGCCCTGGTCCTTTCCCGAAGGCTCCCTAGTCAAAATGACCATTTTGCCCCTAGGCATCCAAGCACCCTAGGGAACCACACTAACTCTGGGTATCAAACCGGTTACTTCGGTCAACTTAGTCAACCCTAGTCAATCTTGGTCAACCCTAGAACTCCTGGGAAGAGATGACCGTAATCTGGTCACTCTCTCTAACCATACCAACTATGGGAATCAACTAGAAATCTTTGGGACTCTTTCCAGAGTATCCCCTTCAATTTTTGGCTGGCCCCCACCGTTCGGCACTTTCCAAAACCTCCTTGCTCCACTCTAAGTGAAGCATGACCAATTTTTAGCCTTAATCCACTTCCAGAGGCGCACACCAGCTGTCAAGAGGGATTACAAGTCGAGCAGCCCCCTTTTCAGCCCTTATTAATAAGCTTGCGCCACTATTAGTGGCGCACGCTCTAATTTTGGGCATGCACCACTAAGATTAGCGCATAACCCCCAAATCAGTTACAAATCAATCAGCCCCATATCCAGCCTTATTTTTGAAAGCCATCTTAAATGAGCCTACGCCACTTTTAGTGGCACACAGCCACATTCAAGGCTTGCACCACTAGGAATGGCACACAGAATTTTCATTTTTGCACTATAAATAAAGACCTTCCCCTTCTCTGTTTTGGGTCAAAAAATTGATCCAAAAATTCTTTGCCTCTATTCTAGATAGCTCTCTCTTTCTCTCTCTCTCTGTCTCTCTCTCTCAAAGTTCTGCCGACCAAAGTCCTCGCCTGAAGCTCCAAAGTCTTCGAGCTCCGCCTCGCTGCCCGGAAGCTCTTGAAGTCTTCCCAAGTCCAAGGCTCAAGCCTCTATCAAAGAAAAAGAAATGAGATAAGGTAATCCCTACTTCATTTTTCCGCATCCCCTACTTTATTTTCTCCCTCCGAACCTACTTAGGTTCTTCTCTTTTTTAATCCCCTATCTCTAAACCCCCCTTTCTTGCATACTTGGAACAAGAGGATGTTAAGTCCATGCCTAGAGTGAACAAGAAGAGATTACCGATTGGGACTCTCTTTGGCCTTTACTTGCCTTACGACATGGCCTTAAGGCCCTCTTGCAATGTGGCGATACCTAGCCTTTTATGTTTTATGTCGTTATAATTATTGTCATACATTTCCATTCTCGCCTTATTTCTACCCCTTAAAATCGTTTTCAAAGTTATATTTCTCAAAATCATAATTCTAGGTGGATCCTAATCTCTTTCATGGTTAGGGTTTTTGTAGAAAAATGTGATATTCAAAATGACCCTCAAAGGTCTATATTTTTAGTCTCATGCCTTTTAGAAGCGATCCAAACTTTCTTTTTTCAAAATCAAATCAAATCTTTTCAAAACAAGTCAATGTTTTCAAATCAAATGCAATCTTCCTGAAAATGAAACAGTTTGAAATTTGATCTTCCTGAAAAGGAAATTTTTCCAAATCAAATCCAATCTTTTCAAATCAAATCTCAATTTTTTCAAATCAAATCAAATCTTCTTGAAAAAGAATTCTTTCAAAGTCAAACTTTCCTGAAAAAAAAAAAACCTTTCTAAAAATGGAAACTTTCTAGAAATAGAAACCCATCTCAAAATTCCAAACAACAACTAACCTGATCCTCTTTAAGGAGGTACGTAGGCAACCCTTCACGGAGTGCGGTCACAACCCTTTTCAAATCTTCAATTCCACAACTCCTTTCAATTTTCTAATTCCAATTCTATCATTCAAACTCTTTTTCAAACTTTGTTTTCAAAAATTTTTCAAGTGGATAATATTAAACATAGGTAACCAGTGACTCATAATTAGGTGAGTGAAGGGTGAATAGACATTTAGGTACTGCAAGGGCGAGGTAAAGTGATAGTCTTATGACATCTTCCCTATACGTAACCAACCCCCAGACTTAAGAATTTCTGTTTCAAAGACCAAAACCAGAGTCAATTTTCAAAAGGGCTTTATAACATTTTTAGGGTTGTCAAACGACCATATCTTCTAAAACCCTCTCATCAGCACGTTTTTCAAAAATACTTTCCAAAACCTAGGTTTAACTTTTAGGCTTTACCTAGTCTAGATGACCTAGCACATCTTTAAATATGTTAGGTGGCGACTCCAAAGACCTTTTCAAAAAACCCTAATCAATTCCATTTCAAAAATTCAAACCCCGTCGCAAGCGCCCTTCTAGGAGGTTGAGTTCTAACAAGAGAGTACCGTGTTTTTTCCCAAGCCTAGAGGGCTCACTTTAAAAAAAAAAAACGGGGTGTCACAGCCCCATAGCCCAGCAGCTTTCCAGATCAAACCGGAGCCACTCGCAGTGGAGTCAGGCTAAAAAATGGCTTGGAGCCACTCCAAATCTTTGCCTTGCAGCTCAAGTCGAATCAAATCTTTAGAATCATTGCCATACTAGGGTGGCACCACTCGTAGTGACGGCTAGCCAAAAATTAGCTTGACAATGGTGCCTACCAAAAAATGGCTAGCCGTCACTTCTAGTGGTGCCACCTCCTTAATTTTTCTTATAAATACAATGCACCCCCAACACATACTAGGTCCAAAAAAATGCAACAAAGCTCTACCAAACTCTTTACAACCTCTGAAATCCTCCAAAAATTCTAATTCTCTCAAGACTCTTTCAAACCCTAGGCCCTCTAACCCTAAGCATTGAAACCCTAGCTTCCTCACTCCATTGAAGATTAAGTCCAGGCCTTGAAAGCTCTTGAAGGCCATTGCTGTGAGACCCTTGTGCGTGGTGTGTGGCTTATGATAAGTTGAGTGGTGAGTTAACTAGTTAGTTGGTTAGTGAGTGAATTGGTGAGTGTGTGCATGTGAAGGGTGTAGATACACCCTTATATCCATAGTTATCAGAACTGAACCGGTGGCTGAACCGATCAAGCCATCGGTTCAACGGTTCACTGGTTCAACTGTGATTTAACCGGTTCAACCGGTTATATAATAAAATAATAATAATAATATATTTAAATAAAAATAATTATTAAAAAATTATAAATTGGTTAAAAGATACTCTTTTTTATACAATAACTTAACATAAGTATGAATGATAAATATTAAAAAAAAGTATAAAAATAAATAATTATAAAAACATTCAAAATAACTTCTTTTTTTTTCAATTTAATATTTTTAAACTATTGCTTATTGGTATTTCATTTAAAGTTTTTACTTTTTTATTCTATATTTTATCAAAAGATCATAAAAGACATATTTTTAAAAAAAATGGTTTTAAATCTAGTGAAATTTTTGATATTTTGACTTTTTTTAAAAACCGATCGGTTCACTAAATACTGGCGGGTTCACTGGTTTTTCAAAATACCAGCCGGTTCGTCCGATTCAACCCTGTTCATATGCATTTCCGGTAAATTATTAAACCGTACCATTCATGGTTTGGTTCCCGGTTCAACTGGCCGGTTCAGTTTGATTTTTATAACTATGCTTATATCTATTTTTAGACATTTGGAGAAGGGGAGTAAATCGGTGGAAGAACAAAAAGAAAGAAGAAAAGAAAAGAAGGAAGAAGAAGAGAGGGGAAAAACCTAGGAAAGCTTTCTTGCACTCTTTTTCCCTTATCTAAGGTGAGTTTCATGCTTATTTCATCTTGTCTTCTTTGATTGTTGCATGTTTCATAACAACATTACCATGGAAGGAGAAGGATGGAGGGAGGAAGAGGGAGGAGGAAGAAGATGGGGTTTTCATGGCGGAAGCACAAATCTTCCATGCTTTGTGTGTTTTTGGTTGGTTTAAACTTATTCATAACTAAAAAAATGTTATTTTGCATCTTTGGAACTTTTGTGTGTAGTGTGGGAGTGTGTTAAGGTGATTTGGGGTTGGAGAGCTTGAGCCAGAAGAAGCCATTTTCGAACAAGAAGGAGGCTCAGGCCGTTAGGATAACTCAAGTGACCATCCCAATGCTAGGCCAATTTGGGAGAGTGAAGTCTTTAATCATCCCAACAGTTCTAGAGACCGTTCCAATGGTAGGCCATTTGGTTGCAGACTGTCCCAGCGGTTCTAGGCACCGTCCCAATGGTAGGCTAAGTTCAGGTGTTTTGGCTCTCTAACTGTCCTAACGGCAAGACCTCCAATGCATTTTTTTTTGTTTAGCCTTCTCTTACCGTTCCAACTGTTCAGTAACCGTCCCAATGGTCAGAGCATTTGCACATTTATACTTTTGAGTTGTTGTATTACATCGGGGCTTGGTGAGGTTATCTTATTGCATTCCTATTACATTGTTAAAGTTCCATTTGCTTATCATTGATTCTATTTGCTTATCATTGATGATTTAGACGTTGTGTTTCCTAACTAACGGAGTTGTGAATGATAGGAACTAAGGAAGGGCAAGGGCCTTTAACGCAACCCAAAGAGTAATCTTACTGTGGTGTGAGTGAGGCAACATATGGGAATATAGATAGTCTTGTTTATATTGAATTGCTTGATGATTATCTATAATGTAATATTGATGAGGTTATATATACGGTGATATTTATGAGGTTATATATCAGGTGGCATTGCATACCATTCATATCGTATGCCAATGCATTTCATAGCGGAAGGTTTTGCCGATGTAAGACTAACCTAAAGATTAACCGATATGGGATTAATCTAAAGGGTGTCGATGTGAGGCATCCTCGATAACGAGCCATCACTCATTGGACCAACATTATCTAAACTTGCGCGTACATGTGGGTGATGCATTCATTGCATTGAGACATTCATGATATATATATATATATATATACATTGATCATTATACCCAGAGGTGATCATTTATAGTTGGATGTGCATTGTGGGTGCTTGTGATCATTATTTAAGAATTTGATTATCTACCGCGAGCATGTTGACTTTTAGTTCACACCCACATAGACTTTTTTGGTAGGTAAACTAAGGATGGAGTTTTGTTCATTGTAGTCCTAATCGTCACCACAGTGGCATCCATATTGATGTTAGAGGTGTTGAGTCTTCGGGGCAAGCTTTTGCTGCTTTACTTCTGTATTTTGCCGTATTTTGTATGGGACTTTGGGACTTGGTTTTATGTAATGATTTATGTCATGAATTTGTAATGATTTAAATAACCTATGCATTATGTTTACTGTATAGTACGATTTGGTTGCATAGTTCTTGTACATCTATATTTGTTTAGTTAATTTGCGGTGTATGTTGAGGTATCGTTCACAGGTATGGTGACCTATGCTGTTGCATCCCGCCTAATGTGACATCAATGATGCCTAATTAGGTTGGGGGTACGACAGTTTGGTATCAGAGCTGTAGTTCAAGCCGAGGTATATAACTGAGACTACGGTGTGGAGTTGTTGTCTAGGATTGTAGTGAACCACAGGGTGTTGTTGGCATTGATTAGGTTGTTTAGGAGTGTGTGGGCTATGTATCTTCTATACTTATCCAGAGTTGATGCAGAAAGAAAGAAAAAGAGAATGGAACAGCGAGATGAGGAGTTATCAGCTTCAATTAGGGATATGGAGCAAGGGGAGCATGAATCACGTGCTCAAAATTAGCTTGATGCAACGGATAGATTGGCTACTTTGATGGCATAATACATGGAGTATTGGATGGCAAGGCCGGCACTGAGGAGTACTACTTTGCATGAACAATTCATGAAATTGAATCCACCAGATTTTGTGAGGGCAACGAATCCATTAGTGGCTGAGGGATGGCTAAAGCACATAGTGGTTATTTTTTGGGTGATGGGAGTAATTGATGAATAAAGATTATCCTTGGCTACTTTTATGTTAAAATGTGAGGCGCGAAATTAATGGGAAGCCATGCAACGCATGATGAATGTTCAACCTGAAAGAGGACCGATCACATGGCAACAGTTTGTGAGGATCTTCAATGAGCAATACTTTTTGCTTATATTCCGTTATTAGAAAGAGTGGGAGTTCATCACATTGAAACAAGGGAGACTGTCCGTAGTGGAATATGAAGAGCACTTTACCATTTTGTCCAGATTTGCACCCGATTTAGTACGTACTGAGGATATAAAATGCCGGCGAGTCGAATAGGGCCTAGACTTGCCTATTTAGTCCCGAGTAGTTCCATTTGAACTCACAAGGTATATGGACTTAATGAACAAATCTAAAATTGTGGAATGAGATATGAAAGAGTGGTTAGAAAAATGAGAGCAATCTAAGAAGGGGAGATTTGATTCGGGAGCGGGATCATCATGGCAGAGGCCTTTTGAAACTACGACACTTGTGGAATAGATTTGAGTACATGCTACTTCAAGAAGAGGAGGTGCAAGATCTGGTAGTTTGAGGGGTACAAGGAGTTCTAAGGGCATAGGATCATGGAGGCTGCCAGTTAGACTAATTGGTTTGTAATTTGGCAACACTTGAGGGATCGTTTGCTATTGGAGTGAGGCTGAGGGGCATGTAATTAGGAATTGTCCGATCCTGTGGTCCTATACATGTTATCAATGTGGACAGCTACGACATATAGTGAGGAATTGTACTCAGAATTCTGCAGCAACATCATCAGTAGGTAGTGTGGCTCATGGTGTAAATAAAGGAACAACAAGAAGTGCACAACAGGGATAAGCTACGATACCCGACTCACGCACTCAAGCCCGAGTGTATGCCATGACACAGAGATATGCACAGTCTACTCCTAATGTGGTAACATGTATGTTATTTATCGTCGATAAAGAGGCATATGTTTTTTTTAGATTGGGGTTCTACCCATTCCTTTGTGTCTACTGCATTTAGTATGCATTTGAATAAACTATGTTTTCCATTGCCACAGCCGTTACTTGTTTCTACACCAATGGGAAATGTGATCCTAGCTAACATGATATCCAAGAATTGTGTGCTGAAAGTTGGGGATAAAGAATTGACAGTTGATTTGATTCCATTAGCCATTTATGATTTTGATTTGATTTTAGGGATGGACTGGTGATTTGCTTATCATGCCTTCATTGACTACTTTAAGAAAGAAGTTGTGTTCAAAATGCCAAATGACACAAAATTCAGTTTTCAAGGGAAATGAGATGTACTGCAACTTGTTTGCTATCGACTTTAAAAGCTAAGAAGTTATTACAGAAGGGATGTGAGGGATGTCTTGCACATGTAGTTGATATCACTAAATCAGCACCAATGTTATAAGATATTCTTGTGGTACAAGATTTTTCGGATGTTTTCCCATATGAGCTTCCAAGAGTAGTACTAGACAGGGAAGTGAAATTTTTTATTGATTTGTTGCCGGGAACTACACCCACTTCTATTGCACTATATAGAATGGCACTATCTAAATTGCGGGAGTTGAAAGTTCAATTGCAAGACTTGCTTGACAAGAGTTTTATTCAACTGAGTGTTTCACCATAGGGGGCACCAGCTTTGTTTGTGAAGAAGAAGGATGGTACTATGAGATTGTGTATAGACTACCGACAGTTGAATCAAGTTACGGTGAATAATAAGTATCCTTTACCTCAGATCAATAATTTGTTTAATCAATTACAAGGTGCTTATGTCTTCTCGAAGATTGATTTGAGACTGGAAATCATAAGGTAAAATGTAGCGACATTTCAAAGAATACATTTCGTACGCGATATGGCCATTATGAGATAAACAATTATATGTCAAGTTTAGCAAATGTGAATTTTGATTGGACAGAGTAGTATTTTTGGGGCATGTGATATCTGCGGAGGGAATTAATGTGGATCCAAAAAAAATTGAGGTAGTGATCAACTGGGACAATCGAAGAATGTTTCAAAAGTGACAAGTTTCTTGGGCTTGAGTGGCTATTATCGGAAGTTCATACGTGGCTTTTCATCCATTGTGGTTTCTTTGACTCGGTTGACGCACAAAGATGTAAAGTTTGACTGGATAGATGCTTGTGAGCATAGTTTTCAGGAGTTGAAAACCCAACTAACTACGACATCGGTATTGACAATTTCTTCTGGGAAAAGAATTTTATGATCTATAGTGATGCTTCACATCAAGGATGGGGGTGTGTATTAATGCAGTGAAAGCAAGTAATCGCTTAAGCATCAAGATAGTTGAAGACACATGAAAGAAATTATCCAATACATGACTTAGAATTGGCAGCAGTGGTGTTTGCATTGAAGATGTAGAGACATTATTTGTACGAGGAATCCTTTAAGGTGTACATGGACTATCAAAGTTTGAAATACTTATTTACGCAACAAGATTTGAATGTCAGATAGAGGAGATGGATGGAATTAATAAAAGACTATGAATGTGTAATCTATTATCATCCAGGAAGAGCCAATGTGGTGGCCGATGCTTTAAATCAGAAGTTCGCGAGAAGATTAGCTTGTATCAAGTGTTGTTGGGCAAAATTGTGTGCGGAAATGACCATCCTACGGGTGAAGTTTGAAAAGAAGGGTATGGGTGTCATGTTAGCTCATTTTTGGGTAAGACCATTGTTGCTTGACCGAATCTAAGAACTGCAAATGCAAGAAGAATAGTTAAAGAAGAGTAGACAGCAAGTGATGGATAAGGTAAGTACATATTTCTCTCTCCTTGATGATGGTACTTTGATGTTTGAAAATCATTTTTGCATATTGAATGAGCCAATGTCTAAGAATGAAATTCTAGAGGAAGCACATCAATCACTATATGCTATGCATCCAGGGAGTACTAAGATGTATAGGGATCTTCAGGATATTTATTGGTGGTTAGGTATGAAGAAGGATATTATGGAGTTTGTGGCAAAATACCTAACTTGCCAACAGGTGAAGGCTAAACATCAAAGACCGGTAGGTTTGTTGCAACCTTTCCCAATACCACAATGGAAATAGGAACATATAACTATGGATTTTGTGGTGGGACTTCTGAAAACTCCTAATGGTTTTGATTTTGTCTAGGTCATTGTTGATAGATTAACTAAGTCAGTTCACTTCCTTTTGGTGAAGATGACTTATACATTTGATAAATATGCAAAACTGTTTGTGAATAAGATTGTAAGATCGCACAGAGAGCTAGTATTTATTGTTTTGGATAGAGATCCACGATTTACTTCTAGATTTTGGCCTAGTTTCCTACAAGCTATGGGCACAATATTAAAATTTAGTATGGCATTTCACTTTCAGACAAATGGACAATATGAGAAAACTATTCAGATCTTGGAGGATATGTTAAGAGCCTGTAGCTTGATTTCAAAGGTAGTTAGGGTGATTACGTTGCTTTGATAGAATTTGCTTATAATAACAATTATCATACTAGTATTGGGATGGTACCGTTTGAGGCTTTGTATGGTAAGAGATGTAGGACTCCGGTATGTTGGACTGAAGTGGGCGAAAGACAGTTATTGGGTTCAGAAATGATCTAAGATACCACTGAGAAAATCAAGATGGTTTATGAGCATTTGAAGGTTGCACAAAGTAGATAAAAAATTTATGCTGATAACAAATGGCGAGAACTTGAATTCGTAGTGGGAGACCAAGTGTTCCTGGAAGTTTCTCTGTGGAAAGAGGTGTTGCAATTTGGGAGAAAAGATAAACTGAATCCGAGATACATCAGCCCTTATACCATAATTGAGAGAGTTGGTACTGCAGCCTATAGGTTGGACTTGCCACCGAAGATGTCCAAACTACACCATGTGTTTTATGTCTCAATGTTGTGAAAATATATAGCAGATTCGTCCCATGTATTGGTATCGCAACCGGTAGAGTTAACCGATGATTCGAGTTATATGGAGGAGCCAGTTCAAATACTTAACCGAAGGGAGCAAAGACTTTGCAATAAGGCGACTCCATTAGTGAAAGTTCTTTGGCGAAGTCATATAATTGAAGAGGCTACATGGGAGAGTGAAGAGAACATGCTGAAACAATATCCGTACTTAGTTCCATTAAGTAAGAGAATTTCGAGACAAAATTCTTAAAAGGTGAGAAGAGTTATGAGACCTCAATCTCATAATTCCATAATCAATTATATTTATTGCATGATGATGATTTGTGCATGTGTGTGTGGTGTGTGGCTTGTGATGAGTTGAGTGGTGAGTTGGATGATGAGTCAATTGGTGAGTGTGTGCATATGAGGTGCATGTGAAGGGTGTAGATACACACTTATATCTATTTTTAGACATTTAGAGAGGGAGCGTAAATCGGTGGTAGAAGAAAAAGAAAGAAAATAAGAGAAGAATGAAGAAGAAGAAGAGAGGGGAAAAACCTAGGGAAGCTTTCTTACACTCTGTTTCCCATATTTAAAGTGAGTTTCATGCTTGTTTCATCTTGTCTTCTTTGATTGTTGCATGTTATATGACATCCTTTCCATGGAAGGAGGAGGATGGAGGGAGGAAGAGGGAGGAGGAAGAAGATGGGGTTTCCATGGTGGAAGCCCAAATCTTCCATGCTTTGTATGTTTTTGGTTGGTTTAAACTTATTCATAACTTAGAAATGCCATTTGCATCTTTGAAACTCTTGGGTGCAATGTGGGAGTGTGTTAAAGTGGTTTGGGGTTAAAGAGCTTGAGCTAGGAGAAGCCATTTTCGAACTAGAGGAGGCTCAGGCCGTTAGGATGGCTTAAGTGATCTTCCCAACGCTAGGCCAATTTGGGGGAGTGAAGTCTCTAACTGTCCCAACGGTTCCAGAGACCGTTCCAACGGTAGGCCATTTGGTTGCAGACCATTCCAACAGTTCCAAGAACCATCCCAACGGTAAGCCAAGTTAGGGTGTTTGGCTTTCTGACCATCCCAATGTCGTGCCTCAATTTTTTGCACCCGAAAAAGACAAGTGAGAAAAACACAGTGCTCTCTCATTAGAACTTATCCTCCTAAAAAAGTGCGACTAGGTTTGAATTGAAATTTTGATTTGAATTAAGGGCTTGTGGAAAAATATTCAAAGTCGCCACTTAACTTAATTAAAGTGAGTTAGATCACCTAAAAACTAAGCACAATCCGAAGATTACACTTGGGGTTTTCAAAAAAAATAATTTTGGAAAACATCCTCAAGAGAGGGTTTTAAAGAAAATATGTTGTTTGGCAACATTTGAAAAATATGTAATCCTCTTTTTAAAAAAAAATAACTCCGTTTTTGGTCTTTCGAAAATAGTGATCCTAAGTCCGGGGGTTGATTATGTGTAGGGAAGACGCACCAAACCATCACCCTACCCCGTCCTTGCGGTACCTACATGTCTATTCACCCTGGTTCCACTCATTAGAGTCTTTGATTAATATATATCCAATACTATCCACTTTTAGAAAAGAATGTTGAAAAGAAATTAACATGATGCAAGATATACAAGTGCAATAAAAAGATTTGATTTGAAAATATATTTGAAAAGAGTGATTTGACTTTGAAAATAGATTTGAGAAAAGACTTGATTTGATTTTGAAGTGGATTTGAAAAGACTGATTTGATTTTAGAAGGAGAGTTTTGGAAATAGAAATTTGAAAGTAGATTTTTGAATTAGAAACTTAAAATTGATTAAGGAATTGGAAATTTGAAAAAGATTTGAGGAATTAGAGATTTGAAAAAAAAAATTTACGGTTTAGGAAACTTAAAAAAATATTGTGACCGCACCCATAGGGGTTGCCTACGTATTCTTTTTGAGGAATCAGGTCAGCCGTAGTTCGGACAAAAGTCTGATAGAAAATAGAAGGTTTGACTTGAAAAAGAGTTTGAGTCGGAATTTGAATTGGAAGATTACGGAATTGAATTTTGATTTGAAATTGGCTTGAAAGATTTGAAAAGATTGGTTTTGGAAAACTTGGTTTTAGAAAACCTAAACTTAAGAAAAATAGAACTTAGGAAAGGATTTGAGGTATAAGAAAGACTTGAATTGACTTAGAAGGGATTTAAAAAGGATTTGACTCAAATGTTGGACTTGCAAGATTAGGGAAGGATTGGATTTAGGAAATGTTCGAATTAGAAAAGTTTCATTTTGGGAAAGTTTTAGTTTAAGAAAGATTTGAACTTAGGAAAGATTATGAATTAGGAATGTTTTGAATTAGGAAAGTTTTGAAATAGGAAAGGTTTTGCTTTAGGAAAGTTTCGAATTAGGAAAGTTGTGGATTAAGAAAGGTTCATCTTAGGAAAGTTTTGCATTTAGAAAGGTTTGAAATTTAGGAAAGTTTGATTTTGGAAATGTTCAAATTTGGAGAGTTAGGATTAAGAAAAATTTAGACTTTTGGAAAGACTTTGATTTTGGAAAGATTTGAAATTTAGAAAGTTTCAACTTAAGAAAGTTTAGAATTTTAGAAAGGTTTGGAATTTAAAAAGATTTCAAAAGTTTAAAATTTGGAAAGTTGAAGTTTGGAATTAAGAAAGGTTAAAATTAGGAAAGATTTGGAAGCTTAAAGTTTAAGAAAAGATTTAAAAGTTTAAGTTTTTGAAACTTAAGGTTTAAGAAAGTATGAAATTAGGAAGGGTTGAGATTCCTATTTCCTAAAACAAAAGATTGGATTTTGTTTCCAAAAGATGTGTTTTGATTTTGTTTCAAAAAATGGAGGGTTGGATCTAATTTCCAAAATAGGGATATTGGATTTGGCATGGATTTGAAAGGTGAAGTTTTAGAAATCCTAGATTTGGAAGTCTATGATTTGATGTAGAAAATAGGTTTCGACAATTGATGTTTTTTACGTAAAATAGGAGGTTTTGGAAACCTAGGTTTTAAGGCATGATTGAAAATAATGTTTTAGTAAAGAAAATTAGGGTTTCCTAATCATTGCTCTAAGGTTTGACTTGGGCTCCCAGGAAAAGAGTTTTTAGAAAGTAAAAGTTTTTGGACAGAAAGATTTTTAAAAAGAGATCTTAGAAAGAAGTTTCTAGAAAGTAAACTTGAGAAGAGCTTTTGGAAAAAGAGGTTTTTAGAAAGAGTTTTTAGGAAAGAGATTTTTAGAAAGAGTTTTTAAGAAAGAGTTTTTTTGGAAGGAGTTTAAAAGGGAATTTTGGAAAGTAGATTTTCGAAGAGAGTTTTTAGAAAATAATTTTTGGAAAGCAACTTTACAAAAAAGAGTGAAGAGAGTTTTTAGAAAGTATTTTTAAAAAGAGATTTTTAAAAAGTAGACTTGAAAAGAGAGTTTTTGGAAAGCATTTTTAGGAAAGTAAGTTCAAAAGAGATTTTGAAGAGGGTTAAAAATATGACCACGAAAGTTAATTTAAATGTAACACTTTCCTAAAGCAACCCTAGCCATGGAAAAGATAGAATCACCTTAGGATTGTATTTTGCAAACAAGTTTTGAAGAAGAAAATTTCAATGCAACTTTTGAAAACGATTTTAATGCAAGCTTTGAAAACAAGTTTAAAAACAAACTTTGGAGGAATGCATGATCATGATATGCACAATGCAAGGGGTCATGAACATACAAGGTTAAAGGTTTCCCCACATAATCAAAGGGGCCGAACCCACGTGGTCTCCGATTAGACTAAGAGAAAACCCCCAACATAGTGACCTTTAATAGCCTAAACCTACACATGGACTGGGAAGTCCCTTGTTAAAAGCATGCAAGGAAGCCTACCTTGTGCCTTCTTTATTCACTTTGTTTTGCTTGCTTGTTTTACTTCTGTCCTTGCTTCACCTTGCGTCAGTCTTCAAGTGCTTGTCTTCCATCTTCAGGAGCTTCGGAATTGCAGCACTTCAAGTCTTCAATGGAGGCTTTGGAGGCTAATATGTGAGTGTATAGAGGTGTATGTATGCTAGGGTTTTGTGTATGAAGGCTAGGGTTTGTATATGATAACTAAGGTTTGGAAAACCTAAAGAAAATTAGGGTTTGGACAGACTACGAGCTCTGTATATCGAAGAGGAGGGTTTTCAGACTGAGTTTGCAGACCTTTTTCACACTGGAGGAGGCTCTGTATTTATAGACAGAGGGCTGACCTGGGGCTTGTTGTAATGGTGCCAGGCCAAATAACATATTGGCGCCACTACTAGTGGTGCCAGTCACTTAGGAAAGTTTTAAGGTCGGCAAATAACGTATTTTCAGAAGATTTGGGTGCTTGTACTAGTGACTACCATGTAATTTTTAGCCTGGCTCCACTAGAAGTGGCTTCGGAAGGTCTGGAAAGGATTTAGAGAATCGAAAATGGCCCGAAATGCCGAAAAGGAACAGGAACTCTTAGAATAGAGTCCCGGAGGTAGCAGACTTGAAATATGATGATAGGATGCATTTGAAGGGTTGATCGGGCTATTAGGGACAAAATGGTCAACTGGACCGAAAAACTACCGGGATGGACTTGGAATCTCCCGGAAGAAAACTCGATGTTTGAAAACATTACTTAAAATGTCCCAGGAGGTTACCGGTTTGATACCCAAAGCCAGTGTGGTTAAAAAAGGCGACCGGCCTGCCAGGGGCAAAACTGTCATTTTGCACTAGGTTTTTCGGAACTGACTTGGAATGATCTAGGAATGTATTGGAAGGCCGAGAATACTATCAACAGTATCCCCGAGAGATTACCGGTTTGATACCAGAAGCCGGTGTGGTTCCCGGGGCACTCGGGTGCCTTGGGGCATAATGATCATTTTGACCAAAGAGTCTCGAAATTGGCCTGAAACTAACTAAAAGGCACTTAATCATGCCGGATCGTCTCTGGGAAAATCTTGGAAAGGTGGACTTACCACTCTGAGGACTTAGGTACTTTTTCAAGAAACGTGCCAGAAAATGGCCTTAAGGGCAATTTGGTCATTTTTCATCGAAGTGGGCTAACATGCACTGGTGTTGACCTGGGTTTTGAGTATTTCCATCACTCTGATGGTAGTCCCATGACACAGGTTTGTTGGCAATTCCATATATCAACCTGTTTATGAGTGTTTCCGCCACTCTGATGGTTGCGATGTTTACGAGTACTTCTGCTACTTTGATGGTTCGTGATCATTCCTAAGACTGCCTGATCTCGGGAAGTTGCTAGATGGACTTAGCGCCTAAGGAATCAACTTTCTGGGAAGGCATGCCGAAACGAACATTTCTGCATTGGCGGGGTAGCAGGCGCCAAAGGTAGACTGTTATACCATCTCGGGAACTTGGGGTGTCGTCCTAGTCGATGGGTTTGAAGGGACTCACCGTTCCGAAGAACTTTCTTCGAAAAACATGCTAGACAGGATGGATTTACCGCCTCGAGGAATCAACTTTCTCGAGTGTGCTGGATTGGAATTGGAATTGGAATTGGACTCGAAATTGGATTGGAATTGAATTGGAATTGGACTGGAAAAAAGGACTTACCGTCTTTAGAAAGACACGCCCACTAGAATTGGACCGAACAACGCCTCCAAGGGCATTTTGGCCATTTTGCTTCTGCTTGGGCCCTACAGGCCCACAAAGCGATGGATTGACTGGATTAGGTTTGAAAAATTAGAATATATCCATATTGACTTGAACTCAAGTCTGGATGGAACGGAGACTGCCGAGCGAGCAAATATAGGGTGCTTACACCCAACAGCAAGGTGTACAGTGCATTTTGTTTGTTTGGCCTTCTCTGATCGTTCCAACGATTCAGTGACCGTCCCAACGGTTAGAACATTTGCACATCTATACTTTTAAGTTGTTGCATTGCATCGGGGCTTGGTGGGGTTATCTTATTTCATTCCTATTACATTATTAAAGTTCCATTTGATTATCATTGATGACTTAGACGTTTTGTTTCGTAAACTAACGGAGTTGTGAATTATAAGAGCTAAGGAAGGGCAAAGACCTTTGATGTAACCCAAAGAGTAAACTTACTGTGGTGTGAGTGCGACAACAAATAGGAATACAGATGATCTTGTGCATATTAAATTATTTGATGATTATCTATAACTTAATATTGATGAGGTTATACATGAGGTGATATTGATGAGGTTATATATGAAGTGGCATTGCATACCATTCATATCGTATGCCAATGCATTTCATGGAGGAAAGTTTTGCCGATATGGGGTTAACCTAATGATTAACTGATGTGAGGTTGATCTAAAAGGGTGTCCATGTGGGGCATCCTTGATAACGAGTAATCAATCACAGACCTTTAGCTTACACCCATACAGACCTTTCTGGCAGGTGAGCAAAGGATGAAGTTTTGTTCATTGTTGTCCTGGTTGTCACCGTGGTGGCATCCATATTGATGTCAGAGGTGTTGAGTCTTCGGGGCGAGCTTTTACTGCTTTACTTTTGTATCTTGCCGTGTTTTGTATGAGACTTTGGGACTTGGTTTTATGTAATGCTTTATGTCATGAATTTTTAGTGATGTAAATAACCTATGTATTACTTTTACTGTATAGTACAGTTTGGTTACATAGTTCTTGTACATCTATATCTGTTTAGTTAATTTGCGGTGTATGTTGAGTTATCGTTCATAGGTAAGGTGATCTGTGCGATAACATCCTGCCTAATGTGACATCAATGATGCTTAATTAGATTGGGGGTGTGACAGTTGCAAGGTTCAAGCAAGTCCTCCATTGAAGCATTCAAGCTAACAAGAAGACAAGGTAGGGTTTCTTTAAGTTTATGTTCTCCCTCTCTCTCTCTCTTCTCCCTCCTAGTCCACTTGGGCTATTCTCTCTTTTAATCCCTATCTTTTACCCCATCTTCTTGCATGCTTGAAACAAGAAGACCTTTGGTTCATGCCTAGAGGAAGCTTTGGGTAGACCACCATATCGGGGGTCTTCCTTTAGCCTAACCAATCATGTTCTGGTCTTGAGACCCCTTGCAATGTGGTGAAGCCTTCAACCTTGTATGTTTATGTTCTTATTGCATTCTAATTCTCATGTTCGTGCATTGTTCATTACCATCATGTTTTCAAAAGCCGCTTTCAAAAGCATTTTCTAAAACTACACTCCAAAGTTGCTTTCAAAACTATTTTCAAACTTATTTTCCAAGAAATCACGAACCATAGGATGATTCTAACTTTTTCATGGTTAGGGTTCACCTAGGAAGATGACACATTCAAAGTGACCACCAAGGTTCACATTAGGGTTCCAAACCCTAACTTGTTTTCAAAATCACAACCCTAAAGTGATTTTAACTTTTCCATGGTTAGGGTCGATTTAGGAAAGTGGCATATTCAAAGAGGCATTCAAACGCCACATTAGGGTTTTAAGCCCTAAAACCTCTCTTTCAAAACTTTAGTTTTCAAACCCCTTAAAATTCCATGTTCAAATGATTTTCCAAAAATTAGTCCAAGTGTTGTTAACTTGAAACCAAGGTCAAAACCCTAGAAACTCATGCCCTAGGAAACCTTGGTTTAATCCCTAACCTTCATTCTTGCATTCCTTACATTTAAAATAGTTTTCAAATCATTATCACAGCATGTTTTAAAAGATCACATAACTCACTTGAGTTGTTTTCCAAAAGTCACACACAAAATCATAATATTTCAAATCAAATCTTTTCTTTTTCAAATCAAATATTTTCTTTTTCAATTCAGATATTTCCTTTTTCAAGTCAAATCAAATATTTTCATTTTGTTAAAACAAAATCCAATCTTCCATTTTTGGGAATAAAATCAAATCAATCTATTTTTGGAGATAATTCAAATCTTTTCAAAAGTCAAACCTTTCCTTTCTCAAGAAGATTCCAAAATCAAGTCTTCCCTAAAATAAAACTTTCATTTTTCAAAACTTTTCTAAAATAAAACTTTCTTTTTTCAAGTCTTTCCTAAAATAAAACTTTCCTTTTTCAAAACTTTCCTAAAATATCACTTTCCTTTTTCCATTAAAAGTCATACCTTTCCACATTGCATCAAATTAAACCTTTTACATCTCCAAGCATCCTTCCTAAACCTTAGGTTATGTGTATCACAAGTCACTTCCAACCTGAGATTGCTTGAATCCTAAGTCATCTCCAAACCCTAGGTTCCCTAAAACCCTAGTTGATCAACTCTAGATCAATCCAACCTTTGGTTAACCCAAATGTGGTCCAACCCTAGGTTAACCTTACCCTAGTTTGTCCAACCTAGGTTAGCTCTAGGTTACCTTAACCCTATTTTGACCAACCAAGGTTAGGTGGCTTCAAGATTCTAACTCTCGAACCCTTGTTCAAACTCCAACTCAAACCGAAAATGGTTTCTTCAAAAATGTTTTCAAAAACCTACTTTTGAAAATGATTTTAAAAACTCACAACATTAACGGGATCCTAACCCTTTCTTGGTTAAGGTTTCCTAAGAAAAGTGATACATCAAATAGAACCTATTGGGTTCAGATTAGGGTTTCAAACCCTAAATGTTTTACAAAACCTTTTTTCAAAAGCTGTTTTCAAATATCACACTCTTGAAACGACCCTAAACCTTCCTATGGTTAGGGTTGCTCAAGGCAAAGTGAGATATTCAAACCCTAAGGGAAGTTTCCAACCCATTTTTCTAAACTGGTTTCCAAAACTTACAGCCTTAAAGGAGCTTAGTACTCAATTAACTAATCTCCCAAGGGAAATGAAACATCAACATACATTTCATAAGGTACATAAAAAAAAATTTTCAAAAACCTTTTCAAGACAAGTTCATAAGAGCTCTTACAAGTCCAAATCCTACTCTCTGAAGTCCTATTTCAAAAAGTACTTCCCAAAACCTTTAAGTTCTATTTTAAAAGCATTCTAACATCCAAGTTCAAATCAAGACTCTCTCGAGTCATTTCAAGATTTCAAGTAAAAAATTCTCAAGTTCTTTTTTTCAAAATGAGACCCCAATGAGTCTTCAAAACTTTTCAAAAACCCCAATGTGCTTATTTTCAATTGGCCTCTAAATCCCAACTACGACTGACCTGATTCTCATCAAAACGTGATACGTAGGCAACCTTCATAAGTGTGGTCCTAACCCTTTTTCAAACTCAAATATCCCTTTTCAAAATCCAACCCCAATTTCTTTTCAATTATTTTCAACTTGCATCATGCATCATTCATCTAAAAAATTATGACAAACCCTTTTTAAAATCATTTTTAAAAAGTGGACATTTAGGAATCGGAGATTCAAGTGAGTGAATATAGGATGATAGGACCTATAAGCACTGCATGGGCGGGGTAGGGTAATGATCTTAGGATATCTTCCCTACACGTAACTGTAAGCACCCCATTTTTGCCTGCTCAACAATTTCTGGCCTGACCGAACCCACATTCAAGTCCAAACTGATTTTCCAGATTTAATCTAGTTAATCAACCGCTTCTCAAGCCTGCTAGACCGAATATAAAATGATCATTTTGCCCTTAGGCATCCAATTGCCTCTAGGAACCATACCGACTCTGAGTATCAAATCGGTTACCTTCTGTGGTTACTTCTAATAGTATTCCCAACCTTCTAGTACTTTTCAAAATCATTTCGAGTCCACTCCGACAAGCCCAATATGAAATGACCATTTTACCCCCAGTGGGCCGGTTACCTTTTTCAACCACACCGGCTTTAGTTGTCAAACTGATTACCTCTAAGGCACTCTTTTAAGGGTTCCTGTCCATTCCTGGTCGAGTCTGGCTACTCGAAACCTTCTAGATTATTTTCAGACTTTTCAGTCACTCATAATGAAATCAGGCCAAAAATTACATGGTAGTCACTAGGACAGGCACACAAATCTTCTGGCTTGCATCCCTAAGGTAAAAAATATGTCTTTTGCATATCTTAATAACTTTCCTAAGAGGTTGGCCCCAATAGTAGTGCCACTAAGCCAAAATTCGGCCTAGCACCACTACAACAGATGCCAAAGCCAACTTTACCTGCCTACAAATAAAGGCCAGCTTTTGCGTATTCTAGATCCAAAACATCGCCCTAGAAACTCTATCTCTTTGAAAACAAACTTCAAGTTGCTCCAAAAACCTTAATTCTCTTAAGGTTCTCTCAAGTTCTAGCCTTCTATACTCAAACCCTAATCTATACACTTCAAACCCTAGCATCTAAGCTCCATTGAAGGCCACTTCTAGCCCCTTCAAAGCTTTTTGAAAGTCTCTCAAGTTCAAGCAAGTCCTCCAATAAAGTATTCAACGTAATACGGAAACAAGGTAGGGTTCTATTTATTTTTATGAAATCCCCTTTTCTCTCTTCTCCCTCCTAGTCCGCTTGGGTTATTTTCTATTTTAATCCCCATCTTTTACTCCCTTTTCTTATATGCTTGAAATAAGGAACTTCCCAATTCATGCCTAGAAAGGCCTTGGAGGAGGTCACTGTGTCGAAGGACTTTCTTCAAGTTCAACTTAAGACGGTGTGGGTCTGGCCCCATTGATTTTGTGGTGAAACCAAATCTTGTATATTCACATCCTTATTGCATTGTGGTTGTCATGTTCATACATCGCATTCAATATCGAAT
Source organism: Euryodendron excelsum (assembly GCA_033060915.1). Lineage (NCBI taxonomy): Eukaryota > Viridiplantae > Streptophyta > Magnoliopsida > Ericales > Pentaphylacaceae > Euryodendron > Euryodendron excelsum. The sequence goes on along the minus strand of CM065387.1, from coordinate 42,753,721 downwards.
TCAAAAGTTTTCTTTAGAACTTGCATTCGAAAAAGTTATTTTTAAAACCATAACCCTAAGATGATTCTAACCATTCCATGGTTAGGGTTATTTTAGGAAGGTGTTACATTCAATGAGACTATCAAGCTTCATAATGGAGTTTCAAACTCTAGTTGTTTTCAAAATCACAACCCTAGAATGGTTCTAGTCTTTTCATGATTAGAATCATTTTAGGAAAGTGAAATATTTAAAGACTTTCAAAAGTCTATATTCAAGCTTTTTCTAAAATAGTTTTGCAAATCCACTTCTTAAAAATTCTTCTCAAAGATTTACTTTCCAAAAACTTTGAGCCTTGAAACCCAAGTCAAAACCCTAGAGTCCATATTTAGGAAACCTTAGGTTTCTCACATAAAATCATAACTTTCTATTTGCATCAAATCATAGATTTCTAAAACCATTTTCTACATAAAATCATAGATTTTCAAATTCAAGTTTAACATGAAATCATAGATTTCCTAATTCAAAGGTCACATAAAATCTTAGAGTTTAAAAAACTAAAGCTTTCCAATTTCAAGTTAAATCAAATTTTTCCTTATTCTATTTTTTTCTAATGTCAATCTTTCCTAATTTCAAAACCCTCCTTTTGCAAACTTTCCAAAAACAAAACTTTCATTTTTCAATTGAAATCCAATTTTTTCAATTCAAATACATAACTTAAACCCTAGGTCCTAAGATTGCTTAAATCCCAAGTTACCTCAAACCTAGGTCAAACCTTTTCGAACTCAATTTTTCAAATTCAATTTTTTTTAAATAAAATCTTTTCAAATTCCCACTTTTCAAATTTCAAAGTCAAATATTTGTTAATTCAAACCTTTCCTAAATTAAATCTTCCTAAATCAAGTCTTTCCTAAAATGAAAACTTTCCTAAAACAGAATTTTCTTAATTTGAAATTTTCCTAATTTGAAACTTTTCTAAAATAAAGTTTTCTAAAATCAAACTTTTCAAGTCTTAATCAAATATTTCTATTTCAATCGCATGTCTAAGTCTTAGGAAACCTAAGCCCTAGTTGAACCCTAACCCTAAGTTAGGATACTTCAACTCTTTGCTAAATCTTAAGCCTAAATCAAGATGGTTTTAAACCCCAATTCAAGTCAAGATGATTTTAAAGTTCAATTCAAACTTTTTAAAATAAGTCCAAGTTTTATTTCAAAGTTTAATTTTAAATTCAAGTTTTATTGCAAAGTCAACTCCAAGTTCGATTCGAAATCCTAGTCAATTTTAAATTAAAGTTCAATTTTCAATTTTCAAATGGTTGTTACAAACCTTCTTTTACAAAACCTTCTTAGAAGGCACCTTCAAAAGATTTTCATAAAACTTATGTTTAGTTTTCGGATTACGCTTAATTTTAAGTAACCTAGCGCATATTTAACTTTGTTAGGTGACGACTCTAAAATTTCTCCAAAAAGCCCTTATTCAAAATTAATTTGAAGTTCAAAAACTCTCATTGCACTTGTTTTTTTAGGAGGATAAATTTTAACAAAGAGAATACCATGTTTTTTCCGGGCCAAGAGGGGCTTGAGGCAAAAACCGAGGTTTGACAATTTTTGCAGCTAAAATCAGAAGAGGAAGATAACTGGAGAAATCAATGTGATTGTTGGAAAATGTTGGACAGGTCCCTTGTGACAAAAACAGATGGTTAGAATATATTGTTTAAAAAAATTGGATCTAATACTGTGGGCTTTACGTAGGTTGGTGTTGTTTTAGTTGCCGTTGTAATGTTTTTGGTTTGTAATATCTTAGTTAGACTAGAATTGATTGTTTTGATTGGATTTATTAGTTCCATGGATATTGTAATTGTACTTCATAAATGTAGTTTTATTTCTTTTGCATATAGAAGAAAATGATTCATGGAATTGAGGATGAAAACAATTCTATTTTTTATTTTTTATTTATTTGTTTATTTTTAGTGGCAGCAACAAAGGCCCCTAATAGTGCACTTGAGAACCTACTGATAAAGTTAGGGTGGCATTTCCAGTGCCACTTGTGACATTTATGCATTCATTAGATGCATTCACCTTAATTAAATATGAATTAGCTTAATCAAGGTGCTTAATTAGCCTAATTTAGTGTTCATAAATTTATTGCGTTTTTATTTTTAATTGAACTCAATTAATTAATTTAAGTAAGAATTAATTAGTGCTAATTAAATAATTAAATTCACCTACTTGGTCATTGAGGTGTTTGTTAGTCTAACTTGTGAGGGTGATACCAAATTGTCTGCTTCATCAAGCAAGGTATGTGCTTCGTCAATAAGGTGTGTACATGGGTTTGCGCCATGTGTTGAATTAGATATGAAGATTTATCAATATGTCTTGATAGGAATAAAAGATAGAAAAAGGAGAAGAGAGTAGTTTATATAAAGATTAAGGAGCTTGCTAAAAATTCTATTTGGTAAGAGAGAGAGAGTAAAAGAAAAAGAGAGAGAAAATGGAAGAAAATAAAAGAAGGAAGAGAAAGTGAAGGAAAAAACTTGTGTAGTCCTTATCTTTGGTAAGATATGGTGTTTATCGTCTATGTATTAGAAATCTCCTTTAAATAATTCCATGTTAGGAATTTATGCATTTAAAATCATATTTACGCATGCATTTAAATGCAAGAACTTGGGAGAGTGAATCTATTACTTATTGCATCATATGATTTGGCTTATATTAGGTTCAAAGAGTCATACGTCCATTTTAGCTCCGTCTAAGATAGCGAGATTTATAATTAGGCGGCTTTTGGTGTAAGGTGAGTATATATACTATATATTATAGCACTATATTAGGAGGTTTATGAAGCTAAAAGTTCCAATCTAATTTTTTAAAAACATATAATACATATGTCATACTATTATTGGTTCAATTTAATTTACTTATTTATTCTAAACTTCATAAATGCCATCTATTGACAGTTATGGTAACATTTTAAAATTTGCTTTAATTATAATTCTCCTAAAGAATATTTATTAATCATCTATTGATAATTACGGTAATTTTTTTAATTATAATCCTCCTAAAGAATCTTCATTAGTCCTAAATTATATTTTTAATCTCTAAAATAGAAAAAAAAAATTATCATCAATTTATTAGCACTTTGTCATATACAAGATACCTGTGACGAAATGCTATTGATTTTTTAAAAAATTTTCTTATTTCTTCTCAATTTTATAAATATTATCCATTGAATTTTCTTTAATATGTTCCATCTAAAGAAAATTTTATCTTAACACTATAAAATAAAAATTAAACATGTAATAAAATTATCAGATTTGTTTTCATTTTTATGGTCTCAATTCACTTCCCTCTAAAAAACGTTTTCAAGAAAATAAATATAAAATTTTATTTTTTGAATAGAGCTATGATGAAATTATTTTTTTTTTAATCTTACTTTTTTTTCAAATAAAATATTTTTAATTTTTTATAGTATTTACATAAAAATAAATTGGATGTAAAAATTTAATTGTAATAATATTGTTTTACCTGGATAACAATACTTCAACCTCTCCTTTCTTTTTTTCTGTTTCAAGACTCTAATATGATTTCATGTTATTTTGTGACTTTAAATGATGAATGATATAACTATTTTGTAACAAAATTGAATTTCACAGTAAAATTTATTGATTTTAGCTTGACCAATATTTTCAAGTTTAACTTACACAAGCATTCATAATGTATGCGAGTATATTGACTACGAAAATTATATTGGCCGAGTCTAACAATGAACACATGACAAAGTAATATTTTTTTAAATGGTACTTTCTAAAATTTTGAGTAACTATTTTTAAAAGATGATTAATAGACTCAAAATAATATTTGATAGAACTACACGCATGTATTGAATTATTAATGCTAACCATTTTAAATACCTAATTTTCTAAATTTATAATTTAAGAATAATTTTCTTTATTAAGATAAATTTGAAAATTAAATTGTACTAAGCATAATAAGTAACTGATGATAAATCAAATCTCTTTGACTTTAAAATAACAATTATTTTTAAGTAAAGATTTTCATTTTGAGTACCTATATATATGCATGTGAGTACTATTAAATGCACTCAATAGAAAATTTAACTAAATATATGAGTTATACATTTAATCAACGTAGCTCATGAATTGGAGAAAATTGAATTTTTATTCAACTAATAGTAACCTTCCAACTATCAAAGTTGTTTTGCTCGCAGTAGCAACACAGTGGAGACCTATATATTTTGTTGATAAGGGGTCAAACTAAAAGTTCATCAATTTTGAAGAGTCAAGTTAAAAATATGTGACCATGACAAACAATAAAAATTTATTCACCTTAGCAAAAATTTTAAGAGGAAAAATCCACTTTAAAATAGATTTTAATGTAAAAAAATACTTTAAAATATTCACAATCTGCTTTTACAATTAATTGTATGACTATATTAATTATTATATTTTAATATGAATCATACAGTTAGTGTAAGGTTCAAACATATACAAGTGATAATTTTTTTTATAAAAATTTTATATCTAGTATCTATTATTTTAATCCGTGCATAACACGGGTTTAATGCTAGTATAAAATTATATGAATTGAAAACTTAACTATTCTATAATTATGAATCTTATGTTCTTTATAGCAATGGAATGATTTTATTGATGGAAGGGGCTTTGTATTAAATCTTTTTAATTATTGGATCAAGTATATTTCTTAAAGTATAACGATGGATTCATGTTATTATGGCCTTGCTGCCTAGCTTCCGAGTGTAATAGGGGAGTGGATGAGTTGCTTAGGAAGGAATTCCTACCAATGGGGAAATAATGAATGGCGCCTGACTTCCCTAAGCTAATAATCAAGGTAGCAGTATTGTCATAACTTTGATTGAAGGTCATCAACCTTTAGCTATATGGAATGAGTTTGATGAACCTAATATGTATGTTAATTACAGTTTACAATTACCTTTCATTGATAGAACAAATTATATCCTTATTACAAATTATTTCTGTTGAAACATTCTTCCAAAAGGTTATTTAAACTTAATCTTGATCCATAACTGCTTTACATGTTATTTATTTATTTATATAGTTTCGATATACTCACTAAGCACTTGATTACCTTACCCATTTTATGAAAAAACAATTCAATTGTACAGTACTAGAAGTGATCTACTGAATAACTAGAGTCCAAGAGAGGTGGAACTTTGTGCGCAATGCTCAATGTTTATTTTGTCATCTTATAAGAGATATTTGGTACATTATTGTACATATGTTATGAGTTATGGGTTATTTGAATTAGGGTGAGATGCCTTAATGTTTTATAGCCAAGAATAATGATGTCTTGATGTGTAATACAATACATTGTTATCCACTAGTGATTTGTTTTTTCTTTAATCTTTAATCAGGTTATTTGGCATTGGTTGTATGTGAGAGTCAGCAAGTTTTGTCATGTCACATTTTAAGAAAGGTTTTATCAAAGCATCCAGAATGGTAGCGTGACACCACTGGTGTAAATATAAGTGGCATTGAAAATGCCACATAAAAATGTATATATTGTGACATTTGGAATTGCCATGAAAGGTGGATCATAGAACATTGTAGTGGCACTTGAAAGCACCACTGAACCGCCACTAAAACCCTTTTTTTTTTTTTTTGGTGTTACAAATAAAACCTAAATATAAATCAAGTTGACTCTTTATGACTTTCTGAAGAAGAGATAATCAGCTTCAATTAATAGGGCAACTTCTCCAACTCATATGCAACATCAATAGCAGTGGTTGGGTTTTTGTAGAACAAATAGCACATACTTGGGTGACATCAAAGGTCACAGCAATTAATTAAGGGCACACAATTGAGTGAAGTGCACCAATTTTTTTGTTAATTTCCATCTTCTCCATTTTCAGCATCCTTGAGCTTTTGACGGCGATACTGGCTGTGAATAAATCCCATGGTTGGTGGCAATGCCCGTTGAAGCCGGAATATCCATGGATACCAAACCAATTCTGCCTTCACAATTTGAGTTGGTTCACTTTGTCATTGGTAAGTTTCTGTTTGGTGTCTAAAAATGAAAGAACCAACTACGTCGATTTAGTTTCCAAGTTCGCCTCAGGTAAACTCAAACCATCCCAAAAATTGAATCCATCTATATTTCAAATTTTATATATTGTATACATAAGCCTAAATATGTTCTTGTCATTGGCTCTAACCATGTTTTCTTGAACTAGGGTGGACTTTGTTTAGAGTTAGAACAAGTATTTGCAAATTTTTTATAATGTTGCAAGTCATATACAATTTAGGTAGAACCGCGTTTTCAATTTGAACCAACTCCAAAGGTTTGGTCCAAGTAACAAAGGTCATCAAATGTAGAAAGTAGCCTATTATCCACAAGCCCGTTTGGCACAATTTTTTTTTTTTTTTTGGCCTTTTTTAATTTTGCTCTTCTTGACTTATAAGTAAATAGTCCGAATTTTTTTTGTTTTTTTGTTTTTCTAACTTAAAGATAAGTAAAAAAGTAAAAATTAAAAAATTAAAAAAACTTGACTTTTTTGTTTATGGGCTAAAAAAAATTTAGGTGAAAAAGCCCTACCAAATGGACCATTGTGTTTTAGAAGTAGTGAATAAATTTTCCTTCCCCATGCCTACTAATATAATGTTAACACAGCTTGGGACCCACGAAGCTAAATTTTAAAGATCCACCACTGTGTTGCTTCCTCTGAAGACCAAGGGCAAGTTGGTGATATACTGTGCCCATTGATTCGGAAGATGAAACTCCAAAGACTGCTAAAGTTCTCATATTTGAGGTTTATACGTAAATAAAGATTAATGGCATGGTTGGACAATCCTCACCCATAAATTAACCTCAATTGGGAATTACAATGGTTTGGAAAATTCACTCATATGCAATTTTTGTGCAGTATAATGGCTTACTAGCTAGTGCATTAGGTCTTTTAGATTTTATATTACCATGTTAGTTTGAGAATTATTATTTAGAGAGTATTATTCTAAGAATTATTTTATAGGAGAGTATTACTTTGGTTAAAAACTCTCTAATCGGGTTAACCTTTTCAAAGATGGAAGAGTTAGTTTAGCATACATATTGGTCATAAATTCATAATATTCACGTGTACGATCCCTTTTTTGTCTTAGGATAAAGCTAAAGGTTATTAAATTAGTCATTGGTACAAAGAAACTAAGCTCCTCCATGTTTGACTAACCTAAGATTTTGAAACTCTACACCTACAAAGTCTAAGGTGGCCAACCATTATTTATATAATACAGAACGTGTGTATGGTCCACATGAATCGAACTCATAGTTAGTTGCAGACCTGAAATATTGTAGCCAAAAAAGAAAAAAAAATTATTTAATTAAGGTGTGTACCCTCTTTGGAACATCGTGGTAACACTTGGCTTTTATTTATTTATTTATTTTTTTTTGACAACATAGAAAGAGCACCAAGGCTGCAGACTATAATATCCAGCCGAAGCAGATTACACTAACATTTGGTTGAGTGGTAAGAAATCTACAACATTTAATCGCCTAGTGAAATCAAATATCGGCCCACACAGAGAACGTAGAAACACTTCTCTATATATATCATCAAAAATAAAAAGAAAAATACCATCATAGCTGAAATATCACGCTCGATTAAGATCATTTTCATGATTTACATATCATTTAAATTATAATATTGATCTGCATTAATTGAAATTCGATTAACCAATTCCAGTAACCAATCGTCGGGTTTTTGATTTGCAGATAGGTGCGAGTTAAAAGCAAAATACATGGAAAAAAAAAATCAAGCGGTTAAACAAAATACTATTTTTTTTTCTCTCAATGGAGCCTCCTGCATTAGACTCAATCTGAGCCATCTGTGATGAGTAGATTATTTTTGTTTGAGAACAAGGAAAATAAAAGTAAAAAAGAAGAAACAGTTGGGTCTAAGAAAAGCCAAGTTCATATTGCAGACAGGAAGATATTAACATTTCAAATTTATCAGTATTATTTTATTATTTTTTAGAGATAGAGAACCATAATAATATTATTTGAATATATCATTGAATTGTATATTTCTCTTGAAATTCAACCAATGTTTATTTTTACACCGTCCCTTTTTAGGGTTACATTCCATACAAAAATTATTAGTATACCACTTTTGCGAATAGCCCGTAAATGCTACACGGATACCCAACCCAAGAGCCACTGCCGTACCAATCAAAAAGATGGTTACTGGATGACGAAATGAATTTTGGAATTTATTAACATTCTCTAATAAAGGTACGGTTGATATCCCGAGAGAGATAGAGAGAGAGAGAGAGAGAGTTACCAAAATACAATTCAAGCCAAAAAAAGAAACATAAAAAAATGAAGAATAATTTGCAAAAGCTACTTCTGGCATCTGGGGTATAATAATGGCATTCCCGCACATAACTTCATATCATACATGACAAACTTGAGAGGCTGAATGGCTATAATTTACAAGTATATATATAAATATAAAGCATGACACTTACAAAACCGAGAAAGTGTAAACAGTAATCGTGTATACATGTAATGTAATAATCCTGTATGAATGTTTTGTACAACACTAACAAAAGAGACCCCCAAGAACAGGTAAATCCCACGTAGCTTGTTGATGATGAAAAATTCTAAAAGAAGCTCAAAATTAGACCCACAAATCTAATACAAAATGCAGCTAATAAGCTGCAGTCACCAATAAACAATACAGCCTTGCCGATTGCTACAAATAAAGATTGGGCAAGGTGCTGTACATATGTAAATAAAACGAAAACAAAAAAAAAGAAGGTAAGCTTAAAAGCCTCTTGCACTTGATGTTACAAAAATGAGGAACTGCCAAAAGCTGAAATAAGCAAGAGAAAAGCTGTGATGATGCTTGGTATCAGCTCATAATTAGGTGTGTCTCTCAAAGAGCCGCTCTGGCCAATGTGTCCCGCATTGACGAATTCACTTGTACCAGTACTTGTGGTTGCACAGACATTTACAGACAATGTACCTATTGGGGTAAATTCAAATATAAAGAGTCAGGAACCAGGTTACAGAATCATGTAAAGCTTAAGACTTCCGATAGTACGGTATTTGACGCTAGTTCGCGTGGGATCCCATGGCCTCCTAATGCTATTATTTGTATGAGGTCTATCTGAATTTGTTTTCTCAAGGGTTTCAACAAAAACGTTCATCTTAATTTGGAAAAATTAGTTTTGCAGCATATGCCATTAACATGTAAAGACAGACTGTTGAAGCTGGGGATAGAATCATTTCCATTCTATAAGGTATTAAATGTTCATTTGTAACTTGGGAGATAACCTAAACTTACAGTCATAATTAGCCCATCCAATCCGTTGGCCAGCCAGATCATAGACAACCATCTTGTCTTTTGGTACAAGGTCTGCAAAAATTAGGAAAAAATATTAAAAAGATAATGAGTTCAATGTTTTTAGGTCTTAAGATGATTATAGAGCATAAAAAACAATAAGGAATGAAAAAGGATTTGGGTGGTTACTAGGGCTGTTACAATTGGGGCATCAAGATTATTATGGGGATCGCACTTACATTAGCAGATTCAAACATGTATTCTAATTCTTGAACATGAGGTTTTCTAGTTGTATTCTAATGCTTGAACATAACATGTACTCTAATGCTTGAATATCAAGATTAGTTGTTGCCTTGTCCGTATAGGGCCCACTACGTGCTACGCTAATAGAAACAAAGATACTCAAGATTGGTACTGCTACAGTATAGAATCAAACAATTAGGGTCAGAAAATGTTAAACAATTAGGTTCAAAAAACCAGAAGAATAGCACACTGAATGAAAAGTTAAACACAGAAAATACATAGTACATATGATGTAATTAAAGGAACCTTATTAGGCATTGCCATGATTCAAAGAGTCCTCGGTATTCAAGAGCAAGATATTCAAGTAGAAATATAAGAGCAAAACAGGCAGAAGCCCCTTCAAGTATAGAAAATGGTAGAGCTAAATTAGATAGCTGCTCATATGTTAAGAATAGACCAATGAAGTAATGGCAGTATAGAACAGGCAAAAGGTCAAAAAGAATAGTTATCTATGTCAATAAATTATTATTATGCGAGTGAGAGACACAAAAAAGGAAGAAAAAAAAAATCTGTTACAGCAAGTATGCTATGCATGGAATTTCTGTTAGTTCTTGTGAGGTGCATCTTCAGCCAAAATCTGTAAAATCTATTGGGATATATATATATATATGTATATATAACTGAATTGCCTTTCTTCTTTTTCTTCAGTTTTCCTTTCATTCTCTAAGCAAGCAAAACCTTTCACAGCCCATACCTCCAAAAATTGTCATCCCTTGACCTTGAATTTTCTGGAATCCAATGCACCACACTGCATCACCACCCTGTAGAAACAAATTTGGCCATTCCAGTGAGTGATTCTCTTAGAAAAAAAAAAAAAAAAAAAAACTAGCTAGCTTGTTCGGACATTTTCTTCTTGCAACAAAATGCACAGCTGACTGTTGAATTACACAACAATGATGGAACTGGTGAAAAAACAGCAGCAGATAGATTCGAGGGTAAGAGAGTATCCTACTAGACAGATGACATGGTGCTGTCGAGCTCTTTGCTGCAAAAATGAAAGCACCATGACAGTTGCTAAAATTAATAGGGCTGAGACACTAGTTACAATCTTGGTGATGCTAGCTTCAGAGATCAAATCTTATGTAAGAGAAACATTTTTAGGCCACCAAAGGACCACAATAACTACAATCTGTAAGTAAACGTTCATGCCCTCATCTATTTTTTCTTTTCCTTCTTATTTTATTTTATTCAAGAGTTTGTTTTTTATTTGGGGAAGGGGGAGTGGGATGCTGGGGCTTGAACTCCAAACCATGAGCTTGGCTGTATAGGGCCCCAACCACTGGGGCAAGCCACTGCTCATTCATGCTGTCAACTCATTGGTGAGCTTCTGCATATAAATGCAGCCTGGATTCCCCAAGGACCAGATTCAAGATAGAACAAAACACAAGAAAAAGCTTTCAAAAATAATACTTACAAGAATACAAAAGTCAATGTTATAAGTTTTGGGGTGCATGCAAATTTTGTGGAAAGAGACTCATTCAAACACACAACCCAAATTTTGCTGTAAAAGGTAGTCCTCAGGTTTTACAATCATGAACGCACCAACGAAGTTTAAACTAACTGTCGGAAATATCTCAGAGACACTGAAAAAGGAAAAAATATATATATAATTCCGATGTCAAAAACAGAAACAAAACAAAAAGAAAAAACAAGTCGTATTAAAGGAATAAGTTTGTGGTTAAGATGTTGTAAGACGTTAAACTTCTTAAAAGACCTGGATGTGAGTAGATAACATTGAGTTCCTTTGTAAAGAACAGGGCGCACAGATTGTGAAACAGTCGCTGTAATCTGCACAGATGACAAGATTATAAATTTAAAAGTAGCATTCATTACAACTTTCATGCAGAACTCCAACTGAAATTGAAATGAAAAACTCCGCAGCTTTGGCCATTTCTTGACAAGCATCTCAAAAATTCCAGGTATAGATTAACAAAAATCCCATAAATTCTTCCCCTGTGACTTACAGCATTGACAAAAGGATCATACGCTTCTTCTGCAAGATATGCCAAAGTTGTTCCAGAATCAACTATGGTTCCTCGGTTACTTGATGTTGCAAATACCGCAGGATCTATGGCCAATGTCTGCCCGTTGATAGCAATGCTTTGCAAATTCAAATTGTAGTGCGGCCTGAAAGTTTGAGGATAGAAGTGAATCAAACACACAGCAAAGTCACATACTTGCTCCCAATCTACAAGCTTTTATAAATAATCAAACAGGGAGATGTGTGACGTCACAACTACACTGGAGCTGGATTACAGTTCTTTAAAAATAGTGAAGTCATGCCAAAATTCACAAAAATCTAAAGATTCTGTAAATTAGAAACCAGTGGGTTCAGATTTCCCTAGGTTCAGTTAGTTTCTAAAAATATCATTTCTTGGAAAGTAGATAAAAATCTGAGTTGAATCCATAGCAAAACGAATTCCTATGTTGGCTTTTTAATCTAATTCCCTAAAAATTGCTTTTTCAATCAACAAATGGTTGGCCAGACTGAGCAACTATCTACAACTTATAAAAGTTGAGCACCACATCAAAGCAAATATACCCTATTAGAATTTTCTAGGTTACTGTTCCCTTTAGCCAAAACTTATTTCAACTGTCAATCTAAGCGTGGTGTTGCCCAAAACTTTCTTTCTAAGCAATCAAACTTGAAACTTCAACTCTATTTGAGATTTTAAATCCCACTTTTGCTTGTTTATGCTGATCAATGGACTCATACAAATCAATTAAGAAGCTCAGGTAGATATATTTGTAATTATCCTAAAACTCTATCGGGCCAGAAGCCTAACAGCCTATGAAGGCAAGCTTTGGGGGGAAAAAGAAATAGAACCCCAAGTTCAGGCTCAATCTCGGCTCATTTAATTAATCAACTGGCCTAAACAAGCCTCTTTGAGCCACGTTGGATCTGCTCAGAAACAATTTCAGTCCTCAAACAGCTCATCAGTGACAGACATCTAGCTTTCAATCGGCAGAATTGTGTCTTGGACAAAGTTGAAGAAACTAGAACCCATCACAAGAAATTAGTTGACAAGAAATAAATGCCCTGCTTTACGGTAAACAGTAATAGATGGATTTTGAAAACTATTTTCGGAACTCATGCAGCCGGATTTTGACAAACACATGATGTCTGTTCAGGTCTTAACTGAGCTATAGTTAGTTGGTAGTGTGACTGATATTCGACAGCATGAACTTGCCGAGGAAACTTCTAAAAACGAACACAAATAAAATATTATTGAGGGCATAACATACGCTTGACTCTGCTAAAATGTAGGCTCCATATGGCAGTTTATGTAAGATTCCACTAATAAATACATGATGTCTGTTCGGGTCCTAACTGAGCTATAGTTAGTTGGTAGTGTGACTGATATTCGACAGCATGAACTTGCCGAGGAAACTTCTAAAAACGAACACAAATCAAATATTATTGAGAGCATAACATATGCTTGACTCTGCTAAAATGTAGGCTCCATATGGCAGTTTATGTAAGATTCCACTAATAAATAAACCCAATTGCCAAGAATTGAATAGGGCATATCACCTCATCTATTTTGTTTTTGTTTTTGTGTTTGTTTTTGTTTTTGTTTTGATAAGTACGTCATCTCAACACATTTTATTGTGTTATAAATGGCTATACTGCCCTCAGGATTTCACCATACCAATCAGACACCTATATTCCTCCATTAGTCAATGGCTCTTGTAATAAAGACCAACTTCTATGTCTTGTATTTGCACATACATCTCCAGTCTCCAACTCCTAGCTTTCTATAACTGGACACAAAAACTGAATAGTCCAAAAGATTTCCTTGTAGATCTGGGGAACTCATGAAAATCTGAAAAATTTTAAAAATTATCCACAACATAAGGAATGTATATATAACAGATAGTAAATAACAAATGATAACACAAGGATGTGTTTTCTGAAAATTTAAGTACATGCACCGTTGTTCCTGTGATTTACTTGCTAAAAGCTTTGAGCTTCAAGAAAATCCAATTAGCTATCATCTTCTACTTCTACTTTTCATTTTTATTTTTTTATTTTGGGGGTGGGGGCAGGGGTGTTTGGGCATACTTTTGATCTATTACTATCAAATCAGGCGTGTATACCAACGACTAAGATTGACCATTTTTTTACGTAACAATTTCTAAAATAAATCAGAATTATCATAAATTTGACTAGGGTATATAAACCCAACAATAGGTGGGTAACAGACCTGCGCAGCTGCAGGAGAACTGATGTTTGACTTACATTCTTCCAGCATAATAGACGATACATACATAGACTCATTGACTAGTAGGTAGTATTTGCAATTTAGACGAATTTATGCCAAAATCCTGCAAGGCTGGTGGCAGAAGAGAGACTTGCAAGAACCTTGTTTGAAGCACTTAATGCATGGAAGTCAATTGAGCAGCATGGAAGTGTAGTCCCACAGAGCGAAGTAAACATTGAGACAAGCTTAGGACCAAAGCAAAGGCAGCGGCCTTCCCAGAAAAGTTATGCCTTTTTGGTCTCTCCAAACTACACATTTATTAAACATGATGTTTTAAGTTCTTCCTATCCATATATCAAGGTGTCACGCCGAATAAGTCATTTATTGAGTCAACCATCTAATGAAGAGATTTAACTAACAGCCTGTTTGGAACTTGGGGGAGGAAAGGGGAGGGAAGGGAAAGGAAGGGAAAGAGAAAATGAAGGAAAAAGGAAGGGAAAAAGGAAGGAAAAAAGGAAGAAAAATTTTAAATCAATCTCTCTTTCTCTCGCTTCTTTCCCTCCATTTTTTTCTCAAAACCAAATAGGGAAATGATAGCAAACAGCAATTTTCCCTTTCCTTCCCTTCCCCTCCCCTCCCCAAGTTCCAAACACGCTATAAATATCAAAGGAATTATCCATTGATGCAACATAACAGTCTATGGTTTCCAAACCATATTTGAAGGGAACATCATTTAAGATCTTACCAAACTGCAACTTGGTGACAATCACTTCAGTCAAGGTAAGGAAGCAATCTAAGCTCCTAGATTAGAACTTTCACAATTTTGACAACTTCAAAAGATGCTACCTTTAACAAGAAGATTTCCAAACATCCTACGAATTATTTAAGGCCATGATCTCCTATTACTTCTGTTGTATTTTTCCCCTCATGTTAACTTCATGTCGCTTTTTTCAAAGACCATCTGGTTCAAAGGATGTTCTTGGTTACCAAACCATGATACAGATTTTCATATATTACAATCCATAAAACTAATGATGCTTAAACCCAACACCCCCACCCCCCACCCCCACCAATCCAAAAAATAAGGAAAAGAAAAAGATGAGTAAAGAGCATCAGTCACGCAAAGGGGTTGTAGATAAAGCATGAATTTGGCTGCATTTCCTTTCATTATTATTTTTATTTCCCAAGCCTTCCAGAAATAACTGTATCAAAGTTACAGAATCCTCAAAAAGATATTTAACACCAGACTTAGTCAATGACCCAGAATTTCTAAACAACTGAATGAAGCCCATAGTCATCTATGAAGTTCATACTATATCCAACAATAATCCATGCATCAGAATATAATTAGAGAGCCTGATGTAAGAAATTGTTGAAGCAACTCTAAACATGCTATAAGAATCAAACCCAAGTACATTAACTCTTTAAATGTATTGAATGGCATGACATGCACCTTTTTTCCATTAGCTAAATTTTAAGAAGCTGGCATAACAAAACAGAAATATAGAAAGAGATATATGGGCTGTAGCACAATATGTTGTATCTGGAAGGTAAAGCTAAATGGGAAATGCATTTTTTAGGTAAGAAACCTATTAACCGCAAGACGTTTATCCAGTCAAAATCAGGTCACATGGTGCTCGAGACATTCCCAAAATTTTGATAATTTCAAAACCTCTGATGTGGATCAAATAAAAAGTAATAAAAAAGACATAGCATCTTCCTACTAGAGGATAGAGAACATACTGTGATGGTACAAGTGGACTGTAAACTATATTCGGCTCCACAATTGCACCGAGAACCAAGATACCACCACCACCATTATTCCCCTTCAAGCAATGTGAGAAGGCATTAGGGATTATACCCTGTGAAGAAAGTTGCGAGATTGCTGACAAGCCCTGCTGTCCAAATCCGAAAATCCCATCAACTGCTCTATCTGACTTTGTTAAGTCCCCAGTCTGTGATATGCTACAACTGTTTCATAATCCACCAACCAAGGCAACAAGGTTAACCAATGAATAGAAAAGAACACAAATACCATCATCAATTGAAGGTTCATGATTGCTCACCCAAAGACAATGGGAGCTGAAGAGTTTGAAATCGAAGTATTCCCAACAATAGTGTCGAGAAGCATCACATCTGATACATAATAACCAGACGTCCCACTGCCGTCTCCATACTGAAACTTGTAACTGCACTGATTATTCTGAGTAGAACAGCCAGAGTCTGAGGATTGAGCTCCTAGAGCACATCTTTGGTCTAAACAGGAGATCAGTGAAGCTGTCGATGAGCTTGAAGGATCAAAGAAGTTGAGAGGTATCAGCAAGAAAACAAGAATTTAAATTGAGAATCTTGGCAGTTAATTGGTCCTACTCTTCTACAATCCTGAAAATAAATGATGATTACAGGTAAGGAGAAGTTGATATTACTTGGAGTCCACTTGATGTGGGACAACCGTTGCAGGAATTGCAACTGACCCACAAGACATCACTTCCAGTATCAATCTGCACGTAGAATTCTTTTGGAGGAGAACCCAATTGAAGTCTTGTAAAATAAAGCCTAAAACAAAACCACGAGTCCCAATAAGAAACAGGCAAAATCAAAGCAAAATCACAACCCATTAATCCAAACGACAGAGATTGAAACAGAACAAATTCTAATGCAAAATGAAGAGACAAATAGCCAAAAACTGAAATAGGCTCAATAAGAGTAGAAATGAAAAATACCCATGTAGCCAACACCATATAAGAAAGGAGCATAAAAAACAATCAGCCTAAACAAAAACAAAGAAAAAAGAACATGGAAAGGGTACAAAGCAACAAACACCAAGCTTGAAAAAGCCCAAGAATTGGCAATGGCACCATAAAAAAAAGGAACGCAGACTTGAAATGCAAATATTAAAATTAACTTCGAAAACCCAGACTTAAAGAATCAAACCTAAACCCATAAACCCGCTAAATTAGAAATAACTATAAATCACAACTATATACAAAGAAAGACCCCGATAATTCGAAGTGTATGTTTACATATTATGTACAGAAAAGTGAGAATTGATAAGATTACCCAACAAGGTGCGTGATGAAAGGTTAAATAGTGGTCAAGGGTACTATGGTCATTAGGAGTTAGGGTGGTTAGTTAAGTAGATAAAGTGTTAGTTACGACTAATAGGGGGAATTAGTTAGCCTAACTAAATACGCTCCAATCAGTTGCAGAAGAGAATCACAGTTTGATGCAGCGGAAATTAAGAGAGCAAGAAAATAAACCATAATCTGTTGATTCACCACGAATACCGGATTAAAAGTCGTCATGCAACTTGCTGATTCACCACGAATGCTAGGTTTTAGGGCATTAAACACTCGTTGATCTTCGTAGAACATACCGAATGATTGGAAAAGTGCAAAATGCACACAAGTTTTTTTTAATCTTCAAAAAGCTACTGAAAAGTATCTTAACATGAGTATAAATACGCGGCACGAAACCCTAGGGCCCGGGACAAACCGGGTTAATTAAAAAAATGACGAAAGCCCAAAAAAACATAAGCCCAAAACACAAAACGGGCCAAAAAACATAGTTAGAGGCGTTTTTTCACATTTTCCTAGGCTGAAAAATCATTTCAAAAAACATATTTTTCATTTTCTCCGACTCGTCACTAGCTCCTTGAAAACATATTATAATAGGAAAACGGAGGTACGGAGCAAAAATTATGGCCGATTGAAGTTTACCAACCACCAGGCCGCGCATAACGACGCTGCCGAGTCTCCTGTTATGCAATCTACATCATCGTTTTAGATATAAGGAGGGGATTGGATTGTGAGAGGGCATTGAAAAATTGTATCTGTTTTTTTATTCTTTGTATTTGGCTTTCCTTTGGCTTTAATAAGAATCACAGAGCAGTTTATGCTCTGCTTTTGTTCAGTCTGCGATTCTTCTATTGCAAGGTCCATCATTTGGTATCAGAGCGGCGTTCCTCACCTGTGAAGGGCACCAAAGATGGCTGAAGCTACTAGATCGCAAGATTTGAAGCGACAGGAAGAGAGTTACAGAAATTTGAAGAAGGTTACGAATAGACAAGGATAAGCCCTCAAAGAAATCAAATCTCTAGTTTCGGCTATCAACCTGAAATACGATCAGGCAATGGCTAAAAATGGAGCACATCCAAAGCAAGTTGAGTGCTCTTACATGGGTTCGTCACCTAGTGTCCAAAATCCTTGGCAATCTAGGTTTGCGAAGATCGATTTCCTAAGGTTTCAGGGAATCAACCCAGCGGGGTGGTTGTATAGATGTGAAAGGTACTTCGAATTTCATATGATTGAGGAAGCATATAGAGTGAATTTGGCATCTCTACACCTAAAAGACAAGGCAATCCAGTGGTTCAGGTGGTTTGAAAAGACTCACCATTGCCGGTCATGGAAAGAGTTTTCTTGGGCACTCACCATTAGGTTTGGCCCTTCTGCCTATGATGATGCTGTGGGTGAACTATCAAAGTTAAGGCAAACAAGTTCAGTAAAGGATTATCAGGAGAAATTCGAGGAATTGGTCAATCGGACCTTTGGTTTGCCAGAGAAATTTTTCATCAGTTGCTTTATAAGTGGGCTTAAGGATGAACTTAAGGCAGAAGTCAACATGTTCCAACCCTCCAATATCTCACAAGCCATAGGGTTGGCTAGATTGCAAGAGGAGAGTTTTGAGGCCATCACCAAGAAGTCCAGATTCTCGCCAAAAACAAATCCTACAACAGGAAACAACATACATGGCAAGAGTGAAGGTGGATTTGCCCCTACCATCAAGAAATTGACTCAGAAGGAACTAGATGAAAAAAAGGCAAGAGGGCTTTGCTTTAACTGTGATGAGAAGTATATAAGAGGCCACATTTGTAAGAAGAAGAAATATTTTTTGATAGAGGCGAAGGAAGAAGAGGAAGGATCAGATGAACAATGTAAGGAAGAGTTAGAGGAAGACAATCAAGAAAACAAGGAAGAACTGGAGATATCTGTACATGCCCTCACATGAGCAGTATCATACAGAACAATGAAGGTAAAAGGAAAGATCAAACAATAGTGGGTTACCATTCTAATTGACCCTGGTAGCACACACAATTTTCTAGACCCTGGAGTAGCAAAAAGGACTGGGTGTAAGTTAGATCTCACACAGCCTTTGAGGGTGATTGTAGTTAATGGCACTAAATTGAATAGTAAGGCCATGTGCAAGGATTTCAAATAGACTATGCAGGGAGTGGAATTTCAATCAGAAATGAGAGTCTTGCCACTTGGGGGTTGTGATATTGTCTTGGGAATACAATGGTTAACCACCCTAGGACTTGTTATATGGGATTTCAAAAACTTGAGAATGGAATTCAGCCTGCAAAGAGTCAGACATGTACTTAGAGGCAGTCACACTTCAAATACTCTGACTGTGTCAAGCCAGAAAATACATAAGATGGTGAACAAAGGAGCACAAGGAGCTGTAGCCCAACTTTATCAATTGCAAGACCAAGTGCATGCTTCTGAGGTAAGTGCAAATTTAAAAGAATTAATTTTAGAATTTCATGATCTGTTTGATGAACCCAAAGGATTGCCCCCTATGAGAAATCATGATCACAAGATCATTCTTAAAGAGGGCAGTAATCTAGTGAATGTTAGGCCTTATAGATATCCCTATATACAAAAAAATGAAATCGAGAAAATTGTGAAAGAACTATTAGAACTGGGCACTATAAGGCCTAGTCTAAGCCCCTTCTCTTCCCTTGTGCTATTGGTAAGAAAGAAAGATAATTCATGGAGAATGTGTATAAATTATAGGGAGCTTAATAAAGCCACTATCAAGGACAAATTCCCTATTCCCATGATTGATGAGTTACTAGATGAACTAAATGGAGCTAAAATCTTTTCCAAATTGGATCTGAGGTCAGGTTACCATCAAATTCAAGTGCAACCTGAGGATATTGAGAAAATAGCATTCAGAACCCATGAAGGTCATTACGAATTTATGGTGATGCCTTTTGGTCTCACAAATGCACAGTTAACTTTTCAGAGCCTTATGAACGAAATCTTCAGGCCTTATCTTAGAAAATTTGTTTTGGTCTTTTTTGATGATATATTGATTTACAGTTCCAGTGATAGTAATCATGTAAAACAGCTCAAACTTGTTTTTGAAGTACTAAGGTCTCATCAACTCCTTGTTAAGAAGAGTAAATGTGTTTTTAGCCAACGGAAAGTGGAGTATTTAGGTCACGTAATATCAGATGAGGGCGTCTCTACAGATCCCAGTAAAGTAGAAAGTATGCTTCAGTGGCCTAAGCCAAAAACTCTTAAGTCATTGAGGGGGTTCTTAGGATTAATAGGATACTACAGAAGGTTTGTTAAGGACTATGGCAGAATATCAGAGCCCCTTACAACCATGTTGAGAAAAGATGTTTTTAAATGGGGAGCAGCAGCTGACGAGGCCTTTCAACAACTCAAGCTGTCAATGTCTACTACCCCAGTTTTGGCTCTACTTGATTACTCAAAAAATCCTTGTGATATAGTGTGATGCTTCTGATATGGGGTTGGGTGCAGTCTTGATGTAAGAAGGAAGACCAAGAGCCTTCTACAGCCAAGTTTTGGCACCAAAAAATAGAGGTTTTTCTACATATGAAAAGGAGTTATTAGCCTTAGTCAAAGCAGTGGGCAAGTGGAGGCATTATCTATTGGGGAGGCACTTCAAGATAAAAACTTATCACTTTAGTTTGAAATATTTAGTGGAGCAGAGGATAACAAGTTTAATGCAACAGAAATGGTTGGCTAAGTTGATGGGGTTTGACTATGAGATCTTGTACAAAAAAAGGAAGGAGAATAATGTAGCAGATGCTTTTTCTAGAGTAGAGGATGAGAGAGGGGAACTGAGAGTAGAATCTACAGTAGAATGTGAACATGGGGAACTGAAGGCAGTATGTGTAGCAAATTGTGAATGGTTACAGCAACTTAAAGATAGCTGGAGCAATGATCCTAAGATACAAGATATTATACAGGAGATCCAAAAGAACCCAAATTCTTATCCCAAATACAACTGGCACAGTGGTCTACTCTATTGCAAAGGCAAATTAGCAGTGGGTAACTCAGCAGAATTCAAGGAGAAACTATTGAAGGAGTTCCATAACACACCAGCTGGTGGTCATTTAGGGAGGGAAAGAACCTATAGAAGATTAAAACAATCCTTTTATCATAAAGGAATGCAGAAAGGAGTGGCCAAGTTTGTTGAAGAATGTGATGTTTGTCAAAGAAATAAGTATGAAAATGTCCAATCACCAGGTTTGCTGCAACCTTTTCCTATGCCAGATAGAATTTGGATTGATATATCCCTAGATTTTATTGAAGGACTCCCTACTGCAAATGGGAAAAGTGTTATACTTGTGGTTGTTTATAGGCTTACTAAGTATGGCCATTTTTTAGCTCTATTACATCCTTATTCTGTCACAGCTGTAGCTCAGAATTTTTTTATACTATTTTTAAATTACATGGGCTGCCAAGAACTATAGTCAGTGATAAGGATCCAATTTTCACTAGTCAGTTCTGGACGAAGCTATTCAGATTGCAAGGTACAGAGCTATGCATGAGCTCATCATATCACCCTCAAAGTGATGGACAAACCGAGGTGGTAAATAGATGCTTAGAGAACTATTTGAGATGCATGTGTGGAGAAAAACCAAAAACATGGGACAAATGGCTCTCCCTAGCTGAATGGTGGTATAACACTACTTATCACATTTCTACTAGGCAAACTCCATATGAATCAGTCTATGGGCAGGCCCCCCCTTCCATGACAGATTATGTACCTGGGTCATCAAATGTGGTTGCTGCTGACTTCATTCTCAAAGATAGAGCACAGATGCTTCAGGTATTAAAGGAAGATTTACAACACTCCCAACGCAGAATGAAGCAAATGGCTGATAGGAAGAGAACTGAGAGACACTTTAAGGTCGGAGATTGGGTGTACTTAAGGCTTTAGCCCTTTAAGTAGAGTACCATTGCATTCAAAAAGCACACAAAGTTGGCTCCCAGATTTTTTGGGCCTTTCGAAGTATTACAGAGAATTGGTTCAGTGGCTTATAGATTAAATCTACCTGTGGGCTCTAAAATACATCCTGTTTTCCATGTGTCTTTATTGACGAATAAGCTAGGTAATCAAGTCAAGCACAGGCTGATCTTCCTCCTGTAGACCCTAAGGGCCAGTTGCTAGTACAACCAGTTGCTATCTTGGATAGGAAAATGGTTCAAAAGCATAACTCTGCCACTACACAGGTGTTGGTTCAATGGTCACATTCACCTCTGGAAGTTGCCACTAGAGAAGATTTCTATAAGCTGCAACAAAAGTACCCAGATTTCTAGACTTGAGGACAAGTCTCATTTCAAGGAGACTAGATTGATGAAAGGTTACATAGTGGTCAAGGGTACTATGGTCATTGGGAGTTGGAGTGGTTAGTTAAGTAGATAAAGTGTTAGTTACAACTAATTGGGGGAATTAGTTAGCCTAACTAAATATGCTCCAATCAGTTGCAGAAGAGAATCACAGTTTTAGATATAAGGAGGGGATTAGACTGTGAGAGGGCATTGAAAAATTGTATCTATTTTTTTATTCTTTGTATTTAGCTTTCCTTTGGCTTTAATAAGAATCACAGAGCAGTTTATGCTCTGTTTTTGTTCAATCTGTGATTCTTCTATTACAAGGTCCATCAGTGTGGATCGGTAGGTGCCTTGAACGGGGAAATCGACGACACCTGAAGAGGACTGCAAGATTCAACCATGTCTTACCCTGTCACGTGCTCTGAGTTGACTCACTTCAATACCGTGACTCGTCGAGAGGCTCTTTCCAGCGTCAGAGCGGCAGGAAAACCGCATAGAACCAACGCCGTCGGTAACACCACGGTGGAGAACACCAAGAAGATCGATACCCCGCGCGGGATAGGGGAACCGGCATTTCTTTCTTTACCTATGTTTTCTTCTTTCTGTGTCTATCTTGCTTTTTACTTTCACCAACCACCAAAACAACAACGGCTAAATACTCTCTCTAAATAGAAATATATATATATATATATATATATTCTTATGTATGTATATATCTGTTTAAGACGAGAACGAAGAGAATTAGGAGGCAAAGATCGAGGGGCATGTTTTTATGCATTCTGAGAGAGAGAGAGAGAGAGAGAGAGAGAGAGAAGCAAAAAGAAAAAGTCCGCGAGACAACAACCGATGATAGTAGGTTCAAAATTGGATTATGTTGAGTGTGTATATATACGTATATATGTTTTTTCATTTTTATTTTCACTTTAATGAGTAATGTTATAAATAAAAAAAAGTAATACATTATCCTGCATATAATCATCTTGGCTAAATCAAAGCTTTTTACTTTAAAATGAAATACCATCAATAAAACTTCTAAATTTAAATTTGTTATTGCTAATTGCTCTGGTGACTACTTTTTATAAAATCATGGTTTTATTATTTTATTGTAATTATTCATAAATTTTAAGCGTAGATAAAGTTGGAAATTGCAAATTCCACCAATGATGTAATAATGATATTTTCATAATTAAGACTCAACTTTGATTAATGCCTTGATTTGAAATAAAAGATTCTATGTAGCAGCATTATTATATACAAAAATTTTGTATCAAACTTTTTTTGTTTGTATAGCATTTCTCCATTAAAAAAATTGTGCATAAATTTAATTATTTCCCATTGTTTAAACTCTTTTCTCTTCAAATCTTCGTTTTGAAAAAAAGAAAAAAAATCTAAGAGTCATATATTAGTGAGTTTTTAGTAATAATTTCTATTAAATTGTTGTAGATGAAATGTCTTTCAAAAAGTAAATTTTACATGACAAAATTTAACAAACATATGCATCAAAAAAAAAAAAAAACTCAATACTAATTGATTTCCTTCTGTTCTATTCTAACAAACGACATCGTTTAGTTCACTCACCTTTTCCTTTTGTTTTTGGTTTTTCTTCTATTTTAATTTTTATTTTATTTTAGGAAATGTGAATAGATAGCCTTTCATTTTCGAGTTTTGCAAATACCCCCTTATATTGTCTAAAATTAGTATTGTAACCTATAAAATTTCATATTTGTAACTTTAGACCCTCAATCCTTGGGTGAGATCTCATTGGCGTCATCATCGGTTGCCCACTTTAGTTACTTTTCCCTCCTTTACTTTTTTAAATTCAGGTACTGATGTAGAAAGTCCTTATTATTATTATTGTTATTTTTTTACCTAGATGCCCATTAATGACAAACCAAATAATTGAGAAGTCCTTTGAGCAGGATATTCATTGTCCTTGTACTAATCATACAACATACCCTATTTAAGGATACCAAGTGCATTATTTTTATATTGGATTGCTAATTTTAAATGTTTGCAAAGGTGCTCAACATTCAATTACACCATCACAACCATATTTATTAATACGTGGAGAAAAAAAAAAGTGAAGTACAGATTCATTTGCCATCATCTCCCAATTCCTATATATTTTTAATACTAAAATGAAAAAAGGAAAGAGAAATGTAAAAGCAGCAAAATAAAAATAAAAAAGGAAGAAATATGAGCTTAGTGTTGGTTATTTACCACTTAGAGGCCCTGCATCTATTATTAGGGTAAAAGATATGGCAATGTGGCTCTACTAGCCCAAAGAGTAATGATATTACATTTTCTTGCGATACAACATTGGAGTAAAGGGTGGCAAAGAAACGTATGTATTAATCAAACTTCTCTTGAACAATTGTAGCCCATTAGGAAGTTTGTCATCATTAGTGACACAAGTTTAGTTTAATAGCATTTAACAAATTAATCTTGATCACTTTATATCTTCTTTTATTCCAAAGATAACACTCTACCTACCGGTAAACAACCTCCCAGTTAGATGAAGGTGAGATTTAATCCCAGATATCTGATGTCAGTATCAAGAGACTTTATCAGCTAGTTAGATGGCACCTTCACAAATCATGAACAATTGGTCAATGTGGTGCCATCATACAAAGATAGCCTGTTTTGAAGAAATTGCATACTTCTAACCTAAATTATAATCTACTTTGAAAAGTATGACGTCCTTTAAATGCATTCACCCTTATTAATAACTTCTCTTCATACATTATATTTGTGGTTAGGTGTATCTTTTGTTTTATTTGACCTTGTAATTCATCAAGGGTTTTGTCAAATGAGTGAAAGTAATCCATTAGTGATTTTGAACATTCGACAATAATTTGAGACATTTAAAGAAGACAGGGCTTAGAATTTGAAACAAACAAGACTAAACATATGAACTGTTTGAGGAATTAGATTTTGCTTTTACTACATATAATTTGTCCTTTTTCACATCCACTCATGTTCAATCTTTTTCCTATTTTCTCTAGTTGGTGTTTTATAATACAAAAGGATTTATTGCAATATAGATTATAGGAGCTCTTACTATCCCATGTAAGTGGTACCATACAAAATAACTGTGTGTAAGCCACACATTACAATAAATATTCAACCATTTCGTAGTTGTAAATCTGTTAATTGTAAAAGAGAAGTTCTTTTGTTTGACCTTGTAATTCACCAAAGGTTTTGTCAACTGATTGATAATAGCTACTTATTAATTTTTAACATTGGACAATGATTCAAGACCATTAAAGAAGACAGAGCTTAGAATTGTGATACAAACAAGAGTAAACAGATATTTTAGGAATTAGGAATTATTGCTTGTTAAATAAAACTTCTGAATTTTTCAAAGAATTAGATTTTATTTTTAAGCATATGGTCAAAACGTTTAATCATTTGAGGGCCGACGTATAGTTTGTCTTTTTACATCTACTCGCATTCAATCTATTTCATATTTTGTCTAATTCATGTTTTCAATGCAAAAGGATTTGCTGCAATATAGGTTATAGGAGCTCTTGCTGTCCCATGTAAGTTGCCACCATACAAAAGTAACCACGTGTCTAAACGGTTGAACTCACACGATACATTAAATATTCAACCATTTCATATTTGTCAATGCCCTAAGAGAAGTTTTTATTTTTGTTTCTATGGGTTTTACCACGTGGCCACTTCTGCAATCAATAATGCAAGAATTTCTTGTTCGTACGTAATTGATATTATTATCACCCAGGAAAAAGTATTCGGTACGTTATTATATTTATGTAGTACACTAATTTAATAATAATTAATTATTTGAGTGTTTAAAATTTTAATTATCTTGCTTTAAGCGAAAAAATTTAAATTTTAAACACAATATTTTTAATAATTAAAATTTATATGATTATGTGAGCATGTGACATTAATTTATTGTATTATGTCAACACGATGATATATTATTACTGTAGTATCCAATATTTTCTCATCACGCAGAGTACAATACTAAATGCAGAAATTAGATTGCAATCACTTTATAGTCAAT
Organism: Euryodendron excelsum; assembly: GCA_033060915.1. Classification (NCBI taxonomy): domain Eukaryota; kingdom Viridiplantae; phylum Streptophyta; class Magnoliopsida; order Ericales; family Pentaphylacaceae; genus Euryodendron; species Euryodendron excelsum. Next base: position 42,727,495 of record CM065387.1, on the reverse strand, counting down.
AATTAATTTGCAGAAGAAATTGAGCTTTCGTTGATAAACACTAAACTTACTTCAGTTTAGTGGGCCCTCCCCAAACATTCCAATAATAGAATCACATCTCACTTCTGTCTTTTCTAGAGATACTAAAGCATACCATACTCTACTTTTATTTTTAGGAGTTGAACCAAATATCTTAATGCAACTTCTGTTCTGACTTTGCGCTTTGGGAAAACAAAGCGCTCAATTATTTCAAGTTTTTACCTTTTCATGGTCGGTTATGTTTCGAACTTTGAATCAAAGAAAAACAATAGCCAAGATCTATTTGCTACCTTTTGCTTTCAAAAAGAAAATCAGACTTTGAAAGCATAGTGGACTTGCCTTTTGTTTGTTCCGTGGAATGACTAACATGCCCCAGGCTTTTGTTGATTTACTTAGGCCATGTTTAGTATATTTTTTAAAGCTTTTTCGCTTGCAATTTTTTGGCTTATAAATATAAAGTTGGATTTTTTCAACTTTTTTTTTTTACTTTTTTATTAATCTTAGCTTATAAAAGCAAAAGAGCTAAAAAAAACTAGCAAGTGAAAAAAAAAAAACTAAATTTAAACTATACCAAACGGACCCTTAGTCTCTAATTTGCCTAATAAAGATTTGCTAAAGGACATTTTTAAGATTTTGATAATTAACAAGGTTATCCAATTTTACGACTTTTGAGTTGGTTGCAAAGCAAAGAGATATTATGTTTGATAGCCCCATATTTAGGGCAGATTAGGCTTTTGCCACAAAATTTTTATGGATCGACAAAAATGCGTTTTCGTGATTCACTGAAATCTAGGGACACCTTTTTTTTTTTTTCATTTCACTGAAATTTGCCAGCACAAAACTGAAACTGTTTTGTGGGCCGGGGAAAACTCCATAATGCTAAACCTTAACCTCTCCATAATTACCACATTTAGTTCTATAAGAATAAAATATCTAGAATATTTGTGATATTATTCATGGATACATTTTTTTAATAAATACCTGAATATATTCGTTTTGGAGCAAAGTAAATTGCAATAGTATTATGAAAAGGTTAATGCTATATAACAAAAAAATTTATACAGAATTTTTGTACATAATAATATTGTTAAATGAGAGCCGTTCATCTTAAAATAAAACACACACCATGATAATTTTTAATTATAAAAATGCCATCACCATATTATTTTAGCAAAATTTTTTGTATAAATTTTCTGAAAGAATAGCATTTTCCTAACGAAAATGGGACAAGCAAACTTGGGGATTTTAACCAAAAAAAACTGCTTTCATGAGTTGGTAGAATAACTTTTCCAACAAACTAATTAGCTTATAATAGCTTAATTTGAAAAAGAAATGTGGCTACCAAACAAAGATTGTTATTTCACATCATTTTCAGCATTCACCAGCGGACCTCTATCATGCTATATTTAATTTGTCAACAGTTCAATAAAGATTGAAAGGGAGATCGACACCAAAAATCAGCATAAGGTTCGCTATTTGAGATCACGTGGTTCTTTTGTTGTTGTTGTTGTTTTTTTTTTTTCTTTTCCTTCAAACCACAATGTTCATGCTTTTAATTTGGTGACCCAAACAATACCTAAACCATTAATAATGTTTCTATATTATTATACTGACCCCTTGAGACATGCAATTAACTTCGGCTAATAAAATAGTCAGAAACTTCAAAGACTGTCTTTCACAACAATATATTTTATAAAATCTCGTAAAATTGAATTTCCATGGAAAGAAGCCATTAAAGAAAGAAAGAAAGTAATAAAAAAAAGTCAGTAAAAAGCAGATACAAATGAGGTATAATCTTATATAATTATTGATACATCTTTTTTTGAGAGGACTACTAATGACACTATTCAATGTTCTTGTTAGAATCCGACCTTGGAAAGGATAAAATTTTAGAATAATTGAAAATTGACTACTAATCTTTCTTTTCCTTTTTTTCTTCTTTTTCTTCTTCTTCTTCTTTTTTTTTAACTTTTTTTTTTTTCCCTCGAAAATGACTTGGTCACCAATGGACAAGGCACAACCAGTGAAGTTTCATATCTCAATACAAAGAAAGGGGTCAAAACGAGGGTCAGTTGTTATTTGCTGCCATTGCCGTGCAAGCACCAAATTAAAGGCTAGCAAATTCAACTTTTTTCATTGGTCTTATAACAATTCACTATAGAAAATTGAGGGCCTGCTTATGTCCAAATCGAACAAGTTGATGGTTGTTTAATTCATTAGATGAATTTATATTAACCAAGATCAGTTTTAAAACTTACTGTTTCTAGTTTGTGACTAACTAACAATTTTCCCGAACGAGTTACAGCTGGCTAATTTTTCAAGTCAAATTATCATCCAACATTGAATGAGTTTCTAAAGGCACTTGTATTATTCTTGGGATGGTTCAACAACAATATGAATCTATTTAATTAGTCTCGCTCAGATAAAGTGAACTTGACATTGCCATTTGACAACAGGTGCATGCCTTTGCCTACCTAGATGTTGACGTACTGATTGTGAATCTTTGAAAACGAGTTCATACATTACCACAAAGAGGAAGGTAAACAAACATATATAACCAAGTCAAACATTAAATTTTGGGTTAATTACACTTTATAGTTTTTACTTTACATTAAATCTCACTCCAGAATTTTTATTTTTAATTACAATAATTAAGCATTTTTACTTCTAATTTGTTACAATATTAGCCTTTTGCTAAGTTTTGTTTGGAAAATAGGTAATAAATTCTCATGTGACAACTGCACGACCAAAATCAAAGGGTAAAGATATAAAATCTAACTCCTTTCCTTAATAATCTACCACAAGTCTCTAAAATCAGTCCAAAATCATTAATATAATCAACTTTGTGATGTATGTAATGAAATAATTTGCCCGCATGTAAAATCCTAATTTGACACGTGTTCGATATACATGAATTTTTAGATGAAAAAAGACTGAATGTTATATCTTTGTCTTCTGAAAAAGGTCATATGCTTGTCACATGAAAAATTTTCTTCCATTTTTCAAATGAAAATTAGTAGAAGTTAACATTGCAACAATTAAAAGTGTAAGGGCTTAATTTTACAAATAAAAATTAAAGGTCTTGAAGTGAAATTTGGTCTAAAGTGCAAGAGTGCAAAGTGGAATTAATCCCTAAACTTTTTAATGTATTGAATTGCTCAATTTCCTTTTCTTCTTCTTCTTCTTATTGCTGTTGTTATTTTGTTTTTTATCAGTACAATAGTAGAGGAACTTGAGCTCTTGACATGAAAGTAATTGAGAAACCAATTCGGTAGGCAGCTGTTCTATATATATACATATATGATTAATTGTTCAAGTAACACTTACGTTTAATTTGCATTATAAATTTTAGCTTAAGAAAAATCAGCTCTTTTTTTTTTTTTCCTACGACTTGGTTTGTGTAAATTAATTTCACCATGGTAACATAGCTTAATGTATCTCTCTGTTCATTAGTCTAGCCAGACAATACATCCTCTAAAAGCCTTGTCAATGCTTTCTAGATCTCCTACTTCATCATATAGACCGGCTCCTCTATTGAGGTCTTCTATTCAAAGTGTTTCTATATTCAAGTAAAACTTCTTGAGAGGCCTCTACTTCTCAGTTGTTATCAATATAGTTCAACAACAAAAAATTTCAAACGATAAACTCTGAATTTAGTTTGGTTGTTTTCAATAGTCAAGGGTGAATGATGTGTATATATATTGAACATATTCACACTCTCTATGCTAAATAGATTATATATTGTATATATCCAATTTCTATAAAAACAAATTTTCGTTTTGATTTGTGCAAGAGTCAAGGGTTAATGACTTAGTCACCTTCATCAGCACATCACATCTACTTAAAAAATACATATATCGAAAACTAATGGAGCATTACACCATGCAATACCCATTTGGAGGTCAAGCAATCAATATTGGAGGGCCATATTAATCGCTTGTTATAAGATAGTCATTTTGGAGATCATATCTGTTGAAGTAGTTTTTTTTTTCATAAGCCCTTCTCTAACTGTGCTTTTTCTTTTGTCCAAATGATAGATTGATTGAGATGGTTATTATTACAATCAAATCAAATATTGTATTTGTTAAACACAATTCTCACACGCTAACTCTTTGTAACAACTACGAAAAGAGTTAAAAGCTAGAAGTTGAAGCCTCGTAATTAATTTGAATTTTAAAAATTCAAAAGTGGGGTCTTGCCAAAAGCCTACTGTAAGTTGAAGCTGAAAGGCTCAACCAAATGGGTACTTGGGTGATTGCGATTTGGGCAAACGAAATGCCCCAATCTTTTCCACCTACTTGCTTTGGATTTTAATTAATTATCAAACAAACAAAAATCCAAACAAGAGAAATCTTGAACAATATTATACTCTAAAATGGTTGATATGGAAAAATATTGGGTAATTATAGCCCAGCTGTTATAGTTTTGAGTTTTTCCTCTAAACTTACCTCAACCAAGTTGTTGTGCTCAAGAAATATTGATGCTATACAAAGACATCGACTTTGAAAGCATGTACGTGCACAAAAAGCAAGAGGCACACTTTGAAAGCGTCAAAGTTACTTTTATTGATGGACTAAAGCAACCAGGGAGGCAAAATAAGCCAGTGACATGCACTAGTATGGGATTTGAACTCACCTTGCTTACTATCCCCCTATATATACTTTCTAAGCGTTTATCCATTTGGTAAGATCAGGAAACATTATATATCTATTTGAGAAGTCATGATGGTTTTACAAAAATAATAAAAAAGAAAACTGCTCAAGCCAGTTGTCATGGATGAAGCTATATATACGCTAAGCCCAAGTCTTATTATATATAATACAAATTCAAGTTCAAAAATTTTTACATAATAGTGGTCCCTCTTCTAGTAAAAAAAAAAAAACTATTACATTTAGTATAGAATCATGGCCCAAAAAATCCTACATAATAAAATTGTGCAAATTATATTGTGGTCCATTTTTTTTTTTTGGTGCTATATAGCCTTATTTTTTATTTGTTTGTGGTTTGATTTTTGTGTAGCCCAAGGCCTATGCTTATCTATATCCAACTAATTTAGATTTATGGCAAAATTTAGGAAAAAAATATAGCTCTTCATTTCATTTGGAGTCTATAGACTGATAATGTCAGTGGTCACTATTTTGTCTTGCCTCCCTTAAGATGAAATTTTGGTGTTGTCCCTCTTGTTGTCTTGAATACGTCTAGATATGATTTCAAACTATCTTTTTAGCCTTTCGAAAAAATTACAACACAAAACTCCGATGCACCACGCCCAAAGAATCTATGCGTGTGTCCACTACAACTATTACATATAATGCCCAAAAAAATATCATATTCCTAAAGAAGAAACATAGACCTTTTTTTTTTTTTTGGGTGATACTTCGAAAAGAATTACATGTTCATGCTCCCTATTACATGTGCATAAGGGTTTGGGTTGGCAGGAGACATGAAAACGAGGGCATGGGCCCAAACTTTAAAGCTTGGCCAGTGACACCATTGAAAGGATGCTTCCTATTAGACTTCTGGCGTGTTTATCAAGGCCCATCGTGAAATTTTGAAAATGGGTGCCTGAGCACAATTTTAAGGGTGTTAATGAGCAAAACAAAATAAATAAATAAATAAGTGCATGACCAAGCCAAAAACAGAGCTTTCGTATCTTCACGACTGAGCTGAACTAAGTATTGGACCATCCAAATTCGTACTCCTGTAATTTGCATCAGGTTCGATTTTTAGAAACTAACAGCCTAGTCTGTTTGTTTTGGGCTTGGTTTTCTTATGCCTGCACGTGAGCTTGTTCAAGAGCCTAATACACACCCATATGTCAGTCTGGCTAATGCATATGCCAATGTCCGAATGTAACATGCACACTTTCTTCCTCTTCTTCTTCTTCTTTTTTCTTTTTTTTTGGTGTGAAAACAGAATATGATAGTAGTTTTTTTTTTTGGGTGCATAGGAAAGCCAAACCCTTAAGGAAGGGGAAAGTGAATATAACAGTAATACAATAAAGACACAAGCTTTTGTAAATTCTTTGCCATACAAACACAAGCTTTGGCACGCGATTGTTTATAATGATCATTCCCAAAAATGTTAACACTAGATTGATAGATTTTGTTTTTGATGCACCATATATACACAAATTTCACTCAAACACATTAAATACAATGTTAATCAATAGTCTTCATATGCTTTTTCATTGGTCTACTCGAAATAGCATACTAAGAGCTAGCTGGCATAGAAAATCAAACACATCACATGGGAAAAAAAACCATGGTAGCATCCATGCTTTGATAATGCTACTTTTTTTTATCATTTTTACTGTCAGTAAAGCTTAAGTTTAAGTGATAGTATGTTAATCCAGCACTGTATGTTTCCTAGAATGATCATTCACATTCGGTCAAAACCGATTAATAATACTATAATGCAATGAAATATAAATATATAATATACATATTTATGGATTTCTCTCCAGTGTGTGAGTATTATTTGTGAGCGTGCTTCTGCTCGTATGCGTGGAATCTATCCCACAGGCGGTATCGTAAAGCTTCTGTAAAATTAGGATGAGACAGGCCTAGACTTCATCAATAGACCAACCGAAGAGAGAGAACTTATGCCCATTTGGATAGGTCATCTAGTTTTAACTAACTTTTTTTTCTAATACCTTTTGGTGGCTTTTTCGTAAATCCAGCCCGAGCTTTCCCCAACCCCTTCTCATCTATGGACTCCTAACCTATTCGTGGTATGAAACTCCTACCTTTATCTCTATATAAGATATTTTGCTTGAATTTTTCAAAACTCCATGGACATTCAAGAAGAAAAATACTCGGAACAAGATGCTTGGACCGAGATAAAACATTTACTTGTTCATAACTCTCACATAATAATTAAGGTGAAGCACGTCAGCAACGACAAATCCCTTTTATGTGCTTCGTTTATGAAATTCTATTGATTGAAATGAACATCTCCATCTCGTGTATAAAATGGAGAGAAACTACCAAGACAAAAGATAGAGATGGCAATGGAATTGGTAAAAGTGGATATCTGACCAAATTCACTTCGTTTGAGGTGGGAAAGGAGGATACAGAATGAGGATGAAAGCTGGGATGAAGGTTATAATGAAAATCTATACAAAGATGGACGCAGGGATGGAGGTTGAAATGAAAATCCATGTTGGTATAGAGGCGGGAATGAATTAAACTTTTTCCCTGCCCCGCCCTACTTCCCCGCTTTTATAATTTTTTTTAAATTTTTTATATTGGCTGGTTTTTGGAGCCTCAGTTAGTTTTTGACCTTTTAGATTAGATTGCTGGTGCTCAATTGAGCTCTATTTTTTTTTTTTTTTTTTTGGTTCTAATGCATGTGATTTTAGTTGTCTTTCTATACTTAGTTTACATAGCCACCTTCTTGAAGCAAATGCCATCATATTAACATGTTTCATTTCTTTTGAGAATATTAATTTAGTGTGAAAAATAATTAGATGTCTCTAGGTAGTAGGAATGATAGTCTTAGATTATTATTAGTTTTGTTCCCAATTCAATCTTTCATTAACGTGCCATAGACTTTTTTGTCTACCCTCATTTTCTTTTCTTTTTTTTCCTTGTTTTTTGTAAGTGACAAAAAAAAAAAAAACTTGGGCTTGGGCTAAGACAGAAGTTGGGGCAGGAATGAAGGTAGGCTTATACCTGTGGAGGTGGAGATGGAGGTTAAATTTAATTCCCGTACGGATATGAAAGCAGAGATAGAGGTGAATTTTGTAGGTTGAGACGGGAATAGAGATGTCATTCCCCGCTCCGCCTGGGTCCACCGCCATCTCTAACAATAGATATAATTTGACATTCAAACAACTCGTGCCCCATGTGGTACAATCTTAGTCATCCATTGTCCACAAAGGAACCAATGGCTTGCACAACACAAGGCATAGAAAAGGCTGCCTTTTATTAAGAATGGGTTGAAAGCCTCATCCCGTCTTACTCTAGTGACTGGAAGGTGTGGGCACTTACGATGTGCATTGAGTGTTTTGATTTAGCTGTGAAGAGTGTTTGGGCCCGTATGCACATAGCATGATTAATTCTCTTTTTGGTTATGTTAAAGACAACACGGCTGGACAATAATATCCACAATGACTAAATTTATTGCAACTAACTCTTGCACTTAATAAGAATTGAATTCTTGATTTCTTAAAAAGAGACTAAAAGCCCTAACCAACTGGTTGCATTGGGCTTATAAATGTTTGAAAACTGTTAAACCTAAAGCACATTTTTTAAACATGGAGAGATGCAACTTGCAGAAGTGGTTTTCCTCACTTGTAGAAGGAATTTTAAATTGTTAAAATTATACTTTATTGCTTCAATTAAAAGCCCTTCAAAAGCATATATATTGTTTAACTATGAGGTAATTTAGAAAATTAAAAAAATTATATATAGAATGATATGGTTGAATAAGAACTTTTCACTTCAAATTAAAATACCCATCATTATTATTCTCAATTACAAAAATATCATTACCACATTATTTTTATGAGATTTTTTGTACAAAGTTTTTGAAAGAACAGTTTTTTCTTGTAAATTTAAGGTGTTGGATAAAAATAAGGGGAAAAGGCTGATTACTGGATGGAAATTTTTACAAAATAGGTGTCAAATTTAAGGTGGTGCTGGTGAAAATTACCAAAATATAACCTGCAATTATCAAAATGTGTGTCGCATTTACCACAAATGTGACCTATATATAGCAACCACAAATATAATCTGCAGTTACCAAAATTATGACTCGAATTTCTCAAAAAATGTGACCTAATTTTTTTTCATGTAATCGTTAAGAAGGTAACCTACTTCTACAGGAATATGCAAATGGGACAAGAACGATCACAAATACGAGGAAAAAACCACTACAATAAACACTCTTACCAAGAGTTGAATCTGCAACCTCTTAAGAAGGAAGCAGTTCCTGGCAGCTGGGCAAATCCCCTCGAGTCGAATGTTGCAGAGTTGCCAAAAATTTATTCCAAGAACTTAGAATCTTTTGAGTCTGTCAAGAGCTGAGATTCGACTCACCGTATCGGAGACGTTTCTTTAACGCGAAAAGTATCGTGTCTGTTCAGACTGAAGTTATAAGATTCATCTCACTAAGGTAAGGGTGAGCGTGGATCCCACACGTTGCAGGCCAATTTGCTGCTTAAATTTGATATGACAACACCACATGCATGCTCGTGAATGATATCACTAGTCAAATTTGTATATGAGATTTGTGAACATTATCTTTACAACTTTGTTTTAGGTTGAGTTAGAGAGACATTCTATATATATATATATATATATATTTATTGGTCATCTGATCTACACATTTATCATAGTATGTCCACTTCTACAGTTCTCCTGAAGCTAGTTCTAGTTACTTGTAATGTGAGTGTTAAAAAACTAAAATTGGAATATCAATAGTGCATGATGCATGCTAGCCTTAACTTAAACAATTTTAAAAAAAGTTTGATGACCTTTGGGCATTTGCAAAAAGAATTGTTTGGGTTGATTGTTGGAAAAGATAAAATTAATTATACTTTCGCATTCCTGTCATTCCCAACATGTTTTGTAATTACTACAGTATAAACTTATATAAGCAATAGTTTCGAAAAAAAAAAAAAAAAGTATTTATCTTGAATTACAATTAAAACTAATCGAATACAATTGATATACAGAACGTAAAGTGCCCCTTGGATCAATCATAATAAGATACTATTATTTGAGTCTAGGATTTGACTTTAATTGCTTTTCAATTAGACAAAAAAAGGAAGTGTTTTCGTGTGTTAGGCACATAAAGAAACTGGGCTTTGGCTACCAGGGAAGCTGGGAGGGGAAACTTCTTCACATCTTCGTCTAGCAACAAGTTGTGCGAATGCCAACTTCATTGACAAGACTTTGCATTTGCCAAATAAATAAATAAATTGATGAATGAATAAATAAATAAAATAAATAAACAAATAAACCAAGCAGCTATGGAGAATTCTAAGTTCACATAATCATTGGATCAGAAATAAATAAATACTTTTCATGGCTAATTAACACAATCACAAGAAATCCCTAGCAAGCCTGATGGTCTTTGTTATTCACCATTGGGCGAAAACAACCCGGAAATACATCCCTCTTCAGTCTTCACCTTCCAGCTTGCAAATCTCAGTTCCGACTAGTAGCTAATTCTGTAGGAGATTGGAGAACAGGCTCAAGCCAATAACGCAGACCGGCGATGAAAATGCAAGCAATTAAAACAAGCCACGAGTTGAAATGGAGCCCGAAAAGACTCAACGACTGATTCAAACTCGCGCTGAGAAGAAAGTTCAAAACTCCAAAATCTGTGTAGGGTTGGAGGGAGAAGAGAGTGCAGAGACAGCAAAAGGCAAGAAAGAGGAAGGTGGGTCAACATGCAAGCAATGGATTTCTCGGAGGAATAGTAAAGACCAATGTTACCGAAGAACAAAAGCGCAGCTCCAATGGCTTTCCCAACGCGTTCATAGCCACGGAAGAAATGATCAGTTTGGGAATTTTCTAGCTGTGAGAGAAAAAGGATATTAAGCGCCATGGTAAGAACGAAAATCAAGAATAGTATTGTCAAATGCAAAAGAACGCCAGCCGAACCGGTGCTTTTTTCAATGAAGTCCATATAAATAGCCGAAAATGACCATAAGAAAGTGGAGAAGAGGGCAAGGAACAACCAGAAAAAAATACTTGGCCAAACGGGTTGCAACATTGAAGAAGATTGAAGGAGAGAAATAGATTGGTGCTCCCAATGTACATATTGAGATGGGGGTATTAATCCTTTATTTCTTGTCTAACAATGTGAATTGGAAAGAGAAATTTGACTTTATGTTTTACTTTATTTGTAAATTGTTTTTACTTTTCTAGAAAGAAGAAAGAGACTCACTCATTGAAATTATTGTAGATTTGGAATGATAGTGGTGACAAAAAATGAGAAAAAAGTGGACTTTGATGAAAAAATTGATTGAGTCATAGGGATTTAGTAAAGAAAAAAATTTGTATTATCAAGTATTATTGGTACACACTGCAAGTGTTACATTGTGAAGAATTGACTCGTATATTAGGGATTTTCACCTTTCGTTGATTATTTCTCATTTTCTTTTGAATCCTTTGATCCTTTACTAGTTGCTTTGATTTGAGTCCTCTCTCTCTCTCTCTCTCTCTCCCCGTTTGCTACCATTGACTAAACACCAAATCCCCCTTTAAGTTGTATTATTATAAGATGTCTAAAACGAAGTTTACTATGCCCTTTCTTTCTACTATATACTTTAGGGACGATAAAGCCTTGCAATGAGGAGGGTATGGTTGGCTAATTTCTGAGAAAGAGAAAGGGAAACTTCTTTCACAATTTCAAGGATCAAGTTTGACCTAATTAACGTAGAACTATTTAGGTTGACTTTATAAGGTTGTTCTCACAATATATTGGATGGTCGACATGTTTGGAATAAGAGCATGACTCATGACAGGTATTGAAATAGTTCTAAAACCCCTGATATATGATGGCAAAAAACCCCGTTAATGCTGCATGACAGGTATTGAAATAGTTCTAAAACCCCTACTAGTTGAATGGCAGTGGAGATGTCATAATTTTACATCTATGTCAATGGTAGAGATATGCACAAGAGAATTATTGACTCTATTTCTGAAGTAGAATTAAGAATAGGGATAGTACAATAGGAACCAGTCTATTAAACATAGCAACCCTCTCAAACACCACCAAATGACCAAACCCCAAATCAAAGGTAAATCACACTAGCAATAAAACACATTCTCAGCTAATAAAAGTTCTATTTTTTAAAGAATGTCGGAGAAGAAATTGTCAATGCTATAGCTGGTGATTGTAGAGCCAAATGTACAGCAAACACTTCCATATTACTATAAACAATAAAAGGACCTACAAGTTTTCCCTTATTTAAAAAAAAAAAAAAAACTTTCCGTGATCAAGATCAATGGTGGAGCCAGAATTTAGGGGCAAGATTAACCTTTGATCAAATCGCTTTAAGCATTATTGTGCTCCATTCTAATTGTATTTTAATTAGAAATACTTATCTTTTAAGTGTGATGTATTATATCAATTGGAATAATCACACAACAAATTTTTAGAGAGAGAGAGAGAGAAAGAAAACCATTGTTATATTTATTATATTGTCATTAAGGTACCTAACCAGACAAAAAAAAAAGTTTGTCATTGAGGAAAAATAATTAAATCTATAAGTTTGGTGAAGAATTTTTTAGTTTCGTATTTTTGAAATATCTTAACAAATAATACATTTAATTAATATTCAACTCCTTCGTGTAAGGAATTTTTATTTTCCATCTCAATTTCAACTCTTGTCTTTTTTAATTCATTCATAACACCAAAGTTAACACGAGAGCTTAATCACCTCCATAATCTATACTAGCGTTAACCCGTGCCATGCACGGAATTATTGAAAATTAATAATTCATAACTTTATATAACAAATTAAAAATTTCTTCATAGCGGTAATCCGTGCATTGCACAGCAATGGTTAAATTTGTAGTTATAATATAAATTGAGATAATGACCTTATCTTAGTAAAGTTTTGTAATAATTTGTGAAAAAATTAATACATATGCTAAAAATTTCATAGAGGACTATGCATGGGTTCATATAAGATGAAAGTTTAATATATATCAATAATGGTTGAATCTATAAACGGATGACAACCTAATCTCTCCCTATATTCGCAAACAACTTCACATATTATTTTACATATGTTCATCGAGTTTGACTAAGCAATAGAAGTCGACTGAACGAAGACACATCATAATTGTCTTCATACAATCAGATTTTTTTGAACAGCAATAGAGATAAAAGGGAAATATCTTGACGTATAGCACCGCTTATTGTATAAGCAATTTATTATTCTTTAATCGCAAATTCACAACATAGATTGAAAGAATATTTTATTAATATGCATTCTGGCAGGTTGGTGGTTGTGGGGCAAGACAGGGAGAGGAAGGTGAGGAACTCTCCGAATATTTTGAATATAATAACATATTGGACCTTATTGTATATTTTCTTTGTGTATATAAAGATGATACAAAACATCATATACAAATGGACCTCAAGCAAAAAAATACAATGAAAAAAAAAGTATATCGCACAAAATTAATTGCCTTGCATATTATACATATTATGAGTAATATTATATACAACTCCATGTCTTCATTTCTTTTTTCACTTCTAGACACAAAATTGTAGGATCCATCTTAATGAAATTTAGTTGTGAATGGTAGTGAAAAATAGATTGAGAAATGGAATTACATATAGCATTTTTCACATAATATATTTGCATATACATACTCGTAAATGGACTCTTCAAATATAAAATATCTACACATTGTTAACACAACAGTAGAAATCTTAAGAAAACACTAATTAATCAATCAAAATTGTGATTCCAATATCCTAATAGTGATTCCAATCAAAAGTGTTTCTAATTCAGTGGTAATCAATCAAGCTTAACTATCACAGAAAAAATATCTTCACATAGCATCTTTGTTGATTTGCCATATATAATCCTAATCCTAAGCATTACAGGCACTATGCCAACTTAAGGGAAAAAAAACTAATTAAAGTTATAATTTAATGTAAAAATTTCGAAAGAATTTCTTGTACGTAGGAGATGGGAAGATGGTTTAGGAAATTACGAAAACTAAAAAGTTAACTGTGGAGGCTATGTGTGGCATTCAAAGTGTATTAATTTTGAAAGTGTATAGAGTTTATACCAACCCAAATGAGTCATAACAAAATAGGATAGAAAAATTATGTCATGAAAGTTAACAAAAAAATCAATTCAAAGAAATTTGAATTCCTTGAATCATCCTTAGAACAACTAAAAGTACTTTAATACATAACATAATGAACACACAAAAGATAGCGGTGTAAATTGTTTGTTTCGGATTAATTGGTAGAGTTAGTGGTTGCTTGTGATTTGCTGGTGGAGATGGGGCTTGTTGCTGTAGAGGAAGTTGATGACAACGAATTGAACATCTTAATAAAAAAGCTATCGGCATCATATGCCTCACACATAATCTTTCACATTTCAATAGAAAATCAATACGACGTTTTTCAAATCAAGATATCTGGAACTTCGTTTTTTGGTGAAGCTTGGAAAATCTATTTGGAAAGGGAAAAAACATGCCGTATAAATGTAAATCAGAGGTGATACAAACAATTAATGAGTGAGTTAAAACTCAGTGAAAACAAACGAAGCCAAAAAGTCACAAACCTTTCATCATTTGGCACCTAAGAGAACAAAGATCTACACCCTAAGAGGTGAAAAAATGAAACAACTTTTTTCTCTCATTGCATAGCAAAACAAAAATAACAGAAAGCATTAAACTCAATTAATTTATTTCTTCAGGCATCTAAACAACCAAATAGAGCATAAAGTCAGATCACAACTACAAATCACGAAAAAAGCTAAAAATGAAGGGGATAAACAAGAAGTTTGGTTACAAAGAAAGGTCACCTACAAGGTCACCATGGCTCCTGATGCTCAAAGTCCCATTGCAAAGTTAAGAAAAAACAGTGAAGAGATCCAAAAAGAAAAGCAACACCATTGCCAAAAATATTTGTAAAGAGTGAGAGAATCAATAGAGACAATAGAAAATGCAGAATTGCAGTTAAAGAAAATGACAGAACAATAAAAGAAAATCAATTTCGTAAACAAAACAAAAGAAATAAAATTTGATTATTTACCTCTATGAGATTATGGGTTTAGTGATAAGCCATTAAAGAGATAAATGCTGAGTTTTTCTCGAACTTTTTGTACGGGAGAGCTATTTCTCTACGCTGATATAAAATACATAAAAGTTTAAAACCACATGCTATTGAAGTAATACATACGTAGGAGTGGGTTATATGCATATCTATGTACTATATATGATGCGGGGAGGTAATTAATGTTTAATTTTGCCCTATTTAGTGTAATGAGAATGCTTCTTTGTGGTAATTGAGATTTCTTCATTTTGGCTGGGATTGAGTTCTTTTCTAATCTTTATATAGGTCCACTAATGCTTTTGCTTCCATTGAGGGGGCTTTTTTGTGTCCTTTTTAGTGGTGTTTCCTTTTTTGTTTTGGGTGGTAGGAGTAGCTAGGTGGGAATAAAATTGACCTGTAGAATCGTAGGTTTATTTAGTATAGATTCATAGAGATTTTAGGAATCATACTCTCATTAGTGAGAGATTTTTGCAATAGATTTGCCGACAATCAAGTTCTTTCCTTTAGTTATTTTCTATGTTTCCTTGTTAGAATTTAACTCTTTTTATTATTTTCTATGATTAATTTTTTATTTATTTATTTATTTTATTTTGTTTGTTTCCTTTATAAGAGAGGAAGAGAGGAGTTGATTGGTTGGATGAGTTAAGTATGCCATGTGGCATCGTAGTTTTTTAGGATTTTTAAAAAACTAGAGATTGATTTTTAAAAGCCTGCGAGCCATCCACTACATTTGCATATAGTATAGTATAGATTGGCAGAACTAGTAAGATTTCCAATTTTCTTTCTCATGATTATTATTCCATCTTTTGCCTTAAACTTTTTTTTTTGATATCTTCGATCAACATAGTACTTTGTCCTAAGAGATTCAAGTTTGCAAAAGTTTTCATTGTACCTTTTATTTTTTGGTTTTCTATAATCACAAACTAGCAATTAGTCAAGTGCCCTTCCCTTGTTTTGAAAGCTCTGTATTAAAACTAGTAAAGCAAAACACAGAAACCATGTGCAGAAAAAGGCAAAAGACCTAACATCATGATAATAGTACATGGCCAAATACCCAAATTAAAATAACAAGCATGCTTAGGTTCTTTTAGTTGGAAATTTAATCCATTCGGTAAATGTTTTTTGTTCTTGTTTTTTATTTTAAAAAAAATAAAAAAAAAGTGTTTGTTTTCTATTTTTTGTTGTTAGTTGTTTATAAAATTTGAAAAAAGAAAATGAAAAATACTAAAATGGGTGTGTTCTCTGTTTTCAAAACATTGATATGATATTGTTAGCACAACGGTAACCTACAAATACCCATCACCAAATTATAAAAAAAACACAGCAAAAAATAAAAACTGATAGTATTACCAAACCAATTTCATCTCCCATTTTTGTGAAAGTTACCCCAAACATTAACTTATTGCCTTGGCCTTACATTAAATTTTAGGAGTAGAAGACAAACTTTCATCCCTATCACCTGGTAGATATTATAATGCCACAAATTTTGTAAAATTCTACAGGGGGCGTTGCCTTTAGAAAGCCCCCCGCCCCCCTTCTCAGATTTCAAAGCACAGAAAAATTACTTGTAGTTGTCTTCTAACGAATATTTGTCGACACTTGGAATGAAATGACCTACTATGAATATGTATTTGCATGATATAGCTAGCGTTGAGATCATGATTAAATTTTGTGAATGGCCTGTCTTTGATCGGATGACAGAGGACATTAGTTGAGGTGCGTGCAAGGTAACTTGGACACTCCTAACCCATTGAACCCAAAAAAAAAAAAAAAAAAAATTGTGCATTCCTCTTATGTTTTACCTGAAGTTTCATGAATTACACCTCTCAAAAGATGCATAGCAAGGATACAAAAGACAATTGAAATGACAAAAAAAACTGAAAAAACCTGAACTCCACAATACAAGCATCTATACAACTAGTAGTTAAACGGGTCCTCATATGGTCTTTCCTTAAGAATATGTCTCTCATCACTAAAACCTGAACTGAAACTTCACAATAGAAACTAAACATAATGCCTCTGCAGAATGCCATATAACTCTCAGGTTGATATATAATTATTGGGACACATGGATAAGCAGATAAGCATTGGTGTGAACAGATTAATAGTAATATAAGGAATTCAAAAAGATATGCATCAGAGTTTGAAGGAACCGTAGGACCATTTTGAAACCATTTTGAAGGAACCGTATCATTCTATATAGGCAGAGAGTACAAAACAAATTTTGAAAACAAGAACCAAACTTGTTTAAACTTGAATGAATAGTACAACCTCAAATAACAACGTGACAAGAACAGGTATCAACAATCAAATTTAAGGACATCAACTCTCAACAATATAACATTATTTTATAGTTTTTTTATATGTTATAACCTATAATGGCATAATGATAATAAAAATGAGCTACTACTAGCCTTATGAGAAATTATCTATATTTGGTTTTCAAAATTGTAGTTGGGAGTAAGGCATGCTAAGCTGATTTGAGTAATGTATTAGTAAGAAGTCATTCATAAAGCCACAAGAATTCTTGTTGAACACATTAAGTTTTAAGTCAAATGTTTAATGGAAAAAATTTACTTCAAGAAATTTTTAGCAGTTCATGGACCTAAAATCAATTATAAAAACTTGAACATGATATAGCTAGTTGCAGCATATTAAGATATAAAATTTGTGAGTTGTTATTCGAATCTCAACTTTCGTTTCATAGTTTAATCCTTTCACAAGTGAATTGATAGGCCAAATCCCACTTTTTAAAGGAATCTTAGTAAATCCAGGTCGTCGTTTGTAAAAGCCTGTTGAGCTGGACAATCAAACCAACTCTTACTTTTTCCTTTTGTTTCTCCAAAATAAGTTTCCAAAAGCATTTCTAAGGGCCTTTTTCATAAATTATTTGATCTTATTCGCATAAAAGTTCCCTAAGGGATGCAACCTTTGTGCTAGGATATATACAAAGTAAAACTAGATACCATCTACAAAACTAAGCTCTCCAATAAGGGCAGTAAGAGCCAAAAAGGATTCAGAATACTTCCTTGACAGCCATGCTGATAAGAGCCAAAGGGGTTTAGGAGTTTGATCGGATGCTGTCACCGAAGGTGTTGGACCGAAACCAAAGGTCTTGGACCTCCAGTTTAGGCTGCTATTAACTGTGTACTGGGGGTGCAAAATCAGGTGTCAACACCATGGTTATTGATGGACGTCTTGAGGAATTACTAATTATAACCATCTTGGCACCGCTGATAACTAGCCTTTCCACTACTATGCAAACAAGAAATGAGAAAATCTAAACCAATTATGCAGTACCAAAAGACTCAGGTGCAAACAAGGCTCAGGGTATGTTAAACTTTTTCCATTAATTGGGTCACGTGTATATGAGCACACGGGCCAATGCACACTCACTCAACAATATAGGCCACCCAAATGTGACACACCTAATTGAAGACACTAGAGCATGTTGCCCAAATTTAGATTAACCACAAATTTAAAAAGGGCATTGATGAGTTTTTCAACTATAAATAAATTTTGAAAAAACACCTAAAGTGAATCAACAACGGTTACTCAACAGCAAACTACTGTAATGGTAATTTTATGAGTTAAATTTAGCTCAAGTATTTTACCACGTGCACCCCCAAATCCACATATTATTAGCTATCAGTTTCAATTATGTTACGAGATGTGATCTAGTTTAAAACTTCAATAAGACAGGAAACAAAAGCATACCCATCATACAGATGGAATGAGTTGCAATGCAGAAGCTCCAGAAAGTGAAATCTACACTTGCGTATATATACAGGTGTAGGTGTATGTGTACATGTAAATATGATGAGTTGAGATTTAAGAGTTACCTTGTAACAACAAGATTTAGCAAGTTGTTGAATCTCATACCAGGTCTAGTACACCTGGGCCTCTCTCGATGATGAAATTGGCATCTTCCAACATGTCTTTGAGGGAGTTTCAACAATACATACAGAGGATTATACAATGACTAGTGACAGAGAGACTGGTAAGTGTTACCCACAATCCTCTGCATGAGATATCGAGATTTTGAATTCCAATTTATAGAATTTTTTTTAAGGGAGTAGGGATTCTTCTAGGTGTTTGGCTAAATGGCACACGAAGAAAAGCTTTTTTCTTTCTAATTGATGTGGCACAATGGCCAAAACAAAAACAGAAAAAAAGGAGAGTTCTCCCAATTTCTCAAAACTTTTTTTAGGAGAACTTTTTAACTTTTCATGTCAACAAAAACTCGACTTGAAAAAGCTACAAAAAACTTCTGGATTTTCGACTACTTTTTAACTTCTAAAAAAGTTATTGTTACTAAAATATTAGTTTTTCCAAATAAAACAACCAATATGTGACGAAGGGAGTACAATGCCTCATGTTTATCATCAAAACTTGAACAAGAAGATGACATTCTACTAAGGATTTTAACATTTTCTTCAGTTGCCATGAGTTAATTTGCTTTTAATAAGTGAAAGTATAGATGCAGCAATTGTCATAAGACAGACAAAAGGGCACGTGCCCATAAAACTTTTTGAGAACTTTTTAACTTTTTATCTCAACAAAAACTCGACTTGAAAAAGCTTCAAAAAAACTTCTGGATTTTCAACTACTTTTTAACTTCTAAAAATGTTATTATGAGTAAAATATTAGTTTTTCCAAATAAAACAACCAATATATGACGAAGGGAGTACAATGCCTCATGTTTATCATCAAAACTCGAACAAGAAGATGACATTCTACTAAGGGGATTAACATTTTCTTAAGTTGCCATAAGTCAATTTCTTTTAATAACTGACAGTATAGATGCAGTAATTGTCATAACACAGAGCAATAGGGTGCATGCCCATGTAAATGGATGAGAGCTTCCTGCAGTTTGTTCTTTTGTGTTCCCTGCTTTTTTATGAGGTCATCCACATACAATAGATATGTGGAGCCAAGTTTAAAAGAGTATGACCAAAACAGAATTATCTAAAATTCAGATTATCAAAAAAAAAAATTGATCTTATCAAAAGATTATTAAAAAATTTAGACCTTTCTCTTCCAATTCATTGTCCGTTGAGAACTTGTGAGTGCATTTGGCTAATAGTGATTGCAAATGATTAAAAGAAATTTAATTTCAGTCCCATTAAGACCTGAATTGCAATAAATCAAATCAAATCAAACTTAATAAATATATATAGTTTATCACTCACTGGCGTTTTCATATTACATGTATAGTGCACAACTTCTAGGGTTTTGGTCAAGTCTTCGAAAAATAATCAAGTGGCTGTTGAACCTTGTGAATATTCTGAAGACTGTAAATTCTCTTTAGTAAAGTATGCATCATAAATTGGTGAGTTCTTGATTCCAAAGGCGGCATGTGTATCAAGGAGGCTCTCACACTAAGCAACGGTGGACGAGGATCCGGCAAGAGTACTTAGGTCCTTAGGTCACAGACTCAACAAATAGTATGTGAGTCAACTCTCGCAATTGCCTCAAATTAACTCTAGATTTCACGGTATTGGATCGACTCAAATGGACCCTAGATTTCACAGTATTGGTTGACCGTTTATGTTACATATCCCTCACGGTATTGGCTGACCGTTCATGGTACATATCCCTGCCTATAAAATTTCATAGATTTTCTGAGATACCATCATATAAACAAAATAGCAAAGGCTATAACAGTAGATATTCTAGTAAGACGAAACCAGCATCATTTTCTATTTATGGTGTTTCATTTTGCAACGATTTCCCCATTACACCTCTGAGGCCAAAATTTAATTTCGAACATCTTCAATTTAGAACAGATGATATTAACTAAATTTGAAGTACAAAAAGTAATGGTCAATACAACAAATATTCCAGAACGCAAGTTTAGTTTGGTCAGCAGCATCCAATTATACAGTATCTGGCCTAATTCAGTGCAGATAGTTACAAACATTTCAATTGACTGTGTGTGCAGTCCACAACAGAGCAGACCCTGATTGATAAAGAATTTTGCAACCAGAAAAAGCTTTTGAGCATTATTCAATATCGCATAACAATCAATATAATACCATGAGACAATTTAAGCAACCAACATTGAAAAACAAGGGCCATTTTTAAATGTTCTTCACAGTCCTAGACACCGTACCAACTTTTGATCAACGAGAAAAGAATTGACAACTCTCATGGTTGCAAGCAATTGTTAACTTATGCATGAAAAGGTACGTTAACAGTGGTCAAGGAAAACAATTTAAGACTTATTAAATCCATATGCAAGTATCACTCAAAACAGATTTTACAGCGACTTGATCAGCTCAACAATATGAGATAAAGAAGAAAAGATGTGCCCATAATCCATTAATAGGAATTATGTTACTGATACTATGAGTTACCAAGAGTGAACACAAGGGCAGGTTAAATTTACTAAAACCATGGAGTTGCACATTAAGTTCGGTAGCCTAGAATTGTGGATGTCAACTTCAACTACTAGTTAAGCGGATCCTCATATGGTCTTTCCTTAAGAAGATGTATGTCATCACTAAAGCCTAAACTGAAACTTCACAATAGAAACTAAAAATAATGCCTCCACAGAATACCACATAACTCTCAGGTTGGTACACATGGATAAGCAAATAAGCATTGGTGTGAACAGAATAACAGTAATATATAAGGAATTGAAAAAGATAAGCATCAGAGTTTGAAGGAACCATAGGACCATTTTGAAGGAACTGTAGCATTCTAGAAAGGCCGAGAGTACAAAAAAAAAATTTCAAAAAAAAAAAGAATCAAACTTGTTTAAACTTGAATGAATAGTACAACTTCAAATAACAACGTGACAAGAATGGGTATCAACAATCAAATTTAAAGACATCAACTCTCAACAATATAACATTATTTTATATTTTTTTGTATTTTATAATCTGTAATGGCATAATAATTATAAAAATGAGCTAGTAATAGCCTAATGAGAAATTATGTATAGTTGGTATGTTAAGCTGATTTGAGTAATATATTAGTGAGAAGTCACTCAATTCATAAAGCCAAAAAAATACTTGTAGAACACATTAAGTTTTAAGTCAAATGTTTAATGGAAAAAAGTTACTTCAAGAAATGTTTAGCAGTTCATGGACCTAAAATCAATTATAAAAACTTGAATGATATAGCTCGTTGTAGCATATTAAGATGTAAAACTTGTGAGTTGCTATTCGAATCTCAACTTTCATTTCATAGTTTAAACCTTTTACAAATTAATTACTAGGTCAAATCCCACTTTTTAAAGGAATATTAGTAAATCCAGGTCATCATTTGTAAAAGAATTAGATGTTATTCACAAAAAAGTTCCCTAAGGGATGCAACCTTTGTGCTAGGATACATACAAAGTAACTAGATCCCATCTACAAAACTAAGCTCTCCAATGTGGCTGGTAAGAGCCAAAGAGGATTCAGAAAACTTCCTTGACAGCGATGCTGATAAGAGCCAAAGGGGTTTAGGAGTTTGATTGGATGCTGTCACTGAACTCCGTCTAAGCAGTACCGAAGGTGGTGGACTTCCAGTTCAGGCTGGCTATCAATTGTGTACCGGGGTTGCAAAAGTCAACAACATAGTTATTGATGTACGTCTTGAGGAATTACGAATTATTACCATCTTGGCACCGCTGATAACTAGCCTTTCCACTATTATGAAAACAAGAAATGTGAAAATCTAAAGCAATTACACAATATCAAAGGACTCAGGTGCAAACAAGGCTCAGGGTACGATAGAATTTTTCCATTAATTGGGCCATTTGTGTATGACCACATGTGCAAATGCGCTCACACTCAGCAACAGAGGCCACCCAAATGAGACACGCCTAATTGAAGACACTAGAGTATATTGCCCAAATTTAGATTAACCACACACTTTGAAAAGGGGTGTTTTCAACTATAAATAAATTAGAAAACACTTAAAGTGAATCAACAATGAGAACTCAACAGCAAACTACTGTAAGTGTAATTTTATGAGTTAAATTTAGCTCAAGCATTTTACCACATGCACCCCCGAATCCACATATTATCACCTATTAGTTTCAATTATGTGATGAGATGTGATCATTAGTTTCAATTATTTAAAACTTCAATAAGACAGAAAACAAAAGCAGACCCATCACACAGATGGAATGAGTTGCAATGCAGAAGCTTTAGAAAGCGAAGATGTAGTCTACACTTATATGCATGTATGTAAATATAATACAGGTGGGGGTGTATGTGTACATGTAAATATGATGTATTGAGATTTATCATTTAAGGGTTACCTTGCAACAACAAGATTTAGCAAGTTGTTGAACCTCATACAAGGTCTAGAACACCTGGGTCTCTCTCGATGATGAATCGGGCATCTTCCAATAAGCTTTTGATGGAGCTTCAACAATACACACGGAGGATTATACAACAACTAGTGATAGAGAGACTGGTAAGTGTTACCCCACAATCCTCTGCATGAGATATCAAGAATTTGAATTCCAATTTATAGAATTTTGTTTAAGGGAATAGGGATTCTTGTAGGTGTTTAGCTAAAAATGGCACACAAAGAAAAGCTTTTTTCTTTCTAATTGATGTGACACAATGGCCAAAAAAAAGAGGTGAGTTCTCCCAATTTCTCAAAACTTTTTTTAGGAGAACTTTTTAACTTTTCATATCAATAAAAACTCGACTTGAAAAAGCTTCAAAAAAAACTTCTGGATTTTTTTCCTACTTTTTAACTTCTAAAAAAGTTAATATGAGTAAAATATTAGTTTTTTCAAATAAAACAACCAATATGTGACGAAGGGAGTACAATGCCTCATGTTTACCATCAAAACTCGAACAAGAAGATGACATTCTACTAAGGGGATTAGCATTTGCTTCAGTTGCCATGAGTTAATTTCTTTTAATAAGTGAAAGTATAGATGCAGCAATTGTCATAACACAGAGCAATAGGGCATATGCCCGTGTAAATGGATGAGGGCTTCCTGCAGACTGTTCTTTCGTCGTGTACCTTGCTTTTTTTATGAGGTCATCCACATACAATATGTATGTGGAGCCAAGTTTAAAAGAGTACGACCAAAACAGAATTATCTAAAATTCAGATTATCAAAAAAAAAATTGATCTTATCAAAAGATTATTAAAAATTTAGACCTTTCTCGTCCAATTCATTGTCCGTTGAGAACTTGTGAGTGCATTTGGCTAATAGTGATTGCAAATGATTAAAAGAAATTTAATTTCAGTCCCATTAAGACCTGAATTGCAGTAAATCAAATCAAATCAAACTTAATAAATATATATAGTTTATCACTCACTGGCGTTTTCATGTTCCATGCGGCAAAGAAGCTTGATCTCGCGCAGAGTCCTCTTTACATCAATTTTATTGTCAAAAGCGTTCGCAATCTTCTATATCGCAAAGCCGAGCAAATCAAATGAAATCAAACCAGAAAAAGATCACATAAAAATGCAAAATTTTTGCCAAAAAAAAAAGCTGAAACTTGGAGGAGATACATATATATATAGAGAGAGACAGAGAGGGAGGCGATATCAGATTATGCCAATGGCCACAATGAGGGACTTTTACTTGCCAGTGAATTCAGAGCACCGCGAGGGATTCAAGTTCGAATGGCGGGGATTCAGGAATTTTGGGAAGGAGGCCAAAGGGAAAAAGTTTTTTCAGTGCCACTTAAATTTAAGTTTGATAGTACCAGACCCTACATGAAAAAGTAAAACTCATCACCAATATATACCAACAAATAAAAATATGATATTTTTATAAAAAAAATTATTCTAGAGCCATCTTACCTATAATATAAATATCACATTTTATCAAAAGAGTATATTTTTTAGGGTAGAAATATTTAATAGTAATTATAATTCACATAAATTATATTTGGAATACAAGAAGATTGTTATATCGTAAAATTCTTATATATCAGTATAACAATTTTTTTTAAAAAAAAGAGAGAGTCGTTAGGTTTAGTTTTACTTTTTATATGCATAATAAGTGCAATAGTTAATAATATTGGTCATTAGAATAAATGCTAGAGGAAATATAAAAATATGCAAAGATTGGTGAATAAAGAAAAATAAATAAATCTCAAATCAAAATACATTCAAAATATGAAAAGTTACATGCCCAAATTAAAAATTGTTGGAGTGAGCAAAATGTCAAGGCAAAATTTGAAAGGGACAAGGAAAAATTATTTAAATTTGGAGAGGACAACGGTAAAATTATTTGAGTTTTGAGAGATTGACTTACCTAGTTTATCATAAATATTCGAAATACTTGAAGTCTAAGAAAAATTTTGAAAAGTTAGGTAGGACAAATTACTTATTCTATCATAAATATCCAAAAATCTAGAGGGTTTAAAGAAAATATTCAAAAGTTAGGAGAGAGGCCATGGCCCCGCCGACCTCGTGGATCCGCCAGTGGATCCAATACTCAAAAATGATATATAATCTAGCATATTGTGTATAAAGCTGGTGCCTTCCCATGGCAGGCGCCAATAGCTTAGCTGGCGTCGCGTACAGTTCAGAGCCTACCATAGCTCACGTAGCCAAAACGATATGCAGATCATAAAAGAAAACTAGGAACCAAACCATTAGATTTCAAAATGAAAAAGAAAATGCAGATCATAATAGAAAATCACTTTTTGTATGTGGAAATAATTAGAATTGAAAAGAAAAAAATTCCATTTTTTCTATTTGTCATGATGAGAAATTGAAAAAGAAGTAATTTTTGTAAACAATGATTCCCTTGAATTAAGGTAAGTCCGAAAGAAACAAACAGAAGAAAAGTCAATGTGAGTAACTACATTTTATTGAGTTTTATTAATTTCCTTTCTCATGAAATCCGATTGTTTTATTTTTCCTATTAAAAAAATCTTTTTAAATTTCATCCATTCTTAATACATCAAATTTCATTTTAAAATCTAAATTTCACCAAATTCTAAGAAAAAAAACAAGAAAATACATTTGCTTTTGTTTCTATTTGTATCTGTTTTGGTGTCCCTAAAATATCTCTTCAATTCAACAAACTCTTTTGTATCGGAAACGTTTTTGAGTCTATATCTAAATTATCTAATCCTTTGTTGGTCTTGACAAAGTATTCAAAATGATAGTTCCGCTGGAAGAGACAAATCTTTAGATTCTCGTTAGAATCAAAATTCTTGTATTGCGAATTGAAAATGCTATTTTTTTAAAAAATTTATTAAAAAAATTTCTACTTAAATGATGTCGCAATCGTATTATTATAATTAAAAATTATTATAATAAATACCTTGTTCCAAAGTGAATGGTTTAGTCACCACTCGTTGGAATAGAACCATTAGCATGTGGGCAGCTGTCTGTTGATTGGGTGGGTGCACTTGGTTTGCATGCCATGCTACTCTGCATGGACTGAGCTAGAGACTTCGAACTTTCACCCTCTTGACTTATTCAACCCGTGCAACTCATATATACAAACACACACACACACAAACATATATATATATATATATATATATATCTTATAAAATTAATCATTATTTACGTAACAAACCCTTATATCCACTCTCTTGCTTAAAAACGTCATAATTTTCATAAATGCCACTTCCACGTAATAGAATCTCTGCATGGACTGAGGGACTTCCACCCTCATGACTTATTCGATGCCTACTACTCATATATATATATATATAATAAATTATTGTCTACGTAACGAAACTCTTATACATCATAATTTCATGAATGTCACTGCCACGTAATAAAAATTTCTGCATAAAAATTTGATTTGTTAATCACTCTTCTATCACATATTTAGAGATCTAGAGAGATTTATAGTAGAAGAGCTTTGTTCATGGAGCATCCAAAGTTCAATCGTGAAGGTAAAAAAAAAAATATGGATTCTATTTTGTGTTTGGGAAGCTGCAACATTCATGATGCTTTTCCATCGCTGGTGTTTTCAATTTTTTTGGAAATATTGTATATATATACAATGTAGTTAGTTTCCTTCTTTGTTGTTGCAGATCCACTGCAATTTGAGATTGCTTCTTCTGCTGGGGGAGAAGTAAAAATTTCCCTGATGATCTATGTCTCGTAACAGAGATCCAATATTCGAGTTCCGAGTCTGGAAGTAGTTTTGAAGATGATGGAAGAGAAATTTCGCAAAACGTATAGTATTACTGACCCGCCCAGATTTCTCTGTGGCGAAGCTGACGAAGAAAGATTTATGTGAATGCGTCTTGGCAAAGGGCACCAAACAAAAGAGTTAGTATATGATTGTCTTGATATGCTGATTACAATAAATTTCTATCGATATACAATAATTCTGTTTCTCCATCCTGTTCTTGGATTGGGTATTTCAGTTATTTTATCATCCAGAGTTTTACTTATATCGGATTGATGACTGGTTTTTGAAGGCTTATGATCAAGTGTTTGTGGTTTTGTTCTTGGATGGTGCAAAGAGCTTGATCCTGGATTATGGAATCCTGTTTTTTCTATCATGTGTTGGGATTCTAATTAAGCCCACTCCACAGAAGGCTTTTCCATGGGTTTCAAATCAAGATCAGTGCTTCACCCATGAGTTTTTTTTTGAGTTAAAAAGTACAGAGAGTCACCTGAGATGAATTTTGCTATGTGCCGTGTTGGCTTTATTAGGGAAGAAAAACAAAATTAAAATACTCGAGCTTGACTCGTGTTCTACTCGCTAAAAAGTTAGTTCAAGTTGGGTTTCTAACATTAACAATCCAAGTTTGGTTTCTTGGATTTGAGCAACGAAGTAGATATTAACATTTTTAACTCGATTAACTTATAATTTGCCAAGTTGTGCAAGGACATTGGCTGTTGGTACATGTTTTTCCCATTGTCAAGGGGGAAAAACAATATAAATATCTGTATATATATATATGTTCATTTAATAAATAAATAAAAAAAAGAGTTCAGATAGTGTGAAGAAAAAGTGGAAGACTGAGGCACTGAAGCAGGGCATCAAATGAATAAGTCAATTGGTCTGTACCTGCAGCTTTAATTGAGTTTATAAGCCGCTGGACTGCTTCACTCAATTATTGTATTTGTACCCAAATTCAAACAGGAGAAGGATACCAGTTGTATTGATAGAAATTCAAGGGGGCTATACATACATATTCAAACAGTAATAGGAGGATCATTCTTCAGACTGGGGACTGTACTAACAAGGAACCAATGTAGTCTTTCGAGGAATG
This sequence comes from Euryodendron excelsum, assembly GCA_033060915.1. Classification (NCBI taxonomy): domain Eukaryota; kingdom Viridiplantae; phylum Streptophyta; class Magnoliopsida; order Ericales; family Pentaphylacaceae; genus Euryodendron; species Euryodendron excelsum. The sequence goes on along the minus strand of CM065387.1, from coordinate 42,699,542 downwards.
CTCGAACAAACAGAGCAAAAATGGCTCAAACCACTTGTCGACAACGAGGAATCTATTTGGTAACAATGGTATTCAGAAATAGTACAATAAATCCAGTTGGGAAGTAACAGGCATCTACAAATGAGAACTCGTAGCACATTCAGCACATTAACTTTCCCCAATAGTTCAGTCAATCCAGATCATATAGGTGCCTAGAACGCAGACATTTTGAGTAACTGTCGTTTGAAATAAGCTTTAAATTGCAACTCGAATTATATAAAACAGTTTAGCAAACATATATTCCATACAAAGATTATTCTTTTTGATGTCTGGAAAGTCAATCAGGCTGCGGTGTAATTTGAGTTATTACAACTCAACCAAGTAAATAGTTAGAATTACAACTTAAGCATTACAGGTTCAGCATTGCTTGTGCTCACATATCATCACTGATCTTGACCAGCAGCCTGCCATGAAGACCATCACCCCAGATTGACAATTTTGGTAAGCTGAGTATTGAGTCTGGAAAATTTCCTATTGTTGGGAAGAAATTCCTTTTCCGAAGGTTGCACATGTAAAAATTCACAGAGAAATAAACAATGTGCAACCAATAGTTTGGTGCCTGTTCTGGAAATAAAGCATCAAATATAAAGTTGAATTTTTCTAAAACAAGGGAAAAGTTTGAGTTGTGAAATCTTAAGTCAATATGTCTCATTTTATGACCACAAAGCAAGTTAGAAAAGATGCACTTGGCATAGATGAACACATGGATGCTGGCAACCAAACCTTTCAGGACCTCCCAGTGTTCATAATCATAATAGATACTTGTCTGCACAGTTCAACTGTGTTATTTAGGAGGCCATTTACCTCACAATATATCAAAACGAATTTTGTAAAACAATCTATACTGGTAAGCATTTTTTTTCAACCACTTTGGGATGTTTTCAAAAACAACTTCAAAGAGAAGAAGAAACCTAAATTACATAATCGTAGTGATGATGGATAAACTTAATGGTTATACTTACATTCCATTTGGAACCCGAATTTTAGGTGAAAAAAAGAAAATATAAAAGAAAAGAGAACAAAATAAAAGAGTATTTTTGTTCTCTTTTCCCTCACTTTTTCCTTTTCCTTTACTTTTTCAACTGAAAATTCGGGTTTCAAACAAAGCATTAAGGAAATGGAAGTCAAGCATTTCCATGATGTGTCCAAGTCACAACCTCCAAAAATGGGCAGTTTTAGAAGCAAGAGCATACTGATCATTCAGGAATGACTTCTTTTAAGAAGACATACTTTACCCTATTAACCAAATCGTGAAAATACACCAAATTTAATAATATAAAATTTTGCTCAAAAATTATTATCAGAATAGTTCTAAAACCAATTATCCCTGAAGCTGGTTCGGTTCCATAGCATTATAATTTTCAGGCATCGATTTATTTTTGTGTATCCAACCTTGGAGCAGGTCCCTGTTTTTCTCATTACTTTTTGCTTTCCTGCTATAGTGTTAGAAACTTAGACCCAGCCCTAATAAATAATCCCTTCACTCTTAGCCAATACTTATGCCATTTAAATGAATTAAGAGTCATATTCCTTAATTATTTCAGTTCTGTAAGTCAATTAGGGTATATGGGGAAGAATATTAGAATACTTACCAAGGTACTACCACAAAAATGCAGGTAATACATAAGATGGACGAGCATCATACTTAGATGCAAGAGCCTGCACCGGAGATGATTCTGCTACTTCTCCAAAATTACCAAGTCCAAGTTCAGTTGCATGGATCCCACCAGTAATAGATGCTGGATATATTAGCACCCTTATTATTCCAATTGCTTTCTGAGACAATGTGATATATAAAATATATTATTATGTTCCTATGGTGAGTGCTGAAAATAATAGGAATCTTTGAGAATCATGGAAAAGAAAGGGAAATCATGCATATGTACGCCTCTCCCTCGTTACTTCTTTATAATGTTTAGTGTCAAAAAGGATAGAAGCAACCCCATTCTGTGAATCTTCTTCCATATTCTACCCTGCTAAGCTGGTGAACTTAGCTGCACGTCCAACCGTCCAACTTAGTCATTACATTATGGAAGAAAAACTTCTTATATTGCGCACAAATGCAAGTTATCTTTTGTTCATATGAAGAGTACAAAGTCATGCTACCTTCATGTATTTATGCTATAATGCTATTCTTGGTTATGGATCAAGACTAATTGCTCCCTTTATCATCCTAATATAGGTTAATGGGATGTTCTATTGCGATTCCTAGTTCTAACTGCAATATCTTACAAACCCCATATGCAACCCTGTGATTTAGCCGCAGCATCGCATCCTAGCAGCTATAGACGATATTTTTCCCTGTAAGTTATAAAATTTCCATAGCTATTGTGAAAGATCCATACTTTTATGTTCTGGCTATAGGAAGATCTTGCCCTATCAGCATTTAAATTACCTTCGCTTGTACATCCATTACACTTTGGACTATATGACTTGCCTGAGTAGCACATTGCTAAACTTGGAAAAGCTTCAAATCATAAATTTTTTTTTTTTTTTGTACTCGTGATAATGACTGCACGGCAATGTCATTGTATCAGACACTGATCACCCTTCATCGCTAAGGGATGATCACCCTTCATCACTCAACTTGAGCTTTGGTTCATCCTTTTTCGTAAAGAGGTGAAAATCCCTTTGGTGGAACTTGCATCCTTAATGCGAATAGTTACCGGGTTATAACAAGTAAGAGACTTCGAATCCAGCTTCTGTCTCTCTCCCTCCTCTCCCCTTCTCCATCAAACCAACCCCCCCCCCCCCCCCCCCCCCCCCAAATCTCTGCGAATGAGTGTCTGACCATCTTCTTTATATCATGGTGGAGAGAGTCACCCACAGCAATACAATCAACAGCATCCACACCAGCCATGGCCATAGCTGATTTATAGATTTTCTGAAACACCATTGTATAAACATAATTGCACGGGGGCAGAAAACTAATAAGAGAAGAAAAGACAGCAACATTAGCAGATGTTCTGTAAGAAGGAAACCAATGATGGGGAGGATTCATAGCAGTGTTAGGGATGAAGAAAGAAATGACAAAATCATTTGGAAGCTGGAAAAGAGCGGTATGTTTTCAGTTAAATCATGTTGCAACTTTATGATTAATTCTAACAGCAGAAATGCACTAGATCTAAGACTTATATGGAAAATCAATGCTCCTTACAAAGTCCAGATTTTTGGGTGGATTGCAGCTCAGGACAAAATCAAGACTAAATTAATGTTACTTCAAAGGAAATGCTTGCCCCCAAATTGTGATTTATTATGTCCATTGTGTAAAAAAGTTGTTGAATATTCGAATCATTTATTATTAACCTGCCCATTGTCATGGAAATTGTGGTCTACGATTCTAAATTGGTGGGGATTATCATGGGTAATCTCAAATAGTTTGATGGAACACTTGCAGAGATGGCTTTATCATGACTTTAAATATGTGGAGAAAAGATTATGGGAGGCATTAGTTCTTGCAGCTATTTGGACATTATGGAAGGCTAGAAATAACCTTGTCTTCAATCAGGTGGAATTATGCTGGGAGGAACTTCTTGACAGGGTGATCATTAATGCAGCTCAATGGGTCAAAGCAGGGTGTCTTACATCTTCATTCTCAATATCTGATGTTTTTTACTCATTAGATGGGGTTAGGCAATTAAAATTTTGAGATAGGTGTCTGGTGTAGGATACATGTTGTGGAGATAAGTTTTATTTGGCATCAAAACTTAGATCTTTAGAGATGTAGTGTTTTAGCTTGTTGGTATCTTACCAACTGAGTTTGTCTCTGTTTTGATTTGGTTTCCTGGTGAGGTGCTGGGCTCGGTGATCTTTTCTCCTTGGCCTAACCCTATCCCAGGTTGTATTCTTGATCCTTTTAATGAATTCATTTTGCTGTTTCAAAAAAAAAAGAAGGAAACCAACATCATTTCCATTATGGTGTTTAATTTTGTACACATTTCACCCTTAGAACTCCATGGTCATAATTTAATTTAGAACAAATTATATTAATTGCGGAACTTGTAACATCATTTCTGGAAATTCAAATTGATAAAGTAATGGTCACAACCACAGATTCAAGAGTACGTGTTCAGTTTGCTTATGAGCATCCAATTAGACAGTGTTTGGCCTAGTATTGCACAGACAGCTACAAACATTTCAATTGGCTATTTGTGTGAACTACTCATGGGTGAGCAAAACTTGATAAATAATGAAATGTTGCAGCCAGAAAAAGCTTTTGAGCATCATTCAACATCGAATAACAAATCAAGATACCAAAACTAGACACAAATTTTGGACAATTAATATTGAAAAACAAGGGCTATTATTAAATGTTATTTACAATTCTATCCATTGTACCAACTCTCATGGCTGCAAACAATTGTGGACGTACACACAAAAAGGCATGTTGCAATAGTTAAGGCATACAAGACTTAACAAGACCCATATGGTAAATTCATATTATGTTCGAATATGAAAACTCCTAAAACAACAAAACTACAACACATTTGTGCTCAAGTGCATTGCCAGCTGAATTATCTTTAGCATTTGTGTGTGAATAGATGCAATTTGACCAACTCCATGCATAAATTCAGAGAAAAGGTGTTTGAAACTTCAAGGAGGGTAAGGCAGGGGAAAAACAAAACAATATTACTGCTCTGAGTATCTCACCTCATCAGGCTTGTCCATCCATTTTACTTCCCCACCAAGTTTTTCATATTTGGCTGCCAATGTACCTAAAAAAAATTCATTATTCCTAAATCATGAAAGAAAAAAAGAATTATAAAAAAAGAAAGATACCAACTGCATGCAAGAGCTATAAAACAAAGAAGATAAAGAACACCACTTTCCACTCATCATGATAATGGACTTTTGAACCAATAAGTTCCACATTCATCCACAGAGAGAGAGAGAACTGAATAAGATGCACAACATAACTGTGATGTACTATCAACAAGATTTGAGAAAGTAGGTCATTAGTGGCCAACAGCATCCGTTTACCCATAATTCGTGATCATTATTTCTGCACATAACATCGATTAGGAAAAAAGTAGTTTCCATTAATTTTGGAATTTTTTAATTAATAATTTCATGGAAAAAGACATAGGGACATTACACAGGCGATGCAATTCCTGTGAGAGATCTAACTGATTCACTTTTATCTGGAGGTATATACGGAGAGACCTGCAAACTAAAAGGATCCTTATACAATCTCGTGACTGGAATAAATTCCCTATGTCTTTCCTACTGAGGTGCATATGTACTAAAATGTGCATTCCTGCACTTGTGAACCTAGGCCCTACAGCAATAGAAAAATTGTAAGTTAATAAACTCGTGGTTATATCAAAATATGATTGCATGTCATAGTTTGCTCATTGATTAATCTTAAGTTATGAATGTATTTTTTATTGTTCAGGATATTTTTTTACTTATGTTGAATCAGAACACGAAATGCATGCTTCTTTTCAGTGTTTCACTGGTGCTTGTAGTCCAGATGAACTTCACTGTGATATTCTGGATGACAGTGAGTGATGCAAACAAAAAAAGAGATCATATATGGAACATTCTAGGATGAAAAATGACCTTTACATGAATCAAAGACTTTACCCTGACTGGTAGTAGACAACTTCCTCAATAAATGGTTGCTATTTCCTCTAATATCCCAAAATTCAATCCCAATTTTTTGGTTACCCTCGTTTCCTTTTACTCTCAGAACTAGGTTAAACTTGAAACTCGCAGAATCAACAGAGTTTTTCCTGTAAAGATGTGGGTATCTCAACCTAAGTTTTAACAGCCATCTCAAAGGGCATTGGTCCTACAGTTTATCCACTTAGATAGAAAATAATTAATTATTTTCACAGGAAGATATTTCATATAACTTGAAGAACAGAAAGGGATAGGAAAAAAGCTATTAGATACTTTTAAGTTAAATTTGGAAAGAGAACATAGGGGAGAATACATGGTCTACAATCAATCTTTCATTCACCATACTTCAAGTGATATAGCACCCTGTTCATTCCATGTCATGTGTATGCAGAACCTTCCAAGTGCTGCAAACCAAGAATAACTTCTCCTGTTCACAGTTAATGCCATGAAAAGGAGTTAAAATGGAACTATGCAAGTGTCACTCGAAATAATATTTTATTGCGACATTTTCGTTTAAACAATATAAGATAAAGAGGAGTGGTTAATGCCATAATCCAATAATAGGAACTATTTCATTTCATCCTACGAATTTACCAAGATTGAAAATAAGAGCAGCTTACCTTTACCAAAACCACTGTGTTGCACATAAGTTTAGTGGCCTAAAATTACGCAGTCGATCATCTACAATTAAAAGGCCAATTTAAAATTGGAAATGGAAACAAAATTTTCAGTTAGATTGATAATCTTGAAATAACAATGAGAGCTAGTGCTTCGTAAACTAGAATTGTCAGCTTCAACGAGTAGTTAAGCAGATAATCATCCTTTTTCGAGTAAGTTAGAATTTTATATAAATATATAGCCTTAAGTACAAATACATCAGGGCATACCTTGGCCAAAACGATAACCTTTACAGCAGCAAAAAAAGAAAAAGAAAAAGAAAAAGAAAAAGAATGATACTCATCTACACTAAAAGAGAGAAAGATGATCTCTGCCTAGCTTCAGAACATCAAATAAGCATATACAGCAAAGCAGGAAAACAAATATATATCCAAAGGAAGCCCAGTAGAATATGACTACACCAACTACTTAAGTACATGATCGCTGAATCCTGAACTCGAACTTAGATTAAAAATAAAGAATTAAAAAGTTGTGCATCAGAGTTCCAGAAACTATGGGATCAAACCAGACGAATTAGAGCAAATACAAAGTAAAAATAAAAAAACATGTCTTATTATTATTAAATTTTTTAAAACTGGGCACACTTCAATCAGCGAGGGACACACGAGTCCATCGCATAAACACATAAAATATGTTGCAAGTTTTAAGTAAATAAATAAGGACCCAATTGTAAAATAAAAATGATGTGCAAGTATACCTAAGTTGATGTTTAAGCTATGAAATCCATGATTTTTATTTTAATTAGTGTTATTTTGTAATTTGTCTATTATCTTTGAGTACATTATTCATATGACGTATAAAAAATATATGAAGTATTCCTATTCCACTGGTTAAACACGTTTAGTTTTAAGTCAAAATTATAAAAGGAAAACTATGCTTCAATAAATTTTTAGTATTCCATGGAACTAAAATCAACTATAAAAACTTGAACCAGGCATATCTCATTGTAGCACAATAAGTTATAAGTTAGTTGTTAATCGAATGTCAGGATTCGATTCAAATTTTGACCCCTTCTATATATGAATTGCTAGGTCAAATCCCATTTTGTAAAAAATCTTATCAAATCTAGGTAAATAAAAGGAGAATCACACAATTCATGGTTTATATAACCTATCGAGCTTGACTACCAAACGAACTTTTTACTCTTTGCTTTGTTCTCCAAAATAAGCTGTTTTTGGAGAACAAATAATGTTATTCACAAAAAGTGCCAAAAGGGATGCAACCTTGTGCATAGGCTGTATACCAAAGTACAACTTGATCCCGTCTAAAAAAATAGCTCTTCAATTAGATCACTTAGAGCAAAAGTGATTACAAAACTTCCTTTACAACTAAAAACGAAAAGTGTGCATCAAATTGATGCAATCTACATATTGGCCAATTGATATCTTCAAAAGTCTATTGATTTTGATCCCCCAAATGCACCACATGACAGTGGATAAGAAGATCCACCTATAGTATCCATATCAAGTTCTTTTCCCCGCAGGTTTTACTCACAAAAGGAGATTTTCGAAACCAACTTCTTTAAACACTAAGTACATATTTTGTACTTTAGTCCTTAAGGGGAGTACTTTATTGAGTGCCTAGATATGCTTTTTATTGAAAAATAATAGCTTATTGGAAGGAAGTAGTGACCCCATGTGGGACCAATAACCTTATGTCATAATAGCAAGGGTGTTAATATTAAAATGAAATTGAAGCATATAATTGTGACGACACATACTGATGTTGCACAAAGAGTTACTTACTGCATCGGGGTATATGGGATTGTGATGGGTTACTGGGGCTGCAAAGGTGAAGAACGAACTGAACCGAAGACCACAAAGACAGAAAGGCAGAATGGAGAAAGCGTATAATAGCATATGATAGGATGCGCATGCCAAGGAAGCAAGGGTCTCTTATATAGAGGCTCGCCTAGTATCCTCCAAGGGATAAGATGGGGCCCAAATAGGATAAGAGTCAAACTTAAAACAAGTGACAAAGCCTATTTGTAAGAGATCTTATCCTAATAGGAAAAGGAATCAAAACCCTTAATGAAGATGTCTGGCTCTTTTAGATGGAATGGCTTAAAGGGAGCAATACCAGCACAGGGTGTAGCATCTAACAATTTTAAAACCTCACTCTTAATCACTTCCTTCATATTCGAATTCAATCGCCTTTGCATTTGACGAACAGATTTAGCCTCGTCTTTTAAAAAGATTCGGTGAGTGCACATGGAAGATCAGCGATGGTCCATTCTAGGGCTTTCTTATGTTTCTTAAGCAATGTTATCAACCATTCCCCTTGGCTCCAAGATAAGCTAAAGGAAATCACAACTAGGTAAAACTCTCCATCCCCTAAAACTGCACACTTCAAGTTGGAAGGCAAAGGCTTCCTCTCGAGAACGAAAGGCTTCTCCTCTAAAGGAATTGGTTTCTCGGCACTAGGTTGTAGAGGTTCAAAAGAAGGGGTCCATTGACCCACATGTAGATACTACTCACTCTCACCCTTTAAGTGAGGAACCTCACTCAATGTCATGCTGTCACTATCAAGTGAAGCATGCAGTTCACTTCTCACTCATGCTCTCTCCAATGGGTCCTCAAAAAACTCATGATCAAAGTGGTCTTGAACTATGCTTTCTATGATATTAACTCCCATATATCCTCACACTCTCCCTTTTGTTTGGCAACCGAAAAGATGTTAAGCTTAAAGGTGGTGTTGCCAAAAGACAATTTCACTAACCCATTCCTACAATGAATGATGGCATTGGAAGTAACTAGGAAAGGGCGTTCCAAAATCATAGGAATTTGGTTGTGAGCTATACAACTCTCAACAAGTCGGGTATCTAGGACTATGAATCGACCGGGAAGCAAAAGTTATCAACTTGGATGAGAACATCCTCAATGATACCTCTTGGAACCTTAATAGAACGATCCGCCAATTGCAAAGTAACCCGAGTAGCGCTCAATTCTCCTAGGCCAAGTTCCTTATACACCGAAAAGGGTAAAAGATTGACACTAAACCCTAAATCCAACAAGGCTCGGTCTATTTTGGTATTCCCAATGGTACAAGAAATAGTAGGACATCCGGGGTCCTTGAATTTCAGCACAATTTTGCATTGCAAAATAGCACTTTGATTCTCATTCATCATGCTGGTTTCCTTGACATGCAACCTTCGCTTAAAAGTACATAAGTCATTTAAGAACTTTGCATATGAAGGTATTTGCCTGATTGCATCAAGGATAGGGATGTTGACCTTTACTTGCTTGAACACCTCATAAATTTTCACATTTAGAAGTCTATTCTTAGGTTTGGTCAACCTTTGTGGGAAGGGAGCATGTTTCACTATGTCCCTCCTCTTCTCCCTTTCATTCTCACTCAAAATCTCGATAGGGTTAGCTAAGGTTTCCTTTCTCTCTCACTCGGCTCTTTTTCCTCTTTCTCTTTTTCTTTCCCTTTTTCTTCTTTGTCAACACTCTTCCTAGAAGTCTCATCCCGAGGTGGGATGGTTTTTTCAATGGTCTTGCCACTTCTAAGGGTGGTTATGGCTTGTACTTGTTCGTGACTTGAGTTAGGGTCACTCTTACCCTCCGTTATGTGTACTTGCCTAACCGTCGGATTAGGTTGAGGTTGAGGTTGAGCCGGGAATCTTCTTAGTACATTTTGGGTTAAATCTTGTGTCAATGTAGACATTTGCTTTTGGATTTCCTCAAGCAACCTAAAGTGTTGATCTAGCACGTTTTCTTATTTGTCAACCCTTGAACTAACCCCTCTCATGTCATTGGCAAGTTGGTAAATATTGTCCTCTATTGGTTTCCTATAGAGGGGTTGGTATGGCCTTGGTTGATTTTGAAATTGGGCCACGGGTGCTTGTTGGTAAGGTTAATGTTGGGGTTGGGGTTGGGGTTGGAGTGGTTGTGGAGGTGGATATTGTGGTTGGAGTCCTTGTGGGGGTGGAGGAGGTGCTTAGTATGATTGAGAGTTTTGATACCCTCCTTGGTAGTTGTGGGAGTTTGAAGTCTTCTCATTCCTCCACCCAAAGTTGGGATGATCTCTCCATCTCGAGTTGTATATGTTAGAATAGGGGTTGCCCCCTCCTCTTGAATATTGGCCAATTGTATTAACTTGGCCATGCAAAACCTCCTTCACACCCGGAATGATTGGGCATGAAGAGGTAGTATGCTCCGAGGTTTCACACACAAAACAACATGTTTCTCTCATCTCTTTACTCTCCACTGATTGAACCTTTTTCACCTCAAGAGCCTCTAAATTTCTTGCCAAGGTGGTTACCCTAGTATTGACATCATCAACTTTCTTAAGTTGATATCTTCCCACCCCTTGTTGAATGGAGCGACCCTCGGGATTTTGGGTCCCGATAAGTGCCCAATCTCTAGCCTTATTAGCCAAGGTATCAAAGTAATTGTATGCCTCATAGGGTTGTTTGTCAAAAAACGTCCCCGCACACATGAACTCGACAAATTGCTTGAGTTGGGGTGTCAAAGAAGAATAAAATGTGTTGATGACATGCCAATCGGCAACACTGTGATGAGGGCAAGAATTTAAGAGGTCTTTGAACCTCTCCCAACATTGAAAGAAAGTTTCCCCCAACATAGGAGAAAACTGAGAAATTTGCCTTCTTATGCCTTCGGTTCTATTTTCGGGAAAGAATTTACTCAAAAATTCCCCTTGAAAAATAGCCCAAGAGTGGATGGGCATGGGTCGCAAGGAATTAAATCAAAGCTTAGCCTTATCCTTCAAATAAAATGGGAAGAGTTTCAACAAAAATACTTTCCTTGGACACGAGTTGTCCATTGCAATCGAACAAGCATCCTCAAATTCCTTAAGAAAAATGTAGGGTTGTTCTGAATCCATCCCATGGAATTGAGGCAACATTTGCATCATTCCCGACCTAATGTTTAGAGTATTGTGGTGGGGCGGAAAAACAATGCACGATGTTGGTGCTTGTCTTGGTGGGTTGAGGTAATCCCGTAGAGTTTGTAGAGGGGGAACCGCCACGTCGCCATGGTTGTTCCCTCTCTCAAACTCCTTATTACCTTCCGCGTTGAGTTAGACATTAGGATGCATGGGTGGGACATTAGTAAGCCTGCTTCATTTAGATTGACCATTGGAATGAAACCTAGGTAGACCACTAATGGTAAGCTAGGTGTTGGTGAAGATGTGCTTATGCTCTTAATACTCTCAATCTTCACAAGGCGACGGTGTTCGTCCCTTGTGAAAACTGACATGCAAGAATGAATGCACACATAAGGTTGACCGTTTGGGTCGTTTAGCACATCATACACAATTCCCTAGGCTGGACAATGGCTTTTTCTCAATTCAATCCCGTACCTCCAATCTCCACATGCATAAAACGTGCCACCAATTTGCACCTCAAAATACACTAACCTATCTCCACTATATACTCCCGAAGATGGAAAAAATTCCTAACAAAAATGCAATGCAATTATACTATAACAAACAAAAGAAAAATAAAATAAATAAAATAAAAATAATCCTAGAAAAACAAAACATCTTAAGGGAAATGAGAATGTACCTGGGCCTGAAGCCCGTAGATGCTTCCCTCGGGGGTGGTGATGAAATTCACCCTTTTTGCTTATTTTTTTTTTCAATTTTCTTTTGCAATCCTTAGCATCCATCCAATGTAGCTTTCGCCTAGGAACTCCTCGGTAATGGCGCCAAAACTTGGTTCGCTCCCAGATGTGCTTCACAAATAGAATCACCCTGCAAGAATACGGGGGTCGCGATGTAGTAAAAATTAAAAAATCTGGTGTCGTTCTCTCCCTAGGAAATTCTGCAAATATAGCAAACAATGCTCAACTAGCATAGGAACTTATCATTATGGATTGCAAATAAAAATCCTTTTCTTTTTCTAACATAAAAGAGACCAAAAACTTGTTGGTTTTAAGATGATGGGTGTTCTATGACTAGTGCAATTACTTAATAATTAATAGAGGCAATAAAATCTAGTTTTTATGTAATTGTGAAAAAACTTGGACATGGTTAATTCAATCCACCAATTCACAACAAGGGTTTCAAATGAGAGTTTTATAACTCAAATCAAGAATCACACATTGGATTCTTAATTCGGAAGATTTTGACCATAAATGCTTGGGTTCATGTTTGATTGAGGATAAAGATGAAATCTATGACTAGCACCATAAAATCAAACCTTAGAAATGTGTAATACTTGTACCAAATATTGAGTTGTGCATAAATGTTACCAAAATGGGTTATGAATTTAAGTTTTCTAATGAATCTCTTGCTCAATCAAATAGAACCATATATGTCTAGAGATATAGCTTTAAAGTTCATGTATCTCATTTTCAACCCTTAAAGATCCTTGAAGGATTTTCACAACTACATCCAACAGATGTTTAGTTACTAGAATCCATAATAAAGAGCATAAATGAAGGTAAATCTAGCATTAATCTAAGTGAAACTAGTGTTTGGTTGTTAAGAAAGTGAGAGAAAATGACAAGAAAGTGAGAGAAACATCCACTTCATTCATAAACATGCATTTACAACAATTCAAAGAGAAATAAATGACAAGATGACAAAACTTTTATGAAAACCTAACTAAAGAACCTTACAAAATCTCCCAAAAGTTCATTGAAAAGCTCCTTCCTACTGTCCATATCTGTAAATTCCCAAACATCCCTTTTGTTCCTACACACAAAGCTTTTATACTTTGCTGAAAATCAGACTGTGTACAGACTGATCGATCGGTGAAGACTTGCGATCGAACGGCCGATCAAACGTCCCTTACGATCGAACGTGCAATCGAACGGAAAAATGCACTCTCTGAAGTTTTGCTTTGTGGAGGAGTTTTGATGTCACCGATCGATTGAAAAAATACGCTCTCTAAAGTTTGTTGCAGCAAGTCGAACAGAGGAGACTTAGCCGCTATAAATATCAAAACCCTAGTCACATTGAACCCCTCTATAAAGGGCTCAATTGACTAACCAAACTCACACTAAATACCGTCAAACTATATTAATTTAATAAGTACACACTAGCTCATACATTATAGATTACAACTTTATTGGGCATACCATACTTGTCTCATCCAGACCAAGATCCAACACGTGTTTAGAAAATAACTATAATTAATATTAGCTCAATTTAGAATAATCTAACAAAACCTGCCGGAGTAAATCCTGAAAATGTGGCCAGCATGAATGGATTAAGCTTTTCATGGAGGGCGGAAGTGAAATCGAGCACGAAGCATTTCTTGTCCTCTGGTTGTCTAGGCATGCTTTCCCATTTGCACACAACATGGTTAGTAAACATGTCCACCAGATAGCAATTCGTCTGGCAAGAGGGACAAGGATTGCGCTCGCCCCGACTTTTCTATCGTGTCTATATCGAGACCTGAGATTGCTGAAAGAAGCAATTGTTACTTCGAGTAGTAGGAGAGCTAGGAAGAAACATGTAGAACTCGACCTGTGGGCACCAATGCAACTGGTTCAGATTTGGGGTTGGGAGAGATTTCCCCCATTGCGCCCGCAACCCAATTCCCTTGAGCATGGTGACCCAAGAATGGCTCGATGGAACAATGTGAAGAAACTGTCTCTTGAGAATGTGAGTACGGCTGTAGAATCTGCCGAACAATGCTTCTGTTGGCGCCCATATGCCATTTCTGGGGAAGGCTGGCTGCCTCATAAATTCTACAAAGAAAGAGCAGAGCGGGTACTGGTTTGTCCAGGTATGGATGAAGAGTTGGAGTCATTTCTTCGGTTTGTGAGGACCTGCCAATTGGTAGGGCTAGACTGTATAGAACAATATCTTCCTCATCGCGTTCCAATGCAATTTGGAATGGATCAAGACCTTCCAGGTCAAGTAGCTCGTTCAAGTGAAACTCCTGAAATTGCCTGGAACAGTTACACCAAGCCAATTACAGATGCAGAGTTGTATATTCCTCCCAGACTATTTGAATCAGATGTTACCACTCTATATGTAGAGTGGTGGAAGCAATCAAAGTTAGCTCTCAAAGATGTGGTCAAGGGAGCCAAGGGAAAGAAGAGAATTATCAAGAGTTCGAGAAGATCATCACACAATTCAAAGGGAAATGAGGTAGATAATGGTGCTCCAGTACCTCCAGGTCATCCTCCAAAGCATTAAATTCTGTTGGAAAACATAAACACAGACTTGTGGAAAAAGCAAGAAACAGAATGCCTGCTCATCCTCAAATTCCGTCATCTCTACCTGCAGAAAGTGCCATGTGGGGTGAAGCACCCAGGGTGGAATCACACCAACCCTTTGAAAATGCAAGTGAGAGTAGAGAAGGAATACCAGGTGATAATGGGGTGAGCATCAACAACAATGAAGGAGAATTCAGTGCTCAGCATACAACTAAGATACCAGTACTAGACCTTGAAGCCAGGATTAGCAGACTCGAGCTACTAGTTGCTCGGCTAAAAGCACAAAAATTAGGCCTCAGGTTTGCTTAAACCCTTTGAAATTAAAATTAGGAATCTAGGACTGAGTGCATTTCTACTTTTTAAGTTGTACTGTACAGTTTGCTTCGAAGTATAGTTCTGTTTGTCAATGCTGGTATGCTGTTTATTGATATTTCTTGAATCATAACAACATCGTAATGTTATTCTGCAGACACTTATTTTACCTTGTAAACATAGATGAATCCCTTTTTTTTTTTTTTTTCTTCTTGATGATGATGATAGACAAAGCAACCAAAGGAGATGAGGTGCTGACATAAGGGTGAGAGACCAATTGAATACCTATTGGTTTATCAGGCTAGTTAAATCCCATGTTTCTAATTCTTCTTTCCTTTAAAATATGGTTTATCCAATGCCCTGTCCTGCCTCTTTTGTTTCAGAAGCACATTAACCAATTCCCTCTTTCCAGATTGAACAATAGAATATCAATACAAGCAAGCACACAAGCAAGAACCTGCAGATCTTGTTTACATTGCTTGATTGAAATTCAAATTTCTGTTGGTTAATCTTTATCGATGTATCTTTCATCAACTCGTGCCATTCCATTTGGATTTTTTTGTAGCTTGTATTGTTTTGTTTTTCGGAATAATTGTTGTTCTTAAAACCATGTGCTTTCTATAAATTTTTCTCTTGATTATATTTGTAGAAGATTAGCATGCATAAATTCCAGCCTGTATTTGGTGGCACTGAGTTATGAGATGCATTATAATGGTTGCATATTGCTAACCAGCTTCTTGGAAATATGATGCCTAACTCTCCCGAATGGTGATATCTCAAGCACAAGTTCACAACTGGACATCTTTCTCTTTATTTTTCATTTTTTCTTTTTTGGTTGCAAATTCCTAAATGCCTTATCATGTTCCCCTGGTCCCTATTCTCTCTCCTGCATGTTTCAATTCCTTTTCTTCAGAATAATTGTGAACTAATATGCAACTTAAAGTTAAAAGTAATCTTTAATGTTATTCTGCAAAAACTTGTTCTTATCTGGTAGACATACATGAATCCCTTTTGTTGTTGTTGTCGTTGACGATGATGATAGACAAAACAACCAAAGGACTTGAGCTGCTGACATAAGGATGAGTCAATTGCATACCTTTTGGTTTATTTGGCTGGTTAAATCCCTTCTTTCTAATTCTTCTTCCCTTTTTCAGAAGCACATCATCCAATTCCCTTATTCCAGATTGAACAATAGATATGAATACAACCAAGCACACAAGCAAGAACCTTTACCGTCCTATGCTTAATCTCTATCACCCCTGCTTTTGCAGCTTTTGTACTCATAAAAATATTCTAATAAGACTCTACAGAAATGATTATTCTGTTCTTGTAAGCACGTGAAAAATACTGATAAAAAGCTTCTAATAAGACCGTAGAAAACAAATTCATCTCTTTCCATATATGAGATTAAGTGGTTTCGTGTTACATAAATGAGAAAAATCACATTTTTCAAAACATATAAGAGAAAGAATTGAAGCCTTAAACTTCAAAAGTAGTGTAAACTCTTCCCACCAGTAATCACCTCAAGAACATATCCCATTTTTCAAATGGTGAAACCTACTAGCATCTCCTACGATAATTTCAACGGTTTTTTCCTTTTTAATCTCCGATATGTACTTGATAGCAACATGGCAATGACCAGAGACAAGAAAATTCTTCATCACCCGGATTGGAACACACTCTGGAGTATCCATTAGAGCAAAAGAAAATGCCATATATTCAATGCAATGTTCCGATTTGTATTCCTTCTCCTTGGCATCCATCTCATGCAGAACAAGGCCGGTGTCCACATAACCTCATAGCTTCATTTCCCAAGTCAGTACTTTCAACTTTCAAGTACATGTTGATCTCCATTGATAGTGGATGGTATTTGTCACCCACACAAAACTAGTGAAACTGGTTCTTCAGCTCAAACCAGTCGATACCTAGCACCTTTACACTAATACTACACACTCGGGTTAATCTAAGTCGATGCGTAGCTTGTATTGTATTTTTTTAATAGCTTGTATTGTATTTTCTTTCTTTATTTTTTTTTTAGTTTTTTATACGAATTGTAACCTTGTACTTTATAAAAATTTCTAAATACTCCGCTCAAGTTTCTAAATCACCATTTTTTTCTCTTGGTTATATTTGTAGAAGATTACCATTAAACTCCAGCCTATACTGGGTGGCGTTGAATTATGAGATGCTTTATAATTGCTAACATATTGCTAACATTGGCGACATGATGTCTATGTTGGAAAGTATACTTGTTTTTACATATTCTAGGCACATGCACATATATGATACATGTATGTGAGTATACATATATGTAGGTAAATACATGTATGTAGATGAATGGCCATTTATGTATTAAGTGTCTTGGTATATGTACGTGCTTAGATGCATGTTAGTGGAACCATATCAATATGCTATGTAATGTAGTGGTAAAATAGAAAAAAAAAAAAAAAAGAGAAGTAGAGAATAAAAGAAAATTCAAATTATGAGATTCTCTCCATGGTATTTGAGTTTACTAGCCCACCATATATTCCAACAAAGTGGTATTATAGAATATCACAAAATTTCCAACGGTGGTATGATTGGTATCAAAGCCTAGAGAGACTAGGGAGGAACCAAGGAAAATGTATATCCTTGTAAAGAGATTGACGTTTGTCAACTATAAAGGAATGAAGGCTACTATAAGTTTATACCTTAAAGTTTGTGATTTGTGGGAGGTCGTTGGAGAAGAGCCAACAAGCGACATGTCCAAGAGGAATCGAGAAAAGAAAGAAGAGAAGGTATTTGCAATTTTGCAAAGATCCATTCATCAAGAAGTTTGGATAGGGATTGGAGAAAAGAGATTTCCTAGTGATGTTTGGAAGATGCTTGATCCTATAGCCTCTAATCGTGGAGGAGAGGTTTTACCTACTGAGTCTGGGTACAAAGTTTTGAGGAAGATGAATTTTTTGTGGAAGAGAATGAAAGTCTTGAAGACTTTGGAGAGGATTCCATGGAGGATCATGAAGAAGAGTCTCATGATAATGAAGATATAAGAATTGAAGAAGTGCAACTAAAAGAAGCACAAGAAGAAATGTTGACAATGAAATTCACAAAATGGAAGCGAATTTAGTGGAAAATGAAAATGAAGTTAGTGAAATTGAAGACAATGAGAAGGAAATTGTTCAATTTGAGGTAATTGAAGAAGAATTTATCCAAGAAGAGGTTTATGACAACAAAGTTGAAGAGTTAAAAGATCAAGGTATGTCTTATTGGGGTAAAGAAGATATTTTCTTTGGTTCATTTTCATTATATGAAGATATGATTTTTACTTGCCCATTAAAGTTTGAAGAAAGAATCAATTACTATGTTGTTGATCAAGTTGATGAAGAGTGCTCTGAGTTCATCACAAAAGGAAATTATTCAGGTGAAGTGGAAAAATGATGAAGCTCAAGGTATTGAACTTTTTAGGAGTTATTTGCATATTGGTTTGGAGAATTCTACTTTTGACACAAGTTCGGTCAATATGGAAGAATTTGTTGATTCACAAGAACAAAGGAAATCAAAATTTAAGAAGAATGGAAAATGGGAGGACTATGAATACCAGCCACATATTCATGAGAAGAAAAAGTGGAAATGTTTTTTTCAAGAAGATCAAAGTCAAAGTTTACACATCTATGGAGATGGCCATGAAGACTATTTCCATTGAAGGTGGTGGAATTCAAGTTCTATGTGGAAATATTGATCAAGCTCCTCTATGCAAAATCAAGTTCAAGAGGGGGTGTTGGAAAGTATACTTTCTTTTACATATTCTAGACACATCGGTACATGTATGTGAGCATTCATGTATGTAGGTAAATACCTATATTTAGATGAAGGGCCATTGATGTATTAAGTGTCTTGGTACATGTATAGGCTTAGATGCATTTTGGTGAAACTATATAAATATGCTATGTAATGTAGTGGTAAAATAGCAAAAAACAGAGAAGAAAAGTAGAAAAGAAAAGAAAATTCAAATTATGAGATTCTCTCCATAGTGTTTGAGTTTACTAGCCCACCATATATTCCAATAGTCTGACTCACCTAAATGGGGATATCTTGAGCATAAGTGCTGTACTGCACAACTGAACATCTCTCTCTCTCTCTCTCTCATTTTTATTTTGCAAATTCTTAGCTACCTCAACATGGTCCTCTAGCCCCCTCTTTTTCCTATCACTTCCACGCAACCTGCAGCCATAATAAATATGTTATGTGGCTTTTTCCATTCTGTTTTTTTCAGAATAGTTTTGAACTAATATGTACTTATTGATTTTCACCAACAAAATTGCATTCCAGAGTTCCAAGTTGTATGACCATGTACGAATCAAATGTCCACACAACAAGCACAACACTTAGAAACATGCACTAAGGACATTCTCTTTTGGATGTCTCGTGGTGAATGACCAATCTGCAGGCCAGAGCATGGCATTAGTAGGGCAGAGTGGATCTGGTAAAAGCTCAGTGCTCACTCTTATGCTACGACTTTATGATCCAACAACCGGTACAGTTATGATAGACTGAGTTTTTCCGATAATTTGCGTTTGATTCTTACTTCATGGTAGATTTGGGGTCTTAAGAGTTTTGTTATCAAATCTCTCATAGGGAAAGATATCAAGAAACTCAAGCTCAAATCTCTCTGCAAACGCATTGGCCTAGTCCAACAAGAACCAGCTCTCTCTGCCACATCAAATCTACGAAATCATCCTTTATGTGAAAGAGGGAGCTTCAGAAGGAGAAGTAATTGAAGCAGCTAGAGTAGCTAATGCACATAGATTTATCAATTCCCTTCCAGAGGGCTACTCAACCAAAATTGCAGACTAGATATTGGTTTTACAAGCCGGGAGGATAATAGAGGAAGGGACTCATTCTACTCTTGTGGAGAACAATGATGGGGCATGCTTCAAGTTAATCAACTTGCAACAGCAGTAATAGCCTCAAAAACAAATGTGGTGGGTGCTCTGTTCAAAATAACATATATCTTTTATAGTTCTTATTTTTATTTTTCTGTTAATTTTATTTCTCTCCATATATGTTAATTGTTTCTATGATAAATAGATAAGACAAGTACAAGTTCGTGAGGGGGTATGAGACATCAATTAGTACCATACAAGATCATAATGGATCTGGTCAAAGCTCAGATACCTGATTTTATGAAGTTTAATGACCAATCTTTGTTTTTATGTAACACTCGCAGATCATGGCGATTAAAAAGAAAATGTTCGATCAGCAAGGCTTGTTAGTTTTCTGGAGAATCACTTTAGTTTATCAAAAGACATGATGACGGCTGCCATTTTCAGCGATGGTTCCACTTTTTTGTTTTCACTTTCTTATTATAAAAAAGAATTTAAAATTTTAACTAAAGAAGATGAGTCGTTTTATTTTGATTCGATTGGAGCCATTCAGGCTCAAATAGTGGATATCCCAAACATTCCGAGGGCTATTTATTTTTTTTTGGTGTTTTTTTTTTGGTCAAAAGTCAAAGTGTTTCATCTGTTGGCCTAAAAGGCAACCCAAGAGCGGGGGTGAATTGAGTTTCTCAAAGAATTAATGGCAATTAAGATTAATTAAAATTAATCTAAACAAATTAACAATGATCAATCTATATATAATGCAATGTAATTAAAAAAAGAAAAGAAAACAGAGCATAAGAAAGAACACAAAGAGTTGTCGAGGTTCAACCACAAACCGTGGTCTACTTCCTCACCCCAAGATCCTCTTGAAGTCTCCTTCCACTATGTAATCTCCAATTACAAATGAGTTGTTAATTGACCAAGTGCTCAGTTCACTATACACAAGAATTTCTAATCAAGTTCTTCAGCCACCAAATAGTTTTGTCCAAGCTCCACTCAAAATTATAAGAGTTTTTCTTCCATAAGAGAACTCTCCAACTCTCACATACAAGTGTATAAAGATATACAAGTGACTCACAAACTCTCTAACAAGAGTAGATTATACAATCAAAGCACACAAAGTGATGACAAGAAGAATGCTCAGGAATTTCAGTTAATTAGTCAGTGAATTCTTGTTTCTTATTTCTTTTTTTGTTATAAATGCATTTTGAAGCTTGTATATAAACCCCTGTATTGATTTCATCCATTGGAGGTTGTTGGGATTCATTTAACGCACGTCCAGTCCGTTATAACGTTAGAAAAACTAGCCGTTATTTTTCAGGGGTCAACTCCAGGCTTGTAAAGCCGACACTTCTGGTTCTGCATTTCCCGGATGTTGTCCACTGTCTCTATGAGTTCGCTCTTCATATCAATGAGTCGGCTCCTTGTTCATTTTGTCTTCACATTTTTGCTTCTACCTTCATGTGGCGACTCTTCATCTTTAGAAGTCGGCTCTCTGATCATTTGGTCTTCGTGCTTTTGCTTCTATTATCATGAGGCGACTCTTCATCTTTAGGAGTCGGCTCTTTGTCCATTTATTCTTCAGGCTTTTGCTTCTGTATTCATGAGGTGACTCTTTATTTTCATGAGTCGACTCATTGATCATTTTGTCTTTAAACCTTCTGCGTCTGTTTCCATGAGTCGGCTCTTCATTCCCAGGAGTCGGCTCATTCCCCAGAAATTTTCTTTTTGACTTCTAATGATCGAGCTCATCTCAGCAATAGTATAACATCTTCAAGGAGTCTTCTCTTTGGGGTATGATGATCAATCAAAACTCTTTAACTCATTAGAGATGACTTCTATTCAATTTGGATTGAATCATTCATTATTCAACTCTTCTTGATTTCCAAACTGTTAGAGCTTCATTCAATCAACTTTGAACTCTTCTTCTTTGTATGCAAAGCTTCATCTTTAATTGTAGAACATTCTCTTTTAATGCCAAGTTTTCTCTATTATGTAGAGCTTCACAAAGTTTCATTGCCAATTTCATCTATTTGCTAGAAGTTCTTCTTTCTTCTTTAAAATCACTTC
Source organism: Euryodendron excelsum (assembly GCA_033060915.1). Lineage (NCBI taxonomy): Eukaryota > Viridiplantae > Streptophyta > Magnoliopsida > Ericales > Pentaphylacaceae > Euryodendron > Euryodendron excelsum. The sequence continues at coordinate 42,677,815 of CM065387.1, read as the reverse complement.
AATGAGACTATTGTAAGCTTGATAAATACTCTTCATACATCTAGTCTTCATTAATTCTTTACATTGTAGAAGAATTCTTCACTTGAATTTCATATAGAGATCAGACAATCATTGTGAGTTTTCTTCTCAAGCAACTTCAATCACATAATCTGGAATTAATTTTTGCATACTTGATGAAGTATTCATTTTAGCATTTTCAACATCTCCACAATCAAATTGTCTTTAACTGATCATTGCACTTTCTGATGAAGTCTTCTCTTGAGCATTTTTAATTTCTTCACAATTAAATTGTCTTTAACTGATCATTACACATACTGATGATGAAGTTTTCAATCTATCTGAGTGCAAGACAACTTCACTGAGTCTATGCATACTTGATGAAAGTTTTGTTTGAATACCTTTAATCTCTTCGAATACAAATCATTTGTTTGAAGTAAAAATAGACGTCAATTCTCTGTTTGGTTCGTTACATAGCTCTTGGAGTTCATTGCTTGATCCTAAGCTTGTTGTGCATTCACTGACATGTTTTAGACTTAAGTTGAATTTTAAGTCTAGAATATACACTTTATTAATCTGCACACTAAGTAAATACATTAGTAAAATAATACAAGGTTTAGTTATCATCAAAATTAATATAGGGATTAACCTTGAGTCAACACCATCAATACATAATTCTTTGAAGATGAGAAGAGCTCAAAGGGCAGGTGCTGTAACTACATGCAACTCCGCATCATTTTGTTCTTTGAGTGAAGAATCAGGTTTCTTGCTTGGTTAAATAATTTCAGACATCATCATCTTCAAATGAAACAAATGTAGTGAGTGCAGGAGTTAATGAGCTAAACAGTATCTGGCAAGATGAAATTAAAATGGAGAAATTCTCACAACATTGTTAGTCGTAGGGGTGAACTACAGCACAAGCTAGAAGATAATGCCATGTATCTTACATAACAAACTCTAGCTCCTGCGTATTACTCACAATGAAGTATAATCAAACTGCCAACTATACCCGCTCCCTTCACAATTCAAATGAACTTTCACACGCTTTGTTTGTGAGAGACATTCTACAGGGAGAGAGACCTTGCACTTCACTGTGCCACAATCTGTATCTTCATATATACAGAATAGGGGCTGATTATCGTAACTTCCCTTTTAGTGGAAATAATTGGTAGTTACCATAACAATGACTCATGGGTCATGGCCTTTTAGTGGAAATAATTGGTAGTTACTATAGCAACGACTCATGGTTCATCCAGACTTTGGGCATGCCCATGAGTTACCTGAATTCCACCCGAAAACCAACAGTTTCAAAAGAACACAAAGTAGAAGAGAAGAGAGAATTATCGTGATTAATTTTGTAAAGGTGGAATATGTATGCTATATAATATATTTATAGAAATATAAACAAATATATATTGATCCAATTTGTCTCATTGATTAAGGCTGAAACTTAGGAATGGCCAAAAGTTTTCTTTCTTTGTACAAGGCAATTCAGAAAAAGGAAACTTTAAAGTTTGACAGGAATTGAAAAAAAGGAAGGTTTCTTATATTGTTTTCTCAGTCCATGGCTGTTGCCCAATTGACGAAAATGTTCCATATAAAACCTTCGCAAGTATTAGGAGAAACAATGTGGTATATAAGTAAAAAGAGCAATACAGAGTTTAGACATCAAACACTAGTACAATTATACAAAGAAGCAAGAGATATGGAGTGAAATCTTGAAGCATTTCTAACAACATCTACCAAATTATATATAGCATTTTGTGCCTGTCCTTCATTTTAGTGATTTTTTAATCAAGTTTGTTTCATTTACAAGTTATACATTCCTATCAAGTCATCTCCAAATTCACTATCGCTTCACAAAAGAGTTCTGAGCAATCATGTCTTGAGTGTCATATGTGAACCAAAAAGACTAATTTAATTTTATAAATAGTTTTGGGTCACATAGATTATGTGCTTTTTCAAGGTTCGCAAAGCAAAACTCTGTGAGTGACTGAGAAACTATCACATTTGTATGTTTTTCCTCTCTCTTTCTCTCTCATATTTGATATGATAAACCTCTTATATATCTATATATATATATATATATATGATATTGTATAGGTTAGTCTAGGTTAGTCTGCATGAGTTTGGGGAGTAGTCGGCCAATGGTCCAGACAAAAAGAAAAAAAAAAGAAAAAATTATAGGGTAGTTAAGGTGCCATATATTATCCATTGAGTATAAGTACAAGAAATTAGGTAAAAATCCAATATGATTAGAGACGAGAGTTTTTGAATATCAATTAATTTGAAGATATTTATTGTTTCATTGTTTTTAGGGCAATTCAGTGTTGCAGAACCTACTGTTTATGTAACCGAAAATTGTCTTCAACCATCAACCTCCAAATTAAATAAAAAAAAACAATGGATTTTATTTTATTTGTGGAGAAGACTTGGATATCCTTGATAAGGGTTGCTTTGTTTTTACAAGGTCCACAAAGATATTCTGTAGCTCTACATCTATCTATAGCAATGCATAAGGTTTGGCTTTTCCTTAAAGAGGCATCAATAGTTGCTGGTCTTGTCTTCGGCCTAAAACTAAAGCATTAGTTACATCAGGAGACTGCTAGGAAGTCTCAAAAATGGCATTGTTTCTTCATCACTAAAGTGAATGAATAGCTTAAATAGAATAATGTGCTCCAAGCCTAATTGTTTTGGAGCCTAAATGATTAAAATATTCTGGTTCTGATTGTTTGGTCTGACTAGTGGTCCAGACAGTTTGGACCCACTCATTTTTCCCTCCTTGTAGTTAAAAAATGATGTATTTAGTTATATATGTTTGAAGGATTTTAAGGAATTACTAAATGGTAGCTAAGTACAACTTGCGGAATCTTATGCATTTAAATAATATTGATTGAGCTTTTTTAATAATCAAGAGAAAATTATTTACAAGTTATAATATTTAGTACTAATCAAAACCTAATGCGAATCCAATTCTCCTGCTCTTTTTGGAGACTTTTAATCCATTTATATAATGTAAAGATTTAGAGGCTGGTGGAGTTGATAAGGATGTGACGTCTTTGGTCCTAGGCCATGTATTATTTTGAGCATATGACATTAGAGGGCATAAGCAATTATAATATTTTTCATATTTGAATTATTAGCTAGAATAATTTGGCCGGTTTGATTGTTTATGCTTGGTATTTTTCATATAGAATTTATTAGCGAAAATAATTTGGCCGACTTGGTTGTTTATGCTTGGCATCTTTCATATTGAACTTTGACAGGGTAGTTATGGTACCTTCACTTAGTCGTGTTTAAAAAGTCAATTTTTTATCATCATTCAAATACAATTCAAAAAAGTCATAAGTTACTAAATAAGCAGGGGTCCAAACACCCACTTATTAATAAATCTTACACACCTTATTTTAACAAAATATATTCAATTGAGAAATAAAATATATTTAACAATTTGAAACAGAGTAATACTATACAACTAAAAAAATCATATATAATTTATAAACAAAATGTTGATGGTTGAATGAGACTTCTTTTGTGTGTGTGTGTGTGTCTTTTTTTTTTTTTTGGGGTTGGGGCGGGTGTTGAGATTTACATTGAAGGGTAAGCCAAGGGAAAAAAAAAAGGAGGGTCAATTGAACCCATTACCTTAATTATGGGTGGCGGCGCTACTATCACTTGACTGACACCTCACCTTTAACCAACTGGGGTTAGCCTAGTTAGCCAGAGTTTTTGACCTTCATTAGAGAGGTTAGGAGTTCGAATCCTCCTCCCCCAAGTTCCTCTTCTCGACTTCGGCTCTCCTTGTAATCTCTTCCAACGAACCAAAAAAAAAAACCCCTCTCATCGAGGTTTTCACGTTATAAAATATCTATCAAAATAGCTCTTAATAACAAAATATTATTAACACATTATTTTGGTAGAATTTTTTGAAAAAAAAAACATTTTCTTTTGAAATATTCGTTGTTACCGTATAGCTCATCTCCTCCAAACATGTCTTTTGTTCAGTGTTTTCTAATTTTTTGAAAACAAAAAGCATCAAAACATAAAACACCAACCAAATGGGCTCTATGTTTTCAATAATTAAAATTAAGTCCTACCATAAACAAATTACCTAAGTTGCGCAGTCTATGCACTACCAACATAGGATACTGATAATATTAATCTCTATACTTGGCCATAGAAGGAGAGCTTCCGAGAAAGTGTAATTTCTGAGTCATTGAAATGGGTTGTGGACGACATTTTTAGTATCCTCAACTGCTGTGACTTGGGACAGCCTAGGAGTCTACATGCTGTTTCAAAACCAAGAAACTCATCCAAATATTTGGGCTTGCTCTGTTTTGGTTGAGTTTGAAATTACCACTCTGTCACCGATGGGTTTCACACTCAAAATAGTCACATTTAGGATTCTCTCTATGTGTTTATATGCACAACACCTTTTCGTTGTACGCACAATGTGCACAACATATGCTGGTTCTAGCTTACCTAATGTACTCAAAACAGATTAATCTACGCCCAACAAATTCCAAAAGTTTACTCATTTCTCTTCCATTCCCCACCTTCATTGCATAGTTAGATATAACTATTTAAAGGATTTTATAATTAGATGATACCCAACCCAGCCCAACTAAACCATCTAATGCTAGCTAAGACGACTTGAGAAATCTTGTACATTTAACTAATATCATTATTAGTTTTTCTACTAATCAAGACAAAATTTTTTGTATGCTATAATTTCTATTATTAACTGAAAACGAATGCGAAGAAAATGGTTCAAGTAATCCAACTCACATGCTCTATTTGAAGATTGTTGATCGTCGATTTAATACTAAAATTTAGTGGAGTTGGTAGGGATGTGACATTGGTCCTTTCAATATGTCGTTTATTATTTTGGGCATATGCCATTAGCTGGCAAAAAAATTTCTAATATTCTTCTTGTTTGAATTATTAGCTAGAATGATTTGGCTAGTTTGGTTGTTTATGCTTGGCATCTTTCATTTAGAAATTTGACAGAGCAATTTAAACCCATAAGAAGTAGTTACATTTAACATTCTCCACACCCGCTTATATGCCCAATATCTCTTAGTAAATGTCTAATGTAATATTTAACATACACTTGCGCAACCGTGACAAATAGCTTAGCTCTATTTCAACATATGTTGGTTCTAGCTTGATTAATGTATACTCAAAAATTTTGTTTGGGAGCCTAATTGTGCTACCGAATGTCTGTTTTGTATCATTGGACATACATCTATACTCACAAAATATCTCTATGCAACAAATTTCAAATGTTTACTCATTTCTCTTCCACTCCCCACTCGCTGTCCATTGCTTTGTTTAAAAAATAATTAGTTTGGATATATATGTTTAAAAGATTTTATAGTTACATGATACCTAACTAAATTGTCAAAACCATAGTTATCAGGAAACTCTTTTCAAGAGGAGAAAAACCGTTTCCCTGAAAGCTCACTTTCATAACAGAGACGAAATTTGGAGACATTTCTGAAGATCTAACTTAATTTAATGAGTTTTTTAAAAAACAAATTAAAAAATATCATGAAAACTCTCTAGAAAAGCCCTTCTCGTAGTTTCTAATACTTTTCATATTCTCAAATCTTATTATTAAATAATCTTATATAAATTTTTTTTTTATAAAAGTCTACAAGTATTATGTAGTATTAGTATTTTATTTGATTATGAAAATATTCTAAATACATTATACTATGTTTTTAGGGGTTTAATATATTTTCTTATAAATATTTTATTTTATTTTATATTACTTTGCATGCCGCGTTTCTCATATCTTTTCCGCTTTCGTTTCTCTTTCTAGCAACTATAAAATAAACCACCAATAATAGCTGAGCATGGCATGAGAAATCTTACACATTTATCTCATATCATTAATTGAGTTTTTCTAACAATCAAGACAAAACTATTTACTGAGTCATAATATTTGTTACTAATTACTGATCAAAACCTAATGTGAAAAGAAATGGACAAGTCCGTCCAATTCGCCTGCTTCCTTTGGAGAATCCGTTGGTTTAATATAAAAATCTAGAGGCAAATGGAGTTGGTACGGATGTGACTTTGATCCTATCAACACATCATATATTATTTTGGGTATATACCATTAGCAGTAGGAGCGAAACCATTTTTTTTTCTTAGGGGCTGAACTAAAAGTATGAAGACCGTTACTAATAAATAACAATAATGAAATTTAATTCTTTCCTACCAAGGCTTCAAAAAAATTTACATCTTTAGCAATAAAAACACACCACTTGGTGGTGGTGGTGAAACACTTATTCCTACATCAACTGCCTTTTTGTCTGGTAATTTAGAGCTAGTAAGAAAACAAAAATAGAAACTTATCTCACCCAAGTCTATCTGAGTTCTATAAATAGATAACCACAAATCCAACTTACGATTTAACACGACATTTTAGATGTACATACATTTATCCACTTTAGCTTGTAATAGATTATATTTTGGGTGCTTATTTTCTAACAAAATTATGTGTACAAAAATTATTCATAATTTTGACAATAGAATGAGATAAAATCATCAAATAATATATCAAAAAGTAAAGGTACTAGTGAATAACTTAATATGGTATTGATATCTCTATCTATATCATATATATATTTATATATATTATTGAGCAAATCTCTAGGTCGGTTAAAAAATAAAGGTCTGAACGAAAATAATTTAATCACAACTAGGTGTTAACCCGTGCAATGCACGAGAGTAAAAGTTGTTCAAATTGTAAATAGTTAATATAAAATTCACTACAATTAAGAATACAATCGTATCGTATCTCTAAAATATAAATAGATATTGATATATATATATGATATTTTATTTAATTATAAATTTTTTTAGATATTAAGTTCGGAAAGAGTTCTATCAATCTGATATTATATATATATATATATATATATGTGTGTTTTTATCTATCTTACAAAACTAATCTTATATATATATATATATATATATATCTTATAAAACTAATACGGTAAGTTGAATAAAAGAATAAATTTAATAGTTATTTAATCAATTATTTCTGTGATGTGGTATTTTAAAGTATCAGAGCATTTAAAGAGCCATGTAGGAAAGAGAAAAAATATGAGGGCGAATACAACTTTTCTATCTATATATATATGATTGGCCAGATAATATATTTAGAAGTAAGGGGCCATTTTATATGATGTATATATAGACATATATTGACTATCTAATTAGGATAAATCCACAAAATTCTAAAGATTTAACGGGGCTATGGCCACCCCATAACCCCCTTCCCTTGGTCCCTGATTAGCTGGCATAAAAAAAATAGTATTCTTCTTATTTGAATTATTAGCTAGAATAATATGGGCGGATAGTTATTTATGCTTGGTATCGTTCATATAGAACTTTTAACAGGGCAATTATAGTACCTTTAATTATTAATATGTCTTACACCTTATTTCAAACAAAGAAAGTGAGGAATATAATATCTCTAATAATTTGAAAATTCATTATCACAGTGCAGTTCATCTCCTCAAAACATGTTTTTCATTTTGTGTTTCTAAAATTTTTGAAAACAAGAATTACAAAAACATGAAACAAAACACGAACCAAATAGAGTTTAGCTCTATGTTTTCAATATTAAAAATTAAGGTCCGCTATAGACTTATTAACTTGATTGCCGAGTCTATACACTACCAACATAGGCTACTCATAATATAAGTCTCTATAATGAAGACTGTTTACAAAGTATTTTTCTACATGCATACCTAGTTAGTAGTGACATACGTGTATATACTATATATGTATGATTGTATATGTATATACCTACTCAATATTTGTCCTATAGCACCAACACTATTCTATTATACACCAGCTGTGTCCATTACCCTATTTTACGAAGTGTTTCATATAAATATATCTATTGAAGGATTTTATTGTTGGACTGAGGACTACACAAATTATCACTTATCCAAATTAAATCACTTTTAATATTAATTGAAGATTACTTAAGCAGTCTAAATAGAATCACTTACTAATACTTATAGTTGTTAATCTCTCACCGCACCAGCCCGTACGACCTTGTATGCACTGCACCAGTGCTTATACGATGCAAAGAAGTTTAAACACCACATCAATTAACTTATCGGTCTATACAAGATAGTATTGGCCATACCGACCTATACCAGACTATATCAGACAATTTGAGTTTTTTTTATCCCATTTCAAATTTATTATTATATTTTATATTAGTTATTTTCTTTTTGTGACTTTTGAATTTTAATATGAGTAATTTCTATATTTAGAATATATATATATATATATATTTATATACACACAAATAACAATGGCTAGGACTTTTTGATAGTAATTTGTAATATCAAATTGCTTAGATCTTTTGTTGGAATATAATAGACAATGAGTATAAGTTTTAAGTCTTTTTAAAATCATTGAAACTTATGAGTTACTGTTTTGAAGACTCTTTAAACTACTTATAACTTGTGTATGTTTTGTAATAATGAGATTTTATTTTATTCATTTATAACATATGCATATTTATATTTTTACATAAATATATATTATTTATAACGGCAATCCCAATACAGTGTACTGGTACAATCCGGTACCAGTATGTACCTTCATAATGACAAAAACAGTGCATTGACCGGTGCCAGATTTGCGAGTATATTAGTACTACTATTTCTAATTAAATAAATAGAAGCACCGACCGGTTCAGCTTTCTTCCTATCAATAAATGTAAAAAAAAATTTCTTCCAGAATTCTTTATAGAAAATTCTCTAGAATAATGACATCAACCTTTTTGAAATGAAATGACCTAGACACATCTTTTTGTATAAAAATTTTATACAAAATTTTGTTTTGTATAGTATTATGCTAAATAAATAAAAGAACTGTTCTATTATTTGAAGCTTTTATTAATCTACATAATAATCAAAAACTAATTCAAAGCAAAATAATTCAATAATCATTACTTAGCTTGCGAAGCAGACTTTATGCACTAGCTAGTTGTCCATTGCCATATATTATAAAGATTTACACACAAATATACATATATATATATATATATATATATATGCACACATATTTAGCTTACTGAAGTACATTATCATTGGGCTACACCTTTCCTAATTATCACTCACCTCAATTAAATTAATCCTAATATGAATTGAAACTTCAAGTCGGTTAGGGCTAAGTTTTAGTGCTGTCCAAAAGTCACATACTATCACTTAATTTCTTTTAGGACTAATTACACTGGTAGTTAACATACTTTGGGTCTAGTCTCAATTTTGGTCTTGTTGTTTTAATTTTAACAATTTTTTTAAATTTTACAATTGATGTCTATCAAAAACCGGCCTTAATCAAATGGATGGAATTAGATCACATCAGAAGTAAGATAGTAAAATAGCCAACGGGAGTTGGTTTAGTTGAACATGATCGGGTACTTTGCTTATAATGCTTACGTTCGACTTTCATTGCCAACAGTTCTCTTTGATAGGTAATCTGTAAGTACCACTGTAAACCCTTATTAAGATTGACGGTATACTTTGGCCTTGGGATAGGATAACCTCCCCGTCCCTAAACTTTTATGAACCACAAAAAAAAAAAAAAAAAAAAGTAAAAATATATAATTTTTTTACTATTGACCGGGCCAATACTAAAAAATCTTAAATATACTAAAAATATAATGTATATTATTTTATATTTATTTTGGGTTGGCTTTAAACACAATTCTCAACTACGCCCATTAAACTAATTGAGTCTAAAATAAAATCTTAAGTCCTATAAATAATGGACGGACTTGAGCAAGTCAAACGAGCCATTGGACACGTGTCCACGGTCCACCCCTACCCTCCAGCCTCTGCCCAATCACCCTCCACACCCAAAACATCCCCGCAGTCCCCTCTTCTTGATCAGATTATTGACCCACATGGAAGACCCACGAAAAGGTAATTAAAAAGACTGGTTAATTACTTTGCAGGCACCTCCAATATTAATTGAATTGTATCTATTTTAATAAATAAAGGGACAGCCCTATTTGGTTTATTTGAAACTGGATAACGTACTGTGACTTTTTTCTTTCCTAAATTGTTCTATTAATTTTTTTATTGCTGTTTCAATTAGTTTGTTTCTTAATATCTGTAGGAGCAAATAAGTAAGACAAAAAATATCCAAATTACGTACGTAGTTATCTTAATAATTGTTTCAATTGTTTATAAATTTTGAATTCTATATCACCGTATTCACTTCCTGACATTAAGATTACCATCTTCGGTGATTTCATAGATTACGACTATCATTTTCGGCAATAAATTGCACACACATCGTGTGTGCCTACCCCTCATGTATTTATTAAATAAAAACTAAGGGTATATTTGACACTTGAGAAGAGAATAGAAGAGAAAAGAAAAGAATTACTACACTGACTTATTTGATTAGTGTCTTGTCACTTTTCTTTAATTATTTTTAAAAATCAAACAAAAAAAGACATTCAATTATTTTAAGAAAAATTCTACCATCTGTCGTGATTGATGGTAATCACCTCAATTGAGACCACCAGTTAATGGTAGATTGAGACTACCTTCAATTGATGATTAACTATCAATCGCGATTGATAAATGCCGTCCTCTTTTCTTAATATTTTTCTTCAATTTCTCCCTTCCATCCTTTCCTTTTCCCATTAGTTTCAAACATACCTTCTTTCAAAGACAAAATTTTCACCCGTGGACGAACCCGTAGTGGGTGAACCGGTGATGACCTTGGCCACCTTCATCGTCCACCTAGTCCAATCCTTCACGCACTTCGCGGTCGATCTCTTTTCGGACGGCCATACGCCCGTTTTTCGGCTTGCCTTTTGCCTTCAGTGTAACCTTTGACGCCATTGATTTGACTCTCTCATCAATCCTCGAGCTCTGCGTGTCTCTGATTGAATTGTTTGTAACTTTTAGAGAGAAAATTGGTGGGGTCTCTTTTTCTATCTACTGTCTCTGTTTTTTCCTTTCTCTAACCCGTGCTTTTTTGGGGTTTGTAAGAGTATTTCAATACTATGACATCCAACAATCTAGACAATTTCCAGCAAATTAAAATTTCAATATGTATATTTTTCTAGTTTGATTTTGTTTGTGCTCCATTTTAATCGAACTTTTAATCGAACTTTTGACCAATGTTGTAGTTATAGAAGTTGTGAATATATATAAGTTTATGTATGGATATATGAATGTATGTATGTGGATGCTAGTGTTGCTTGGGAGCTAACAGAGGAATGACTCTGGATGACTGAGTCATTGGTGGGAGGGGCGACTGCTCTTTAGGTTATGAGTAGTTGGTAAGTACTTGAGGAAGGGTTGGGGTGGATGAGAGAGACAGAAAACAGAGGACCAGGGAGAGAGAAGCAAGAAAATATGAGACAAGGGAAATTGTGTGATTTTTATTATTTTACTCATTATGTGCATACCATGTGATTAATTTCTTTCTATTTGGTTAACATTTATTTTTAGTTGAATTTATTAGATTCTAATTGTAAAATTAAAGGGTACTTTTGTCGAGATTGAAATTAGATAGATAAAATCGAGACTAGGCCCATAATATAAAGACTACCAGTGTCATTAGTTCTTTTGTTTTTATTTTTGAAAATTAGGATCTACCATTTTACACATGCATTTCACTTAAACAACTCAAATTGACATGAAGAATTTTAACCACTTAATTCCTAAAGTATTTTTCTGAAATACTTTTGAAAGTATTCTAGTAGTTAAATCTTATGGGTTAAACTGTCAGAATAGAATTGATTTATTTATGTATTCTTTTTTTTTTTGGTATATGTGATGTTTACAATTACCGTCATCAAAAAATAGTTTTACATTTTTACAAAATATTAGACTCTGTACATAATTGCAATCATGGACTGAAAAACCCCTCAGTCAAGCAGCCCAGTATGTATTGTAATCATATCTAAAAGCCTAGAGGCTGTCAATGCATGTTGCTAACGTGGTACAGTATAATTGGCTAGTGCAGGAAAACTTTTCATCTGAGTAGATGCGAAGCAAACAAAGTCTATATGATCAATAGACTACAGAATTTCTTCATTTCAACGCACGAAGCTCTCAAAGCATTTTGCTGGATTTATTGTATTTTCATTCACTAAGAAGGCACAAAAAAAAAAAAAAAAAAAACCATAGCGGAAGCTCTCCTTAGCATTACGACTAAGGGAATCGTTACAAAGGTGGTTGCACTTGCTACTGAAGAGATCAGCCTTGCGTGGGGCTTTAAAGGCGAACTCGAAAGGTTTGGAGATAAGATGTAAATGATCCAACTGATGCAGAGACACGGCAAGGAAGCGATGCAGCAGTCAAGCTGTGGCTAAAGAAGTTGAAAGTCATAGCTTTTGAGGCCGATGATCTGTTGGATGAGTTTTCATATGAAATGCTTCGAAGGAAGGTGAGATCCATAACCAAATGAAGAGAAAGATACGCGATTTCTTTTCATCATCCAACCCAATTTCATTCCGTTTTAAGATGGCTCGCAAAATTAAGAACATTAATGTATCCTTGGACGAAATCAGTAAGCAAGCCACTCAATGGGGGCTCCGGCAACAAATGAATGTCGACAATACTACTGCTGAAATTCTCAGAAACTGAGAGACCGACTCTTTTCTTCATGATTCAGGTGTTGTAGGGAGGAGGGATGATGTTTTAAAGATAGTTTATATGTTGGCTGACTCGAACAATGAGGAAGCTCTTTGCGTCATTCCCTTAGTGTGGGGTTTTTTGCTCCCTTCCGAATTTCACATTAGTTGGGAATAGGAAGGGGGCAAGGGCAATGCTTATACAAGGAGGGTTAAATTTTCATGGTTAAGTGAACAAATCAATAGTTTAGCTAGTAACTTTTAACTTTAGTAAAATTTCTCTTGAAAATGTGAAAGTTAAAGTTTAACTAGTGAGAAAGCTTAGTGGATGTCTTCGGGGTGAGGAGAAAAAATTGTGTGATTGTAATAATTTTTTATATGGTGTATTTTTCTCTAGAGTTGGTGATTTTTTCTCTGTTTTAGGAGTTTTTTACGTAAATTATTGTGTTGGGTTTTTCTCTATTTATTTTGATATTCCTGTCAAATGATGGATTCAAAAAGCGGGTAAATTTGGGATGACCAAATTCCCAACAAGTGATATCAGAGCCTTTTCGATTGTTTTGTTTCTTTCTTGAAATTCTAAGTATGCTCTATGGTTGCAGATTTGACTGATCTTTTATATCAGAAAAGATTTTTTTGAAATTATTAAAGGTTCCTTTTGATTGGGTGGAGTTTTGGTGTGATAGTGTGGATACATACAGTCTAATGAAATTCTTTCTAGGAGATTGGGTTTTAAGCGAGACCAGTGTGACCTCTCCAATCTTTCTTGGGAATCTTGAAATTTTGTCTAGAAAAGATTTAAATATTTCTTGGGAACTTACTTAGGTAGTACTATTCATTTCTACAGTAAAAATTCATCAAGGTAATGTTAGGAAGTAGGGCTTCAAATCCTATCAGATTTGATGGGGGAAAATTTGATGGGCGAATCAATTTTGGCTTGTGGCAAGTGCAAGTCAGGAATATTTTGATTCAATCAGGATTACACAAGGGGTTAAGAGGTAGACTAATCCTTGCAGTTAGCGGTGATATTAGCATGAGTAGATCTGGAATAAGCGATGAAGATTGGGAGCATCTGGATTTGATCCGTTTGTGCCTAACCAAGAATGTTAAAGCAAATGTGTATGGAATATTTACGGCAAAGGAACTCTAGGAAAAAGCTTAAAGAGTTGTATCAGACAAAGGGCATCTCGAATCGGGTGTATCTAAAGGAGCAGTTTTATACACTGTGAATGAGTAGAAGTACGACTATTTCAGATCATTTAAGTGTTCTCAATGGCATTGTCTCTAAACTTGAATCTATTGGAGTTAAAATTGAAGATGAGGATCAAGTTTTAATGCTTATCTGGTCTCTTTCATCTTCCTATGAGCATATGAAGCCTATTTTGATATATGGGAATGAGAAAATAATTTTTTCAGAGGTTACCAGTAAATTGTTTTCTAAATAAAGAAGACTAGGCAGTAGATGTAATCCTTCACTTGAGAACCTAGCAGTGGTAGCTGTTGATTGGAAGAAGAACTCTTTGAAGAAGAAAATAGTCTGCTATGTGTGTAGACAATCTTAACACGTCAAGAAAAATTGTTCAAAAGCTGGAGCAGGTTCGGTAAGATGCTCCAAGTTAGTGAATGAAGATACTGATAATGATGCTAACACTGTGTCTCTCTGCATAAATTATGATGTCGCATGATAAATGATATGTTACTATTAGCAGTTCCATAAGTTTGCACGTATGCATTAGTTTGGCGTTGAAGTAGGGTGTGTGGTGAAAATTCATGTCGATGGCTATTAAACTTCTTGGAAAGTCAAATGTGGGAGTTGCACCATAATTTTTTGACAAGGTTGTTTGTCGACATGGGCTGAAGTGAAATGTTTGGAATTTATTTATTTTGAGTGCATATGCTTTTATGGTGGAGCATGATAATAGAAGTTATGAAGATCTTCATTAAGGTGGAGTGTGGCTGTGGGATCAGGTAAGTCGCAAAGGTGGAGATTGTTGGCTTTTTTGCTTCTTTTCCAATCCCACATCAGTTAGGAGTGGGAAAGGGGGTAGGGGGCAAGGGGCAAGAGGCAGGGCTTATATAAGGAGAGTTAAGTTTCCTTGGTTAAGTGCATCAATCAATAGCTTAGCTAGTAACTTTTGACTTTAGTAAAATTACTCTTGAATAGATGAAAGTTAAAAGTTAGCTAGTGAAAAGTTTAGTGGCTGTTTTTGGGGTGAGGAGAGAAAATTGTGTTATTGTAATAATTTTTCACATAGTATATTTTTCTTTGGAGCTAGTGGTTTTTCTTTTGTTTTTGGAGTTTTTCACATAAATCATTTTGTTATATTTTTTCTATTTATTTTGATATTCCTGTCAAAGAGTAGATTCAAAAGAGAGGTGAATTTGCCAGGGCCAAATTCTCAACACATAGTGGGTATCGGAGGACTTGCAAAGACTACATTGGCTAAATTAATCTACCATCATGAGCAACTAGAGAAACATTTTGCTGTAAAAATGTGGGCACGTGTATCTGAAAATTTTGATGTCAAAAGGATTCTAAAAAATATCCTAGAATGCCTCACCAAACATAGTTGTGCATGGAAAGTCAGGAAGCAATTCTTCAAAACCTCCAAAAAGAGTTGGAAGGGAAAAAATATCTTCTTGTACTTGATGTATGGAACGAAAATGTCGAGATTTGGGAGGAACTGAAAAACTGTTTGTCAGCTGTTAGTAGAAGTAGTACAGGAAATGGTGTTGCTGTGACTACTCGAAAAAATCAAGTTGCAGCAATTATGGAAGCGCTTGATACGCACCATTTGGAAAGACTATCAGTCGATGATTGTTGGTTAATATTTAAGCAAAGAGCATTTGCAAGAGGAGGACCACCAATGACTCCAAATTTAGAGGCCATAGGGAGGGAGATTATTAAGAAAAGTGCTGGTGTGCCTTTAGCAGCTAAGGCACTTGGAGGAATGATGCATTCTAAGAAGACAAGTGATGAGTGGCGCTCAGTTCAAAACAGTGAAATTTGGAATTTACCTGAAGACGAGAATGGTATTTTGCTTGAATTGAAGTTGAGTTTCAATCACTTGCCATTGCGAAGGATAAAATCTCTAATCAGTTTCACTACCCATTGAGAAGGATAAAATTTCTGAGACGATTTCTAAAAGCCAAATATGGTATTGCAGATTTCATTTGCATTTCATTTGACCTGGCCGAGATGTGAAAAGAACTCATCCTAGTTGGGCAATCCGTGCACCGCCATGCTGGCGGTTCATTGTCTTCTAATCTGGACAAAAATGGAAGTTTATATGGTTCTATATGCATTCTGAATTTTTTATTTTTTTAACAAAATCAGATCTAACAGTGTACTTTGATCAAATTCACATTCCAGCTGTAGCATTCTACTCGGTGCTATGATTTGAGACATCAACTAATGTATTAGCACAACCATGTCTTGGTACAATCTGCTATTATTCATCCTACTGTCATCAACGGTAGCAAAACTATCCTTCAACTCTCTGCTTGGAGGTTTGTTGACAAAGAAAATGATACAAGAGCTTCGATTAAGGTTTTAAATGCTTGTAGCAGACTACGAATCTCTCAGAGGTGTGTTGTGAAATTCATTGTTTTTTTTTTTTTTAGTAACTCTAGTTTATTAAACGGAAGTCATCAGAAAAAAGAGTGAATTGCCTGGTTTTTATGCTTTGTTAATGACGAGCCACGGCATATAGACTGAGTCAGATAGATATAAGTATTTTTATTTTATCATGTGTTTTCAGGTCTCATTCCTTATTTTATGGTTCATGAAAAACCAGACAACATGCAGTGGTTACGTACAGAGGGCTTGTTTGTAAGGTTACAGAAAAATGTATGAGGTTTACTATTTCGTCAAACATGCTCTCTGTGTTGGGAATTTGGCTCTCCCAAATTCACCTCTCTTTTGGATCTACGTTTTAATAGGAATATCAAAATAAATAAAGAAAAATACAACATAAGAATTTACATAAAAAAACTCCCAAAACAAGAGAAAAAAACCACCAGCCCCAGAGAAAAAATACACTATGTGAAAAATTGTTCCTCTTCATTCCAAAGACACCCACAAAGCTTTTCTACTAGCTACACTTTAACTTTTACCTCTTCAAAAAGAATTTTACTAAAGTCAAAAGTCACTAGCTAAGTTATTGACTAGTGTACTTAACCAAGAAGATATAACCCTCCTTATATAGGCTTTGAGCCTTGCCTCCCTTTTCCTTTCCAACCGATGTAGGATTGTAAGGAGCAAAACACAACAAATCTCCACATTTGCGACTTTGGCTCGTCTCATAGCCACACTCCACCTTAATGAAGATCTTTATAGCTTATACTATCATTCTCGACCATAAAAACATATGCATTCAGAATAAACTAATTCCAAACATTTCACTTGATATTGTGCTATAAAAGAAAGCTTGATATTGTGCTATGAGAAGATATCTGTGGAGCCTTCGGACATCCTAGGAAGCTTAATGTTGTTTCAGAATCACAATAATATCCTATATAAACTGTCAAGTTCTTGAATTATAAGGAGAGATTACTAAGAAACTGACCCCAAGAGTTAGGCCAAATCTTAATTTTGCTGTATTTTTTGGTTGACTTTGAGCTGATCATTTGCTTGACTCTATCTTCTCATGCTGGTTCTACCTTGCTTGATTAATGTATATTCCAATGAAGTTGAACATGTTTAACATGACTATTATTCTCTAGGTGAATTTAAAATTTGTAACATTACTAGCTACAAATTTTAGCATTTCTCTCGATTCTTTGTTTTGCTTATGAAGTACTGCAGGTTTCCCCACTTTCCATGTTGAAAACTAAGAACGTAAACAAGCTTTCATATAAACAAATCATTCATTGCACGGCTTAAAATCTTTTGATGAAGTTTTTGTATTAGTATTGTATTATTTCTGAATCTTCTTTGATAATGCATACCAAAGGAAATTAATGGTGACATGATTGTACTTCAAAGTGTAATTATATCACCTTAACTTGTGTTTGTTAGTCTTAGTTCTTCATTTTCTTTGTAGTTCTTCATTTTCATTGTAATCAAGTACAATTTTCATGAATCCAATTTAATTTTCTATGACATCAAGTAGCTAATTCTTCTCTTAGGTCCAATTGTGAAGATTATCCATGAGTTTCAAGGTTTTTAGTGGACGTAAATCATGATTTCAATGTTTCATCTTCTTAATCTTCCAATTCTTAGCAATTGAGGTCTATATCTCTAAGAACAATTCGATTATTAATTGATTATGTTTGATAATTTCAATGCACAATTCTTCAGTTGGTATTGTTATTGCTCAAATTGATGGTATTAATCTATGATTCTTAAATTGATTGTAATTCTAACTTTAAATTTCTATTGAATTAAATTTATGATAATCATTTCTTAGATCCTATTGAAATCTTATATTCTTGACTAAGTATTTGAGTTTCCATGCACTAATCATGAATTTGGTAAGTGAGTTGCTTAGATCGATGGTATGAATATATGAATCTCATTGTTTATAAATCTAAATTGATTATCATTGATTTAATTGTTTTAATGGTTGAAATCCTCTTAATCAAAGGCTCACGATGAAGCCAATGATTTGAGTTGTCAAACCTCATTAGAACCTTGAGTGAATTGGGTGGTTGGATTAATTGGATCTAAGTCCATTTCCTTTACTAGTTTAATTGTGTTTGATATTGCTTTACTTTAGCTAATTCAACCTCTCCTTTGAATCAAATGATTTGTGTTTTCTTCTTTTCATTTCCTTTTAATTCTTTGTGAAGATTGTGTTACTTTGGATTTGATTTCCCTTAAGCAAATTTCACCATAGCTCTCCAATTATAAACTCCTTGTGAAAAATCGACCACAATCTTACTGGGCTATACTTCTCCGCCAACCCTACGCTTGAGGTTAGAAAAGATTAATTTTTTCACGAATTCAAGTTTTGGCGGTGTTGCTGGGGAATTTTGCGATTGGCATTGGTGAGACGAACTTTGGAGGAATTGGTTACGGCGGCAACTTCTTCACCATCCATCTTCAACAATGAGGGGACTTCAAGTTTGCTTGGGTAAACTTGTTCCATTATCTTATTTGTTAGCTTATTAGATTTCATTTTTAGTTGTTTCTCTTTGCTTTTCGTATTAGTTTAGTTTGATTTTTTTAATTCTTTTATTTTATCTTGCAAAGACGTAGTGGAGAATTAAGGATCGAGCTTAATTGCTAATTGGTGATACATATCTTTAGGAGCGGAGCCAAGAATTTGTTTCAGGGGGTGCTAAAAACATTTTTTCTTTGCTATAACGTGTCCAGATCTTCAGTCGACTATTCCCCCAAGCTTATGCAGGGCTCACATGTAAACTTTATGACATACAATGATTATATTTTAAATATTCTTTACACATATTTCTAAATTGAAGCAATATAAAAAATTTTACATGAATAATAAAACCAAGTTCTATTCAATTTCAGGAAAATATGGTTTTATTTATTGTTTTGGTTTTTTCTTTTGTATATTTGATAGGTAAGCCTATTTGTTGGATGTGTGTACATTAAAAGCCCACAAATTATTAATTTTTTTAAGTTTTGGATGGTGCTCATTAGAAACCAACAATCTTTTGAATTTAATGAGTTAAGAATTTACATGTACAAGGAAGAAAATGAATAAATCTCACAGTACACTACACAAAAATTTTAATATTATTTTAGATTAGGACATTAGTTTTAAACTATGGGGATCCAGTCCAATAGATTCTATATATACATACTACATAAACAAAGATTATACAAAAAATTGGGGGGTGGCAATACAAAAATCAAGGTGTTAATACATCAAAATTTTGCTAAAATACTATGTATATATACTATATATAGGGGCTTTGCACAAAAGGTGGGAGTGCACAAATGAACCGAAAAAACCTGATAACCGAACCAACCCAATCTCTATGAGTCGGTTTGGTTCAGATCTATCAAAGGAGGGGTTCGGTTCTCAATTTCAAACTGGTCCAACCCGAACCGACCCAAGAACCAGACCAAAACCCGATCTTTACATCCTACAAAAGTCTGCATATTTTATATATGCTATTAGATCATTGTTATTTACACTTAATTATTGTTAATTTGTGTTTATATGTTCTTTTTTATATTTTAAAAAAATTAAGGATATAAGACCAATCTTATTATTTTATTTTTTTTTAATAAAGAAGTTAAATTATATACGATAAAATTGAAATCGATCTGAGCCAACCCGATCTAAGCCCAAACCAACCCGAGGCATGGAATCGAACCAACCTAAACCGAGTCGAGTTGGTTTTGTTCGGTTCCATTGAAGAATGGGTTCGATTCTGGGTCCAAATTTTTAGATCTAATCAAGATTGGGTCGGTTCTGGGTCTAACATAGATCCGACCTTATCCAATCCATGCACACCCCTAGTGCCTTCGCACCCCCACCCACAAGGGTAGCTCTACCACTGCATATCTTGGGGAGATTGGAGGTTTGATTGGCCAAGTTTGATTATTGCATTGGTGGTATATCTATGTCGAGATTGGAGGTAGGTTGGCAAATTATTAGAGGTTACGGATTGTGAATTAACTTATTGAGGCGGAGTGCTAATTTGTATGTGCATTGCATATCATTTTAGGTACATAACTCAACCAATAGGTTTTTGTAAGTGAACCCCAATAACCACCCCACTTTACCTAGTGATTCATTTTCCACTCGTCTTACTTACACATTAAATGACATACTTTTGGGTGAATGATCATAAGGGTAATGAGAGTGTTCATAGCTATGGAGATGTGCAAGCATCTTCACCATCTCTTAGAGATTACTTGAACTCTTCCAGGCAAATCCTCCATTCATGGCATGACCTAGCTAACATTGCTAATCAATTTAGGGAGCCATTTACAAACCAAGAGGATAAAAGGACTCCATATGTGGATATCTATAATCCAAGGTGGTATCATTCTGATCTTGTTTGGAGTAATGAGGGATTTTCAACCCCTTCAAATTACCAAGCCTACCTCCACCTTATCAACCACAAGCACCTAATGCCTCACAATCTCATGAGGAGCCACTTGAGGACACCTTTCAACAATTCAGGGAAATCTAAGGTATTGTGAACACTAGGGCAGACACGACTCTTGAACAATAAAGTAAAACTCTTGAGGACATAAGGAGTCAATTGACCTTATTGACACAACTGTTGGTTGAAGGGTGAGCTCCTGGAACAACCTCAATCTAATCCCACTAAGGAAGTGCACTCGAGTGAGACTAACCCTAGTCTTCCTCTTAAACATGAACAAGGTCTCGCCATTACAAACCTTAAGAGTGGGCAAGTAATGGATACATTAATTATTTTCAAAAAGTCTAAGTCTAGGGAAGAAGCTCCTAAGGTAAGTGAGCAAAATAATAATGAAGAGGTAGGATCTCCTATAGTGCACCATCCCCTCCACAGTTGCATAATAATGTTAAGATAGTTGAGTTGATTAAACAAGTAGGGGCTGATGATGAGGGTTGTAAACTAGACTTAATTGAAGCACATGCACACAATCAATTTGATACCTCATGTCTTTCCAATTTTTTAAAAACTTGTTTGACTAATTCTTATCATTCCCAATTGGATAGGGATGTGCATAATTCTTTATTGACCTTTTCAAATTTATTAATAGCAAATGAATAGAGACCAAAGTTCAAGGACCCACCACAATGTGGTGTTTTGGTGGCGTGCTAGTCAATCTAACTTTGTATATTAGTAGTAGTAGTACTTTTAGCATTTTGTTCTTTTCTATTCTTCTTTACTTTGTTTTTGCTAACCATTTTCACAAATTTTTAGTTAGTTCCTTCGGATTTTTCTTCATTAAAGTAAACTCGACTCTCTCTTCTTTTACCTTTTGCACTTTCTTGTTCTATTATTTACATTTAAGACAATGTTTCATTTAAGTTGGGTGGTATTGGATTGTTACCTTAATTTAGTTTTTCTATTGCTATCAATATAGCCAGGAAAAAAATTTGTTTCTTTCCTTTGAATTGACGGATAAATATGTCAAATGTTCAATACTTGGATGATGAGATTTTTAGCATGTAACTTGAATGCCTTGACAAAGTTGAATGTAGTCTCTCATTCTATTTTGGTGATGAAATATTTCATAATTGTTTGAAGCTCAATTATTGCACTTTCACAATAGCCATATAGATATAAAGTTTGGTTGATGTGTGCATGTGACGTGAACTCTTGAAGAACTTAGTAGAGACTTGTGACTTTTGCGAGGTTTAAAGCCATTCTTTTATTTGGAGGGTTGAATCCATTTACTCATTATGATGATTTTCATTCAAATTTGTTTTGATTAATAGTCTCATTATGTTTTGTTTTGGTTGTTGTTGAGATTATGGATGAGTTGTCATACTTTTGATTCCCTTTTTGTTCATGGAAGTAAAAGAATCACATGACTTGTGAGAGAGAATTTTAGGCTATGTTTGAATATATTTGAGCTTTAAGCCTATTCTTTCATGCAATATCTTCATTTGAAGCCAAGTTGAGCCTTGATATGTGTTGTTCATTATTAGGCTATTATCTTTGTTCTACTCCAAGTTAGGAGTTGAGCCAAATTTAATATTTCCTTACCCTTGTTGTCTTGAGATTGCATTTGTAATGAACTCTATAAAGGCAAAGTGATATGGTTATCGAAGAAAGGATGGTGTGCCTAATATGGCTAACGAAGAAATGTTTGTATGCTAAAGAAGAGCTATTTGAAAAGGAAAAAAGAAAAAGAAGAAAACAATCAAAAGAAAGAAAGGATCAAAGAAATTTTTTTTTTTTTTTTGCAGAGTTGTTGAAAATTAGCTCTTAGCTTAAGTGAAATGTAGAGTTTGAGACCTATGGTTTATGTTCTAAATTAGTTGCTCTCTTGAAAATTGTTGTGTTATCCTTGCTTTTTCTTTGTTAACCTTTATCCCAAGACCAAGTTATAACCAAATGAAAGTCTTATTTGATCTTATTATAATGTGGTTTTGATATGAAAGTGAAGGAAATGGGAAGATAAGCAAGATATTTACATTGTTTTCTCAAGAATAACATTCCTTTCATGAGGCTATGCCAAGTTCCCATTGTTCATTGGATGCATTTTTCATGATAATTCATATGTGAGATGCCTTGTTCTATATTACACTATTTCCACTCACATATAATATGAAGAGGGATTTTCACACCTTATGCTTGAGAGCTTTATTTGTTGAGTGTAAATTCTTCTGTCAAACTTGAGTCAAAGCTTACCTCCGATAGAGTTTGGGTTGCTTGTGCTTGGATATTGATCTTTCTGTTTATATGGGCTATTCATTCACACACATTGTGTTTTGAACATGATTGAGATATTTTAATATATGGGATAGAGTTTGAAACTACTCTCAAGCTTAAAGTTGAAGTATTTATATTTATTGTGAAATGTTTCTAACTCTTTGTGTTTGATAAATTGAGCACAACATCCAACTATTTCAAGGAAACAAATTATTTTGATTGAGATTTGTGAGTGTCATCTTTAGAAGCCCTCACAATATACCACTCATCCACTAGAGAAAATCTAAACGTTTAAAAGCTTGGTGTATAAGTTAAATGCATTCGTGACTCCTATAAAAGTGGGATTATCTTTTGTTTTTAGTATTTTGCTAGGGATTAGCAAAATACAAGTTGGGGTGTGATTGTACTTCAAAAGTGTAATTATAGCACCTTAACTTATGCTTTGCTAGTCTTAGTTTAGGATTTTATTGTATTTTAGTTAGATTTTACTATTAACTAACTTTGTTTTGCTTTGTATAAGTTTTTAGCCTAATTTGGAGTAATTTGGGCACAATTTGAATAAAAGTGAAGAGTGTTGTGAATAATGTTGTTCGATTAGGTGAATAATGTTGTTCGAACGGATGAATAATGCCATCTGAGTGAATAGTGTCATTTGAAGTGAATAGTGCTCGTTCGAATGGTGAATAGTGTCATTTGAACGGATGAATAGTGTCGTCTGAAGTGAATAGTACCATTTGAAATGAATAGTGCCCATTCAAACAACGAATAATGTCGTTCGAATTGTGAAGAATTCCTTTTAGGAGTAGTTTTAGAGAGTTGTAGGAGTAGTTTTAAAGAGAGAAACTCTAGATTTCTTTGTAGTTCTTCATTTTCAATGTAATCAAGTATAATTTTCATGAATTCAATTCAATTTTCTATGGTATCAAGTAGCCAATACTTCTCTTGGGTTTAATTGTGAAGATTATCCTTGGCTTCAAGGTTTCCAATACAAGTTAATCATGATTTCAATGTTTCATCTTCTTAATCTTCCAATTCTTAGCAATTGAAGTCTAGATCTATAAGTGTCTTAGTTCTTCATTTTCGTGGTAATCAAGTACAATTCTCATTAATTCAATTCAATTTTCTATGGAATCAAGTAGCCAATTCTTCTCTTGAGTTTAATTGTGAAGATTATTCATGGGTTTCAAGGTTTTCAATAGGGGTAAATCATGATTTCAATGTTTCATCTTCTTAATCTTTTAGTTCTTAGCAATTGAAGTCTAAATCTCTAAAGACACTTAGATTATTGATTATATTTGGTAATTTCAATACACAATTCTTCAGTTGGTATTGTTATTGCTCAAATCAATGATGTTAGTCTATGATTATCAAATTGATTGTGATTCTAATTTCAAACTGCAATTGAATTGAATCTATGATAATTATTTCTTAGATCATATATATTGAAATCTTATATTCTTGACCAAGTCTTTGAGTCTCTATGCACTAATCATGAATTGGGTATGTCAATTGCTTAGATTGATGGCATGAATACTTGAATCTCATTGTTTATAAATCTAAATAGATTATCATTTATTTAATTATTTTAATGGTCGAAATCGTCCGAATCAACGGCTCGCGATGAAGCCAATGATTTCAGTTATCAAATCTCATTGAAACTTTAGGTGAATTGAATGGTTGAATCAATTGCATCCAAGTCCTTTCACTTTACTAGTTTAATTGGATGATTTGTGTTTTCTTTTTATTTCCTTTTAATTCTTTGTGAAGATTGTTTTACTTAGGATTTGATTTTCTCTTAAGCAAATTTCACCATTGCTCTCCAATTATAAACTCCCTATGGAAAAATCAACCATAGTTTCACTGGGTTATAGTTCTCCGCCGTCCCTACACTTAGGGTTAGAGAAGATCACTTCTTAGGCGGAGTCATGACATTGGCCTAGACTACAAGACAAAGTAAATTAGTCAGCCATAAGGGCAGCTGCAGCATGGCCAGTGAAGTTCAATATCACAGTAGAAGGGATTACAGCAGTTCAGGACAAAGTTGAGAAAATTTTAGACAGAATATTAGCATTTTAAAGGTTTTTACAATTAGCAACTGTTGAAGTACCTTTTCCAAAAGTTTAAGCTATTATGAAATGAGCTTAACAGTGAATATTAAGCTAATATCTCACACGTAAAGAGTTAAATAGACTGAACAGAACAAGTGCACGAACACAAACAAAACATAGTGCACAAATTAGGGAGATTATACATGTGCTATGAGACTTGATCTCTGGAGTATCTCCTAAAACCATAACTTTGCTACAATGTATGTGTTAGATCTCGGACTGTCCCGAAAGGTTAAGTTATTAGAAAATGGGTCTAACAACAACATAGATCAAGCTAATAAATATCTTGGTCCATGTCATTATTTGGACCGAACCCACATAAATGCTCATCATGAATTGCACAAGCTAGTATTTTTATATTGTTTGCCTAAATCTTAACTATGACATGCATGAGATGTGTGAATTTTCTGATTGCAATTCATAATTAAAATCCTAATTAAAATGATCGACGCGGCTTTTGAACTAGCTGGACCTCCACTCCCTTTAGAAAAGGAGAAAGCATATCCCGTGTAAATCTGGAAAAGTAGGTCAGTGTGCTTTGCAAAAGCATGTAATTGCAATTCCAATAGCTAAAGTCCCCTTCAAGTGGGAAATTGGTAATTCATATCCTATTTCCTTAACTTTAAGAAAGAAAGACAGGAAAAAAAAAAAGGCTTCAGAGCTAACTTGCTCCTTCAAAAAAGGGGTCTCGGAATCTGGAAAAGCAGGTCAGTTCGCTTTTCAAGACCATGTAATTGCAGTTCCAAAAGCTAAAGCCACACTCTCTTTGGTAACTTCTCATGAGAGAGGAAACTCTTAAATTCTCCTAAAATTTTTAGTGCACACTGCCCCTTTTTCATCTCGAGCAATCACTCCATAATTCACATCCACATTACTACATAAAAAAATATAAAAATATTTAAAAAAAATAAAAATGTCGACGATGTCTTCTACTTCTTCTTGGTAAAGTTGATGATGTGCTCATAATGAAGACGAGAACGTATTTTAAACCAATGGGTTCTAAACTGCAATACTACTTTACATTATGAAACCTAGCGCCATTGTTACTTCGCGAGGGAGTTCACTGCTCACCAGACCAAATAGGTGCCGCGGCCCCTACTCGAGCGAAATTTCGTTTAGATTCTATGAATTTCAAATATTTATGATAGGAAAGTGTACTCCGAAATTCTATCATTTTTCTTCTAATATTTTGAAATTCAAAAAATTTTACTTTTACATCAACAAAAATTTAAGAAATTTTACAGTAGCCCTCCATCAAAATTCACAAAATTTTACTTTGATCTTACAAAATTAAAAAACATGTATTTTAATTGACATCTCCATATGCATTTTACCCTGATTGAATTATGTTTCTTTCTGTTTATGTATGTTGTATATCTACTCACAAAACGAAATTGCACGACAGGATTAGTATTTGTGCCCTTACTTAACATATTAAGTTTTTAGGTCAAGTGATAACTTAACATTTAACACCCTCCAAAATAAAATCTTAGTTCCGTTTCAGAAGGAATCTTAGTTATGACATGCATGATGATGAGATGCACCAACCGGTGATTTTCATTGCAGTTCATAATTAAATCCAAATTAAAACGATCCATGTGGCTTTAGAGCTAGCTGGAGCTCCACTGCCACATGAAAAGGAGAAAGCATATCACGCGTGAATCGGGAAAAGCAGGTAAATGTGCTTTTCAAAAGCATGTAATTGCAATTCCAATAGCTAAAGTCACTTTCAAGTGGGAATTGGTAATTTCGTATCTTCTTTCCTTTAATTTGAGAAAGAAAAAAAAAATTAAACGAAGGCTTTAAACCAAAGCTGGAGCTTGCTTTTCAAAAGCATGGAATTCTACTTTAGACAAAAGCGAATCCCGTGTGAATCTGAAAAAGCAGATCAGTTTGCTTTCAAAAGCATGTAATTGCAATCCCAAAGCTAAAGTTTCTTCCAAGTGGAAATTGATAATTGTTAGATTGCGAAGGTGCCTACTGTCCACCTGACCAAATAGATGAACTAATTTATGCAGAAACTATTTAATTATGTAGCATAGGACAATTACACAAAGGCCCAATCATGCATATAGTTTTTGCATTTTAATAGACTTCGTTCAACCATAAATTTGTTCAAAATATCAAAGAATCCTAGTCTAGGAAGAACAAATGTCAAATACAAGTGTTAAATATATGTTCATCCATTTTTAGATATACCTTCATCTATTTTTGTTTTTTGGCACATCAAAAGAGATTACATGGGAAGCCATGCAACTAGGCTAGCCTTCGTTGCTTTACATTTATCCACTTTGGCATGCAATAGATTCTACTGTTTGATGCTTACTTTCTAATAAAATTATGTGTACAAAAATTATTCATAATTTTGATAATGGAATAGTTAAAATCATCTAATAATATATCACAAATTAAAGTTACTAGTAAGCAACTTTACATGGTATTGATATCTCTATCTGTATCATATTGTTTTGTTATTTTTTTGGCAAATCGCTAGAACAATTAAAAATTAGAGTTCTAAACGAAAACAATTTGACCACAATTGGCGAGATAATATTTTGAGAAATAATTAATGGGACATTTTATATGATGTATATATACCTTCTTATTAGGATTAATCAACAAATGGCCTAAGATTTAAGGGGGCCATGGCCATCCCTTAACTCCCCTCCATCCCTGATTACCTGGTAAACAAGTAGAATATTCTGCTTATATGACTTATTAGCTAGAATAATTTGGCCGATTTGGTTGTTTATGCTTGGTATCTCTCGTGTAGAACTTTGACAGGGTAATTAAGTATCTTCAATTATTAGTAAGTCTTACACCTTATTTTAACCCAAGAATTCAAGTGAGGAATAAAATATCTATAATAATTTGAAAAATTCATAGTCATATATAGTGCAGTTCATCTCCTCCAAACATGTTTTTCGTTTTGTATCTTTAAAATTCTTAAAAACAAAATGTAAGGCTCCAAAATTATACGAATCAAAAATTTTTTTTGAAAAAACAAAGAAGTTCTGGGAGTTAGAAAGGAAGGTTCGAAGGCCCCAAAATTTTTAAACATTACATGCCATAGTCAAAGTCTTATGTAGTTTCAATATCTTTTTCTAAATAAATGCCTTAATCTAAGTGAGAAAATAAGGCTCGTTAGAAAAAAAAGGCTTAAAATCAACTACCCCAATTAACTTAGAAAAAAATATTGGCTCAACCAAAAAATTGGCAAAATAAATTTTTTTTGAAGGATCCAAATTTTTTAAAACCTGACATGATTTCGGAAAAAAAGTGCCAAAATCAGCACAATAGTTAATTGTAAGGGGAAAAAAACCGACTCACAAAATAAAATAATTTTAAATAAATTTTTTAATAATAATATTAAAAAAGTATGAAGAGTGTAATTTAAAATCCTCTTCTTAGGTCTCAAATCGTCTCGAGCTAGCCCTGCATTTAACTAATACCATAGATTGAGCTTTTCTAACAATTAAGACGCAATTAATTACAAGTAACAAGTTTTATTACTAAGCAAAATCTAATGTGAAGATGGACAAGTAATCCAATTCGCCTGCTTCATTTAGAGACTTTTAATCCGTTGGTTTAATATAAAGAGTTAGAGGCCGATGTGACTTTGGTCCTTTCAACACGCCATCTGTTATTCGGGATATATGCCATTAGCTGGCATAAAAATATTATAATGTTGTTCTTGTCTGAATTATTAGCTAGAATATTTTGGCTGGTTTGATTGTTTATGGTTGTTATCTTTGATATAAAACTTTGGCAGAGTAATTATAGTACCTTTTGTTATTAATACGTCTTACACATTATTTTAACCAAAGAATTCAAGTGAGGAATGAAAAATCTCAAATGATTTGAGAAATTCATTGTCATATTTCGCTTTGTGTTTCTAAAGTGTTGGAAAACTGAAAGCATAAAAACATGAAACAAAGCACGAACCAAATGGAATTCAGCTCTATATTTTCAATATTTAAAATTAAGGTCCCCTATAAACTCATAAACAAATTGCGTAGTCTATATACTACCAATGTAGGCTACTCATAATGTTAATATCTATATATGCATACCTGGTTAGTAGTGATATATATATATATATATATTGTCGCACCCCGATTTTTGGCAAGCTCATCTCTTGACTCAGGAAAAATATGGTATTCTCTCTAGTAGAACCTACCCTCCTAGAAAGACAAGTGCGACGAGGGTTTGAACTTAAAAACTTAAATTTGATTAAGGGTTTTTTGAAAAATTTAGAGTCGTCAGCTGACATAGTTAAAGATGTACTAGGTCATCTAAAACTAAGTATAATCTGAAAACTAAACTTAAGTTTTTCTAAAATATTTTGAAAATGACTTTTTTAAGAAGGTTTTGTGAAAAAGAGATTTTTAGCAACCTTTTTAAAATATGACTCCAACTTTGGTATTTGAAACAAAAATCTATGATTTGGGGTTGGTTACGTATAGAAAGATATCTAAGATCATTACTCTGCCCTGCCCTTTCACTACTTACATGTCTATTCAATCTTCATTCACTTACTTGAATCACCGGTTATTAAATATCCACTTATTATTTACTTTTAAAATTTTAAAAATGGCGTTTAGTCATCACTTTTTGGATGAGGGATGCAATAATGCATGGAAGTCTTTTGAAAGAGTTTGAAAGTCTTTGAAACTTGATTTTGAAAGGTATTTTTGAAAGAAAGAGAGGTTGGAAGCATAGAAGTTTTGAAAGGGGTAATTAATTTGAAATAAGCGTTATGACCGCACCTATTAAAGGTTGCGTACATATCTTATTTGGTGAGAATCAAATCATACGTAATTTGGGTTAAGGCCTGATTGAAAATAGACTCATTAGAGTCATGGAAGATTCTTTTGAAATTTGAAGTTTGAAGTTGTTTTGACTTGAAATTGGATTTGGATAGTTTTGAAAATGCCCTTGTAATAGGACTTTGATTGTTTTGAAAATGACTTTGAAATAGGACTTCGATTTTTTTTAAAGTGTTTTGAAGGTTGATTTAAAGAATTTTAAAATGAAATTTGGATTGGAAAAGCTCTTGTGAACTTATCTTTAAAATCATTTTAGAAAAAGTATATTGAATGTTTCATCACCTTTGACAGATTAGATATATATTGAGAAGCCAAACTCCTTTAAAGTTATGAGTTTTTTAAAACATGTTTGGAAAAATGGGCCAGACATTTCCTTTTAAGGTTTTGAATACTTTAGGGTATATAACCCTACTTAGATATCTTACCATTCTTTAAACAATCCTAACCATGGAAAGACTAAGGTTGATTAAAAAATGTGACACTAGAAAACTAATGATTCTTTCATTATTACTTCTATGAAAAGCTAAACTAAAATAATATAGCAGCGTCATTTTTTATGTGTATGAGCAAAAATTCTTTGTATTTGGGTTTAAAACGAAATAATCATAAATAAAAATTATTAATTAAAATTTTAAATTTCTGATTTGCTAATATATCATTTTCAATTATTAATAGACTTCTCCGCCTAATCTTTCTTTGGTGACATAGTTGTCTTCCATTATCCACCAGCTAGTTGTGTCAAGTGCCATATTTTATGAAGCAGTTCATATAAATATATTTGTTGAAGAATTTTATAATTGGAGTGACCCCTACACTAGTTATCACCTACCCCAACTAAATGATGCCTCATATTAATTAAGGACTATTTTAGCAGTCTAAATAAAATCACCTACTAGTGCTACTTTCCCTCTATTAAATAAATAGGCCGGTTCAACTTCCTTCCTATTAAATAAATGAAAAAAATTCATTCTTACAAAAATTTTATGCAAAACTTTTTATCAGAATAATGTGACAACAATATTTTGAAATTATGAACAAACATAATGAGTATTTAGGTTTAAAATGATAGGATTACAAATAGTCACATCTTTTTGTATAAAAATTTTGTAAAAAAAAAACTGTTTTGTTTACCATTACTGTAAATCAATAAGAGCATTGTTTTATTGGTTAGCTCTTTTATTAATATACATAATAATCAAAACCTAATTCAAAACAAAATATTTCAATTATCACTAATCAACACGCGCACCCGACTTTATGCACTAGTTGTCCATTGCCATATTTTTATAAAGCTATACATATATGCTTCCTTTAGATCTAAACTTCTATTGCAATGAATAAGAGTAGTAAAAGATTAATTAATGAGGGCTTTCCATTAACAAAATGTCTAAATTGAGGAATTCCCAAGAGCCTTTTTAGAGGGCTTTCCATCAATACGGTTCATATTAAGCTTCCATACCTAAATGCTTTCAAAATATCTTTCAAAAAGGACTTTCAAGGTTCACATTCTTGGGGACAATCTTAGTCATTCAAACAAGCTTTTTGTAAGGCATAAAAAATTATTTCTAAAATTTTTCATAGACAAGTCTTCAAGGGTTAGTACTTTGTTCAAATTCAAACTCTATTTCAAAATTCTCTTGAGTTGATTTCAAACACTTCCAAAATTTTCTTGAGTTAATTTTAAAAATACTTTTCAAAACTCCCTTGAGTTTCTTTTAAAATACTTTTAAAACTCTCTTGAGTTACCTTAAAAAAAAAAGTTTTCAAAATTCCCTTGAGTCCATGTCAGAAACTACTTTCAAAACTCTCGAGTTCCACTTTCAGACTCTCCCAAGTTCATTTACACATCAAAGCTTTCAAATTTCAAACCCTCCAAGGTTCTCTTGAGTCAATTTTTTAAATTGTGCTCTTACACGAACTACGAGTGACCTGATTATTGCCAAATGAGATATATAAGTAACATAAATAGGTGTGTTCATAACCCTTATTTCAAGTAAAATATCCTTTCAAAACTTTCCTTCCATCAAAATTACTTCTAAAAATCAAATTTCAAAAATTTCATATTTTTCAAAAGTCTTTCTAAAAATATACATTGTGCATCATTTATCCCCAAAGTGATAACAAAATCCTCATTTTTAAGATTACACAAGTGAATACAGTGAATATTAGGTAGCTAGAGATTGGTGAGTGAATCAAAGGTTAAATTGACATGTAAGTACCGAAAGGGTGGTAGGGTGATAATCTTAGGATATCTTTCTTGCACATAATCAACTCCTAGACTTATAGATTTTTAATTTGAATACCAATCTGGAGTCATGTTTTCAAAAGCTTTTAAAACTGTTTTCAAAAAGTTGTTAGAAACCTTGCTTACAAAATTTTTTCTCGAAAAGGCATTTTCAAAATATTTTCAAAAAATCTAAATTTAGTATTCAGATTGTACTTAGTTTTAGGTGACTTATCATATCTTTAATTATGTTAGGTAACAATTTTAAACTTTTTTTAAAAGGTCTTTATTCAAATCAATCTTCAAGTTAAAAGCCAGTCGCTTTTATTCTTTTATAAAAAAGTGAGTTTTAACAAAGAAAGTTTTTGAGCCTAAACAACTTAGCTGAAAATCGGTACGTGACACTACTGACAAATTATAATATTTATTACTAATCATAACTAATGTGAAGGGAAACAGCCATGTAGTCCAATTTACTTGCTTCATTTGGAGACTTTTGATCCATTGGTTTAATTTAAAGATTTAGAGGCGGATGGAATTGGTAGGGTATGTGACTTTGGTCCGATTAACATATCATAGATTATTTTGGGTATCTGCCATTGGCTGCAGTCACTAAACAAATTTTTTTTTCTTGGGAGTCGTTCTAAACGTATGAAGAAAATTGCTAATAAATAAAAATAATTAAAATAAATTTTTTCTACAAAGCTTCAAAAAAACTTTACTTTTTCAATAATAAGGAAGATAATCATCTATGCATGAAAAATATAATCTGCTATTGATATTTGTATCATATTGTTTTATTATTTTTGAGCAAATTGCTAGAACAGTTAAAAATTAGAGTTCTAAGCGGAAGTAATTTGACCACAATTGGCGAGATAATATTTTGTGAAATAATTAAGGGGACATTTTATACGGTGTATATATACCTTATCTAATTAGGATTAATCAACAAATTGCCAAAGATTTAAGGGGGCCATGGCCATCCCATAACTCCCTTCCTTTATCCCTGATTACTTGGCATAAAAAATTATAATATTCTTCCTATATGAATTATTAGCTAAAATTATTTGGCTGGTTCGGTTGTTTATGCTTGGTCTCTCATAAAGAACTTTGGCCGGGTAATTATAGTGTCTTCAATTATTAATAAGTGTTACACCTTATTTTGACTAAAGATTTCAAGTGAGGAATAAAATATCTTTAATAATTTGAGAAATTATTGTCGTAGTGCATTTCATCTCTTCCAAACGTGTTTTTCATTTTGTATTTTTAAAATTCTTTATAAAAAAAAAGTACAAAAACATGAAACAAAATACAAACCAAATGGGTATAGGGATGTCAATCTGAACAGAAAAAATTGAAATCCTCCTTCACCCTATTCCTAATAAGAATGGTTTGGAGTAAGAATAAACAGGTTAGAGGTGGAGTATGAGAAAAAAAAAAATATAACCCACTCATTGTCTATTTGAAGGATTTTATAATTGGATGATACATAATTTAATTGTCATCTACCCCAACTAAACCACCTAATATTAGCTAAGGCGGCTTGAAAAATCTTATATATTTAGCCAGAGAGCTTGCTCACCCATAAGGCAAGCAAGATGCTATAGGCCGCCAATATTTTACCTACCCAAATTTTCTAAAACATAGGAAAGCCCCATACAATTTTAGCATCTTTTTTATTTTTTGGTTAAAAAAAGGGCCTAGATCCAAATGAAGCAAAACCAGTTGTTATAAAAAGGGAGCTTAAAATCAATTATAATAGTGAATATTAGAAAAGGAAAACTTCGATTTAATAAATAAATTAATAAATTGTACAAATAAAAAATAAAAAAAATTGAAGGCCCCAAATATTTTAAACATTACATGCTATAGTCAAAGTCCTATATAGTTTCAACATATTTTTCTAAAGAAATGCCTTAATCTAGGTGAGAAAATAAGGCTTGTTAGGAAAGGAATGCCTAAAATCAACTAGCCCAGTTAGCTTTAGAAAAAATATTGGCATAACAAAACAATTGGCAAAATAAATTTTAAGGCTGCAAATTTTTAAAAACCTCACATGGTTTTAAGGCCTAATATATTTTCTAAATTTGTTTTAAAAGAGGGCTTGATCCAAATAAGAAAAATGCCTATTAGATAAAAAATAAAAATAAAAAGGGAAGGGGGGGAGGGGGGCCGAAATCAGCACACTAGTTAATTTTAAGAAGAAAAAAAACTTATTCACAAAATAAAATAATTTTTTATAATAATATTAAAAAGTATGAGGAGCTAAGTTTAAAATGTCACCTTACGCCTTAAATCGTCTTGAACTTGCCCTACATTTAGCTAATATCATTAAGATAAAATTATTTACAAGTCATAATATTTATTGCTATGCAAAAGCTAATGTGAAGATGGACAAGCTGTCTAATTTGCCTCATTCATTTGGAGACTTTTAATCCGTTGGTTTAATATAAAAATTTAGAGACGTATGGAGTTGGTAATGATTTGGCTTTGGTCCTATCAACACGTGTGTATATGACATTAGTTGGAATAAAAAATTTATAATATTCTTCTTATCTAAATTATTAGCTAGAATAATTTGGCCGGTTTGGTTGCTAATGCTTAGTATCTTTCCTATGAACTTTACCAGGGTAATTATAGTGCCTTTAATTATTAACAGGTCTTACACCTTATTTTAACCAAAGAATTCAAGTGAGGAATAAAATATCTTTCAAAATTTGAGAAATTCATTGTCACAGTGCAGTTCATCCCCTTCAAACATATTTTTTTGTTTTTTTTTAAGTTTTTAAAAATAAAAAAGTATAAAAACATGAAACAAAGCGTGAACCAAATGAGCCTAGATAAGGATGACAATTTGATCTGAAAAATCTGAACCACATCTTAATAGGAAGGGTTTGGGGTATGAATAAATGTATTAGAAGCTGGGTATATAATGAAAAAAATATAACCCACTTATTGTCCATTGCTTAGTTTAAATTTGATGTATTTGGATATATCTGTTTGAAGGATTTTATGATTGAATGATACATAACTTAATTGTCACTTACCATAGCTAAACCACCTGGTATTAGCTAAGGACGACTTGAGAAATCTTATACATTTTGCCATTTGCCTATAAGGTGAGCAAGACACCTTAGGCCTCCAATTTTTTAAGTACCCAAATTTTTTAAAACATAGTAAGGCCCTATATAATTTTTACATTTTTTTTAAAAAAAAGGTCTCGATCCAAATGAAAAAAACTATTTGCTAGAAAAAGGGAGCCCAAAATCAACTACACTAGTAAATTTAAAAATAAAAAAAAACACCAATTTAATAAATAAAGTGTAGAAATCATAATTTTTTTGAAGTTCTCAATTTTTTTAAACAGTACATGCTATAGTCAAAGTCCCTTAAAGTTTTAACATCTTTTTCTAAATAAATGCCTTAATCTAGGTGAGAAAATAAGGCTCGTTAGAAACAAAAGGCCTAAAATCACTAAAGCTGGTTTAACTTTAGAAAAAAAATTGGCTTACCAACAAAATTGACAAAATAAATTCTTTTTTAAGGTCTCAAATTTTTTAAAACCTTACATGGTTTTAAGGGCTTATATACTTTTAACATCTTTTTTAATTTTTTAAAAAAAGCCTTGATCCAAATGACAAAAATGTCTTTAGAAAAAAAGGGCCGGAATCAACACACTAGTTAATTTTAGAAAAAAAGCTGTTAATTGAAAATATTTTTTATAATAATATTAAAAAAATATAAATAGCCTAATTTAAAACCTGAAATGGTCTCGAGCCGACCTTATAATTGATTGAGCTTTTCTAACAACCAAGATAACATTATTTACAAGTAACAAGTCACAATATTTATTACTAAACATTAAAAATTATAATAGTCTTCTTATCTGAATTATTAGCTAGAATAATTTCGCCGGTTTTGTTGCCTATGTTTAATATCTTTTGTAAAGAACTTGACAGGGTAGTTATAGTATCTTCAATAATTAATATGTCTGGCACCTTTTATTTTTCAGATAGGAGCCGTACACCTTCCTTTAACCAAAGAATGCAAGTGAGGAATAAAATATCTTTAGTAATTTGAGAAATTCATTGTCACTGGGCAGTTCATCTCCTCCAAACTTGTTTGTCGTTTTGTATTTTAAAAATTCTTGGAAACGAAAAGTACAAAATCATGAAAAAAAACACGAACCAAATACGATATGTTTTTAATATTTAAATTTAAGGTCCTGCATAGACTCATTAACTGAGCCTAGTCTATATGCGACTCATAATATTAATCTCTCTACTTGGTCACATAAGGAGGGCTTCCTTGAAAAACCCTAAATTGTTTAGGTGCCAATAGTGGAGGTATTATTTATAATTAATGAAGACTGTTTATAAAGTATTTTTCTACATGCATACTTAGTTAGTAGTGACATATATAGCACATATATATATACACGGAGAAAATTAACGGAAAGTGCTTGTTATTTTTTTTTATTTTAAAAACTAATTATGCCTATGAATTTGTGATAGAAAAAAGTTGGGTTTTATACACAAGATATATATATATATATATAATATTAAAATTACATTATACAGTATACATTACCCTTCCTTTTATTTAAATCTCACTCTCCCTTCTCTCTTAATTATACAAACATGATGAGGTACTTTTTTTTCATTTCCATCTACTTCATTCCATTCCCCTCCTAACTAACACTTTCGTTTATCAGCTCTATTCATTATTATATTTTATGAAGTGGTTCATATAAATATATCTATTGAAAGATTTTATAATTGGAATTTGGACTGACTCCTACCCCAATAATCACCTACCCAAGCCTAATATTAGCTTAAGGATTACTTAAGCAACCTAAATAGAAGCACCACAATTATAACTTCTTCCTATTAAATAAATAGAAGCACCGACTGGTTCAACTTCTTCTTATTAAATATATAGAAGCACTGACTAGTTCATATAAAATAGTAAATATTTTGATTTAAAATGAAAAAAATTATGAAAAAAATTATTAATTAAAATTTTAAATTAAAGTTTTGTTAACATATCATTTTCAATTAATAATAGACTAATCTGCCTAATCCTTCTCTGGTGACATAGTTGTCTTTCATTATCCACCAACTACGAGTGTCCATTGAAATATTTTATGAACTGGTTCATAAAAATATATATATTGAAGAATTTTATAATTAGACTGACCTTGACACTAATTATTATCTACCCCAATTAAATCCTGCCTAATATTAACTTATGTTCGGATTAACTTATGTTCAGATTTGTACCAAAATTCAAACTTCAGATGAGATTCCAAAGATAAATAGTCTTAAGTTGAGTTTTAAAAGAGAGAAGAGGGCGTGGTCCGGATACCATGACTGTTGAATTAAAAATAAAAATAAAAAACCATCACGATGAAAATTTAAGAGAGAGAGAGAGAAATTTTTAAAAAGTAATATAAGTCAGTGTCATATCAATTCAATTGGGTGAGAATTTTAAACTATGAAAATGTGATTCTTTAAAAAAAATTTATAAAAAAGGTTTCACGAAAACAATGTGTCAGTGGTATTTTTAAAATTATGAGTAAAATGATGTGTGTTTTGGATTGAAATGAAAGAATCATAGACAATCACATCATTTTGTATAAAAATTCTGTACAAAACTTATATATAGCTTTACTCTTTTATACTTTTTACTTGATTTTTTTATTTATTATTAGAATCCACTGTAAGGTGAGAAATGTATGTGTTATTTAAAAATATTTGTATTAATTGTAAGTTTTAAAAGAAAAAGTTTAGTTTACTTACTTGAAAAACCTATTAACATGTGATGTTGATCCTATTAACATGTCATAGATTGCAAGCCTTATATACCAAGAGTTCACAAAAATAACCAAAAACTAAGGAAAATTTTTAAATTTTTTTATGAAAAACTAAATTAGAATGATGTGCAACCTCATTTTTTAAATCATGAACCAAAATAATAATTACTTCAGTTAATAAAAGAACCAAAAACAAAAATTATTAACTAAAATTTTATAGAACTAATTACATTTAACCCCCTTGTGGTTTAACTCAAAATCATGTGACCTCCTTGTGATTCATATATATATATGTGTGTGCGCGTGCGTGTAAATATGGAGAATATGGCAATGGACAGCTAGTGCATAAAATCTGCTGCATAGGCTGATTGCTGATTATTGAAATATTTTGCTTTGAATTAGATTTTAATTATTATATAAATTTTGAATATAAAATTAGACTAATTATATTTTATCTCTTTATAATTTGAGTCAAAATCAAATAACTCTTTTGTGGTTTAAAAGTTAACACAAGACTCCTGTGATTTGAACTTATTAGTAAAATGATGAAAACCTTTAGATTTAACAAAAATTTTGTTATACAGTTATTTTTGTCATTTTATCTTTTTCAAATTAGAACATTTAAAAGATGATTTGATGCTTTTATACCAAAATAAAGGGTTCTCTTTCGAAATTTTTTTTTTATTTCACTAAATCATCTTTTTAATATTCAAATTTTGAGATATAAAATATATGACAAAATTTTCGTTAAATATAATAATTTTCATCCATTTTGCAGAGAAATCGAAATCACAGGAGAATCAAGTGTTCGTTTTTAAACCACAAGAGGACTATCTGACAATTTCACAGAGATTTTTAAAACTATGCATTTGTTAACCAGGAACAAAAAATTTTTATCTTGTATCTGACCAGGAATGCTACAAGTATTCAAATTTTTTTTTTTTTGTCAACATAGTTTAGGGGTTAAATGTAATAAAATTTAGTTTAATAGCTAAAGTGAAACTAAATTATAGTTTAGAGGGTCACAATGCAATTGGTTTTTAAATTTTTTAACTTATTTTAAAATGTTAGATCATATTAATTTGTATTTAAAAGTTAGAGGAGCAAAATAAAAAAAATTAAAGTTTAAGGATGACATTAATTAAAATTTAAGATAAAGTTAGAGGAAATAAAATAATTATTTGCTCTTTTACCATTTTTACAAAATATTAGACTGCGTACACAATTGCACAAATCATGGCTGTAAGCCGGTAAACCCCTCAGCCAAGCAGCCAAGTATATCTTCTCATCGATTGGTATACCTAACAATCTAGAGGCTGTCAGTGCACATGGTATTGCTAACGTGGGACAATATAATTGGCTAGTGCAGGAAGGAAGACTTTTCATCTAAAAGTCTAATGTGAAGCTAACCAAGTCTGTACAGAAATTCATCTCAACAAACGGAGTTCTGAAAGCATTTTGGTGGATTGTTGTATTTTCATTGATCACTGAAAAGGCAAAAACCATGGCACAACCTCTCCT
This sequence comes from Euryodendron excelsum, assembly GCA_033060915.1. Classification (NCBI taxonomy): domain Eukaryota; kingdom Viridiplantae; phylum Streptophyta; class Magnoliopsida; order Ericales; family Pentaphylacaceae; genus Euryodendron; species Euryodendron excelsum. Next base: position 42,638,379 of record CM065387.1, on the reverse strand, counting down.
TAGCGTTGCTACTAAGGGAATCATTACAAAGCTGCTTTCACTTGCTACAGAAGAGATCAGCCTTGTATGGGGCTTTAAACCTGAGCTTGAAAGGTTTCGGAAAAAGTTGGAAATGATCCAAGAGGTGATTACGGATGCAGAGAGACGGCAAGGAAGTGATGGGTCAGTCCAGCTGTGGCTAAAGAACCTGAAAGGCATAGCTCACGAGGCCGATGATGTGTTGGATGACTTTTCATACGAAATCCTCCGACGGAATGTTGAGAAGAGTAAGGTACGCGACATCTTTTCGTCATCCAATCCAATTTCATTTCGTTCTAAGATGGCTCACAAAATCAAGAAAATCAATGCATCCTTAGAGGAAATCAATAGCCAAGCCAGTGAATATGGTCTTCAACGACACGCTTACACAGACAATACTCCTGAAATAACCATAGACCGAGAGACCCACTCCTTCCTTGACGATTCAGAAAACGTAGGGAGGGATGATGAAGTTTCAAAGATAGTAGATATGTTGCTGCTTGACTCAAACAATCAGGAAGTTCTCTGTGTCATTCCCATAGTGGGCATGGGAGGCATTGGAAAGACTACGTTTGCTAAACTGATCTACAACCATGAAAAACTAAAGCAACATTTTGATGTAAAAATGTGGGTGTGTGTATCCGACAACTTTGATGTCAAAATGATTCTAAGAAATATCCTAGAATGCCTCACTGAGAATATTAGTGCACTACAAAGTAAGCATGCAATCCTTCAAAGCCTCCAGAAGCAGTTGGAAGGCAAAAAATATCTGCTCGTTCTTGATGATGTGTGGAACGAAAATAGCGCGATGTCGAAGGAACTAAAAAGCTGTTTGTCAGCTATTAGTAGAAGCACAGGAAATGGTGTTGTTGTGACTACTCGAAGTGATCAAGTTGCATCAATCATGGAAACGCTCCCTAGGTATCATTTGGCAAAATTGTCAAACGATGATTGTTGGTCAATATTTAAGCAAACAGCGTTTGCAAGAGGACAACCAATTACTCCAGATTTAGAGGCCATAGGGAGGGAGATTGTTCAAAAAAGTGCTGGTGTGCCTTTAGCAGCTAAAGTACTTGGAGGAATGATGCATTCTAAGAAGACAATTGATGAGTGGCATTCAGTTCTAAACAGTGATATTTGGAATTTACCTGAAGACGATAATGGGATCTTCCCTGTACTGAAGTTGAGTTTTAATCACTTGCCATTCCCAACTTTGAAACAGTGCTTTGCGTATTGTTCAATTTTTCCCAAGGATTCATTGATTGGAAAGGATGACTTGGTCCAACTTTGGATGGCCCAAGGTTTACTTCCTGTTGAGGGAGACCAAGAGATGGAGGATGTAGGTAACTTTTATTTCAACATATTGTTGTCGAATTCCTTATTCCAAGATGTTGAAAAAGATAAATATGATAATGTTCAACATTGTAAAATGCATGATCTTGTGCATGACCTTACACTCTCTATTTCTAGATATGATTGCATAATTCTAAAGGATGGTGTCAGTGACACGAATGATATATCTGAGGTTCAACATTTAAATATGTTGAGTTTTGATGAAGATAGAATACCTCAAAATTTAAATGTATATAAGTTCCGAACACTATTTTCAAATGGTAGTTTCCTTATTGACATCTCAACGAAGTTCAAATGCTTGCACGTCTTGAATTTACGAGAAAGTGGAATTAAAGAGCTGCCGGTTTCAATTGGCAAGATGAGACATTTGAGGTACCTTAATGTTTCGTGGACTAAAATCAAAGCACTGCCCAATACTATCACAAAGCTGTACAATTTGCAGACGTTGAGCCTTTTGTATTACCGGTCTTTGGAAGAGCTTCCTAAAGAATTTCAGAAGTTGGCCAGCTTGAGGCATCTCAATATGGATGATGATGAAGATCATAGGGAGTTGATGCCATCGGGGATTGGCAAGTTGACTTGTCTTCAAACGTTACCATTTTTTGTTGTTGGACAGGATCAAGGGCATCGCATTGAAGAATTGGGGTGCATAGGCAAGCTGAAAGGTACATTGAAGATCTATGGTCTTGAGAAAGTGAGAAACAAAGAGGAAGCAGAAAGAGCAGATTTATTCCAAAAATCAAATATTCAGAACTTGGAATTGAATTGGAAAGCTGGAAGGGAAGAAGGCATAGACAATGACGAGAATGTGTTGGAAGGCCTAAAACCGCATAGTCGTCTAAAAAGTTTGAAGATTACAAACTTCAAAGGAGAAAATTTTGGGTCATGGATGACAAGTGATGGGTCGTTCCTTCAGAGTTTGGTGGAGATTGTATTAATTGGGTGCAAGAGGTGCCAACAAATCCCAACACTTGGACACCTTCCCTTTCTCAAGGTTGTCAAGGTAATCGGATTGCATAATGTGAGGCGTATTGGTGATGAATTCTATGGTGTTGACGGTGGTGGCAGTAGTAATAGTAGGCCAACAAAGGTATTTCCGGCACTGAGAGTACTCACTTTAGTAGATATGCCAAATCTAGAGGAATGGTCTGAAGCATCATCTTCATTACTGGATTTGTTTCCTTGCCTTGAGAAATTGACAATTCGAAGTTGTCCCCGATTGATTAGCGTTCCGGGTCAATTTCCGTTCTTGAAGAAGTTGTTTATTGAAGAGATCAACAGCATGGTGATGGAAAAGATGAGCAGCAAACTGACGTGTCTTACCTCCCTTGAGATGAGGAATGTCTCAGGGCCAAGAGTTGATGTTATCCTAGAACAGTTGTTGGAAAACAATACCAAATCCCTAAACGATTTGGACATCAACGACTGCGAGGAGCTACTTTATCTTCCAAGCAACCTGCCAAAGCTTGCGTCCCTTGACAGATTAACAATATGGAATTGTCATAATCTAACTCATATTATACTAGCAGAAGAAGACGTCAAAGAAATCGAAATTAAAACAAGCAGCAGCAGTAGTGGTCTAACACGTCTTTCAATTAAGGATTGCAAGAATTTGAGATGTTTGTCAAAGGGGCTGCTAAGGACCCTCCTTGTGTCTCTTCAGACGTTAGAGATACGGAACTGCCCTAATTTGATGGCCAATCCACATGACGATGATGATGTTGTTGTTGTTGCAATACGCCGCCTCGCATCCCTTCGAAGCTTGGATATTCGTGGATGTGAAGGATTGAGGACTGCTTGGGAAGAGGGGCTGTTCTGTCATCTAACCGGACTTCAGAACTTAACGATCGGGGAATTTTCATTGGAGCTTGAATATTTCCCCTGGCCCTCAGAGGTTGTTAATATGGAGATCCAGTACCCCTTCGTCTCATTGAAGAAACTAGCACTGTCTGGGTGGCCAAAGCTCAAGTCTCTACCCGATCAAATCAAACACCTCACTGCCTTAACAGATTTGATTATCCTGTCTTTCCATGGGTTGGAAACTCTGCCGGACTGGCTGGGTAACATTTCTTCGCTTCAATATCTGTGTCTTTGGCGGTGCACGAATCTGATGAATCTTCCTTCCGTGAAAGCGATGCAACGCCTCACCAATTTACGATCTTTGGATATCGACGATTGTCCCCTTCTCAAGGAAAGATGCAGCAGCCATGGCAAGGGAAGCGGGCCGGAGTGGCACAAGATTTCCCATATGCCATCCATCCGAATAGATTGGATCACCATTCAAGACGCATCAACAACATAAATGAAGATTGCGATGGCTGAAATCGGTAAATGCTATATACTTTGTCCAATTGTCCTTATTTTTATGATTTTCCATATGGCATCGATCCTTGATTTCTCCTTATGTTAGTCCTCCATTTATTTCTGACTCCGTAGCCAACAAACCCCCCTTTTTTTCTCCCAGAATCATTTCCCTTATTTTCTCATTTCTACTTTCTAGTGTTCTCTTTTTCTATCTTGAATTCTTCCCCTTACCGATCATCCCAAAATGGTTTCCCTTTTGATTTTCCTCTCAGTTGAATTTTTCTTACTTTTTTAAGTTCTCTTTTGATTTCACGTAAAATCTGTATTCTCAAATTCAATAATGATCTACTTATCTCTCTTTTTCTTCACAGATTACTGAAAAAGGACTGGCACATTGTATTATTTGGTTAGCTAATCCAGCAAGCACTTGCAGAACCTCAGTCAAATTATGAGGATCATGTAGAACTTTTAGTAATTGCAGATAAAGGTATAACTTTCTCCCGTGCTTTTGGTCATTGAATTGTCACCATAGGAATAGACAAAAGCTTCGAGTATTTTTGTATTTTTTTTTTCATTAGCATTTGTTGGCGTTGTCAATATTTTGTAACATCATAATACAGCACTGCAGAATTACGAAAACGCGCAATAATAATTTCTTTCTTTACAGATATTAATTTTTCTATTGATTTATCGTAGAATCAGTATTCTCAAATGTTGTAATGATCTACTTTTCTCTCTCTTCTTCACAGATTACTGAAAATGATAATTAATTCAGATTGCATTTTCTGAAAGGATTTCAATACAATTGAGTTTACTGGGGCAGCATATATTATTAAATTTGTTTAATTTATGATATATTTCATCGTCTTGTTTTTGTCAATCAATGTTCATACAGATGTAAATAGCATCTTTTAGTGTCCCTTAATATTTTACTTTTTTTACCTAAACCCTTAGATTGGTTCTATGGAAGTACAAGAGTTGAAACTCAAATGAGCTTCACTCCTTTTCTTGATTCACTTTTTCCTCTTATTCTCAATTTGTATGTTTGTTCGTGCAATGCACAAAGATTGGTTCTATGTCTGGTAGCAGAAAATTACTTTCTAATTATACACAAAGATAAAGCGGAAAAAGTAGAATATCTAACTCAAGATCCATGTTAGTCATTCGGTCCTTCCAGTAAAGTTATGATAATTAACATTGAGTGTCCAAAATGCTTTCAGTGTGTCCAAAAATATTATTGTATGCAATTTTCATCAATCTTGAAAGAATCATCTATCTATTTTATAGGAATGCTCCAGAAATTTGGGATTTAGCTGAACTCAAGGAAGTAGTTGCAGAAACTCGATCAGGCTATGAGGATCATGTATAACTCCTACCAATTGCAAATGAAGGTATAACTTTCTCTCATACATTTGGTCAGTGAATTGTCACCATAGAAATGGACAAAAGCTTTTGAGTCTTTTTTTTTTTTCCATTAATTTGCATTTGTTGCCGTTGTCAATATATTTGTCAATCCATAAGAAAAGGTCACCAGATTTTGTAACATCACAATATAGAACTTCAGAATTAAGAAAAACCACTTTGAGTTGTTCCATGAAGAATAAAACAATTCCACTGTATTTAATATGGATTTTGAAATTCTCCTACAATTTTACTTCCAGTAGAAGTTGAGATGAGATTGAATTGTTGCAAGTATGAGATTCATGAACTTATTATCTGTATGATATTATAAAATGACATGATTTCAATTTTTTAACCACCAATTTTCTGATTCCAAATTTGACTAAATTTCATTTTAACTGATGAAGTTTATGCCTTTTATATGATATAAATCAGACAGTGAGATGATGTCCTATCCGGGGGTTGCCAAGAACATAGCTTTGTCACTTGAGCTACATCCCATTGAGACTGCAAATTGCATTTTAGCATTGAACCAAATCGTCATTTCAGAGCAGTTATCTCTATGCCATTTTGGGTGTCACTAACATTATCTGGATTTATGGGACAGTTCTTGAAAAACCACAATGCTTGAGATTACTTAGAGTGACGCAAAAGTCACCTGATTAATGCAAGTTTTTCCCTCACCACTGCATAATTAAAACTCTTTAAAAAAATGGTTGGGAGAAAGCCTTTTTGAGTTGAATTGAGTTAATTATGACTAGTTATATATATTGATTTCTTCCATGTGTAGAGGCAGTTTGAGTAGGAGGAGGCATTAATCTGCTGATGAAGTTGCAACGAGTCAACAACAGTCCACTTGGAGGATTGATACAAACATGAGGTTTTAAGTTTGGAGTTCAGTTCAATTTTAATTTGATCTATGTATTGATTGTCCCTTATTTTTATTTTGGGTTAAACTGGGGGACAATTTGGGTTTTGCACCAAGAATTAAGTCATGTTTCCGTGTGCTTGGGATGATAAAACTCCTTAACCATTCTTGTTCTCCCAGTCAACTTAATACCTTCCTTTTCTGTGATTTGGTTACACATCTCTCTTTTGAGACATTTAGCATATTGATGCGTTGAATACTCTCCCTTTAGAAGCCATAGCCCTAGAATACTCTTCCCTTAGAAGCATCAAAGTTCATACCCGTTTATATATCACTTTATATCTTGAAGCAGTGTCTTATACTTCAGGTAGCCATAGCACTTCTAACTTCTATATTTTATGATCATACCCACAGGTCAATTGTAGTTCTTCCAATTGCTTGTCCCCGCACGAGAGAGAGAGAGAGAGAGAGAGAGTACTCCCTGTCCCCCTGTAATGTCTTTTCATTCCTTCTTGCTAGGATATCATCATATCACTTTAAAGCAATTGTCAAACTAGTTGAACCAGATTTTGTTGAATATGTTGTTCTAATTTACTTTTGTTCTGACTTTTTATTTTGCTCTTAATTATGCCCATTTCAATATTTGTTTTACAGCTCCAGCAATAAGGTGATTCTTAATTCTCGATTCTGCAAAGCATGAACTTATAATCAGTTTCACCAATCATTTGGAAGGATAAAATTTGCAAGACAAGTACTAGAAGCCATATTTGGTATTGCAGATTGCATTTTCGTTTCATTTGACCTGGCAGAGAGTTTGCAGGAAATTCATCCTAGTTGGGGACTCGATCCACAACCATGCTAGCGACTCATTATCTTTGAATTTGGACAGAAAGCGTAAGTTTATAAATTGTTCAGAATTGACAATTTTTGTTTAATTGATTAAATTCACATTCCAGGCACCAGACTTCTACTGCTTGGCATGATTTGAGACATCAACTATTCTGCTAGCCCAACCATGTGTTCTTACAATCTGCTGTTACTCAACCTAGCGCCATCAATGGCAACAAACCTACCATTCAGCTCTATTCTGGGAGGTTTATGTTGACAAAGAAAATGATACAAGAGCTTCGAAGATTAAGGTTCCTCTTCCGTCTTTGGCTGGCTTTTATGTGCTGTACATTTTTAAATGCTCGTGGCAGACCACAAGTCTTTCAGAGGCCTCTTGATTGTACAGTAAAATCCATGTTTTTTTTTATTAACTCTAGTTTATTAAACAGAAGTCCTCACAAGAAAGGAGTAAATTTGCTTTCTTTAGTCATCAGAAAAGATTTGTTTTTTCCCCCTCCTTTATGTTTTATTGATGCCGAACCTCTGCATATATATAAACTGAGCCAGACAAATAGAAGTATTTTCATTTTGTTATGTATTCTCAGGTCCATCCCTTATTGCATGGTTCATGAATAAAAAAAAATGGCAACATGCTGTGGTTACATACAGAAGGCTTGACTGTAAGATTACTGAAAACATGCTTTCTGATCCTTGATGAAAACATGCTCTCTGATAAACGATAATAAAAGATTATGATAAATTGTGCCTTGAATGGTAGCTCTGAACTCTCTTTCACAAAAGCACTCTGCATAGAAAATCCTCATTTTATTTCTGTCAACTGAATTATTAATCTCTACCCATTCATGGCAAACAATTTTACCACATTTTTTGTTGTTGGCTCTTATGTTGAAGCAAGTGAAATCACACTTTCTTTGATCCAATTAATTAGCAATGCCCAACAGTAATAATATACACAAGTAAAGCAAGTTGCCAAATAACAGTTAAAATCTATACATAAACACTCAAGTTTGTTAAACTGAACAGAGAAAAAGAAAAAAAAATTTGTATGGTTTGATGAGAAATTAGAAAGAAAATAATTTTGTAGACAATGATGCCTTAGATTAGGTTAGTCGAAAAGAAGTAGGGCAATGTAGATAACAATACCAACAAGAGATTTGTTCAGTCGTAAGACTTCGTTCTCCTCGCCTTAAGTGTTTGGATTATTTTAGAGTTATCCATACTCCACACTCCATGAGCGTGTATCTATGGCCTGAAAAAACTCGTTGAGTAACTCTGGGCTAAATCTCAATTGAGGACTCTTTGTGTTGTGGGGCCTAACACTATAATGGGGTTATTGTGTAACCTAGCTGCTTTCCTTTGTGTCGATAAGAAAAAATGTGGGTACCTATATTTTATCGAGTTTTATTAATTCTAATTCTCATTAAATTCGACCATTTTTTAAAAGATTTTTAGGCTTTTTGTTATTTCAAATCCCACCAAATCAAATTTTCTTTTCCCTATATTAAAAAAATTTATTTTAAATTGCATCCATTATGAACACGTCAAATTTTAATACAGAATATAAATTCCACCAAGTTCTCCCATTCCAAACACATGGTGCTTGCTTTAAAAAAGCCAAGCCACCAGGGATTGTGATGCTCGCTTTTAGAAAAACAAGAAAAGGCATTTAGCTTGACTCATGTTTCACTCACTAAAAGTTAAGTTCTTTCAAGATCGGCAGGTAACATTAATAATCCAAGTTTGATTTCTTGGATTTGAGTAACCAAGGAGGTATTGACTTTTTATTTCTGATTAACTTATAACTTGCCTAGTTGTGCAAGGACTTTGGCTGTTGGCAAGAGAATTCAAATTATGTGAAGAAAAGGTGGGAGACTGAAGCATTGAAGGAGGGCATGGCATGAAATGAATTGACTCAATTAGTCTCTACCTGCAGCTTTAATCCAAGTTTATAAGCCACTGGACTGCTTCCTTCCTTTTCAATTAATTATTGTATTTGCACCCAAATTCAAACAGGAGAAAGATACTAGTCGTGTTGATAGAAATTCAAGGGGCCATAGATACAAATTCAAACAGTAATAGAAGGATCATTCTTAAGCCTGGGGACAAGTAACCACTTCTGCATTTGCTGTACTAATAAGGAACCAATGTATTCTTTGGCAGAATGCTCGAACAAACAAGCAAAAATGGCTCAAATAGTTCAATAAATCCAGTTGAGATAGGTGTCTAGAACGCAGACATTTTCAGTAACTGTCGTTCAAATGAGCTTTACAATGCAACTCGAATTATAAAAAACAGTTGATCAAACATATATTCCATTCAGAGATTAATCTTTTTGATGTCTACAAAGTCAATTAGGCTGTGATGTAATTTGAGTTTTTATGACTTGACCAAGGAAAAACTACAACTTTTAAGCATTACAGGTTCAGCCTTGCTTGTGCTCACGTATCATCAATGATCTTGACCAGCAGCCTACCATGACCACAATCACCCCAGATTTAGGATTGTAGTAAGCTGAGTCCTGAGTCTGGAAAATTTCCTATTGTTGGAAAGAAATTCCTTCTTCAATGGTTGTGCATGTAAAAATTCAAAGAGAAATCAACAATGTCCAACCAATAGTTTGGTGCCTGTTCTGGAAATAAAGCATCAAACATCAAGTTAAATTTTTCTAAAACAAGGGAAAAGTTTCAGTTGTGAAATCTTAAGTCAATATTTCTCATTTTCTGACCACGAAGCAAGTTAGAAAAGATGCACTTAGCATACATGAACCCACGGAAGCTGGCAACCAAACCTTTCAGGACCTGCTAGTGTTCATAACCATAATAGATACATCCATGCACAGTTCAACTGTATTATATAGGAGGCCATTTACCCCACAATATATCAAAACAAATTTTGTTAAACAAACTATACTAGTAAGCAATTTTTTTCAACCACTGTGGGATGTGATCAAAAACAACTTCAAAGAGAATAAGAAACATCGTAGTGATGATGGATCTACTTAATGGCTATTCTGAAAGAAATGGAAGTCAAGCATTTCAGTGATATGTCCAAGTCTCGGTCTCCAAAAATGGCCATTTATTAGAAACCAGAACATAGTAATAATTCAGGAATGACTTTCAGAGTACAAATACTTGACCCTAGTAACCACATTGTGAAAATGCAGAAAATGTAACATAAAAAGTCGCTCTAAAATTACTATCAGCATATTTCAAATTCAATTATCCTTGAAGTTGTTTTGGTTCTAGAGTATTATAGTTTTCGGTCATTAAATTATTTATGTGCTAATCCATCCTTGGGGCAAGTCCCTGTTTTTCTCATTACTTTTTGTTTTCCTGATATAGCATTAGAAACTTAGAGCCTGTCCCTATTAATTGATCCTTTCATGCCATTTAAATGAATTAAAGGTCCTATTCCTTACTTGTTTCAGCTCTATGAGTTAATTAGCGTAAAGGGGGAAGAATACAAGAATACTTACCAAGAGACTGCCACATAAATGCAGGTAAGACATAAGACGGACAAGCATCATACTTAGATGCAAGAGCCTGCACCGTAGATGAGTCTGGCACTTCTCCAAAATCACCAGTCCAAGTTCAGTAGCATGGATCCCACCAGCAATAAATGTTGATTGTATCCCAGCAATATTAGCACCCTTTATGTCATGGTGGAGAGAGTCACCCACAACAACACAATCAACAGCATCCACACCAGCCATGGCCGTAGCTGCTTTATAGATTTTCTGAAATTCCATATTATAAACATAATTACGAAGGCGCAGAAAACTAATGAGAGAAGAAAAGACAATAACATCAGCAGATATTCTGGTAAAAGGAAACCAACACCATTTCCATTTCCAGTGTTTCATTTTGTATCGATTTCACCATTAGAACTCGAAGGCCATAATTTAATTTAGCACCCACGATATTAGTTGCGGAACTTGTAACATCATTTCAGAAAATTTTGAAGTAAAAAGTAATGGTCACAACCATAAATTCAAGAATACATGTTCAATTTGCTAATGGGAATCCAATTAGACACTGTTTGGCCTAGTATTGCACAGATAGCTACAAATATTTCAATTGGCTGCATTTGTAGACTCCACATAGGTTTGCAGAACTTGATTAATAATGAAATATTGCAACCAGAAAAAGCTTTTGAGCATTATTCAACATCGCATAACAAATCAAGATACCAAAACTAGACACAAGTTTTGGGCAACCAATATTAAAAAACAAGGGCCATTATTAAATGTTGTTTACAATTCAAGTCATTTGAGTGAAGAGAGAATAATTTCCAACCCTCATGGCTGCAAACAATTGTGAACTCACACAAGAAAAGCGTGTTGCAGTAGTTTAAGAAAACAATACTTAATAAGATCCATATGGTAAATTCATATTATGTTCGAATATGAAAACTCCTAAAACATCAACACTACAACACATTTGTGCTCACATGCATTGCTAGTTGAATTACCTTGAGCATTTGTGTGAATAGATGTAATTTGGACCAACTCCATGCATAAATTCACAGTGTGTAATTGAAACTTTGAGGGTAACCTAGGGGGAAAAAATACTGCTGTGACTTAGGAAGCACGAACACACCGTTTAGGGTGTCATATCCATGTCGGACACACATACTCCTCAAACACGAAAGGACATGTGTCGGACACGTCAATTAATATGTCCAATATTAAATGAAGTCGAATTTATAAATTTCAAAACTTTAAAATACAAAACATAAAACACCTTAATCAAATTCTTCAAATCGTTAACTTGTTAGTTGTTGTATTATAATTGTGAACTTATTTAGTTATTTCCATCTTTTTTTTTTGATGATTTGTGAATTTTATATTTATATACATAACAAATAAAAAAATAAAAAAATAAAAAAATAAAAATTTTGCCATGTCTCTACCGTATTCATGTCTTCATTTTTTAAAAATATTGTATTCCATGTCCGTATAAGTAGTTCTTAAGATGTGACTATCTCACCTCATCAAGCTTGCCCATCCATTTTACTTCCTCACCAAAATTTTCATATTTGGCTGCAATGTACCTAACAAAATCGATTATTCTTTCATCAGGAATAAAAAAGAACTTGAAAAAAAAAAAAAAGAAGACACCAACAGCATGCAAGAACTATAAACCAACGAAGATTAAAAAAAACAAAACAAAAAAAACTCCAGTTTCCGCTCATCATGATAGCATCTATAAAGTTTTTTCTTCTATTTATTTATTTATTTTGTTTTGGATGAGGGTTTACTTGAAGAAAAGATAAGGAACTTTTGAATTGGTAAGTTTGCACATTCATATCTATGCCCATAGTATATAGATAGATAGATAAATAGATAGATGTAGAGAGAGAGATATAGAAGTGAATAAGATGGACAACATAACTGTGACGTACTATCAACAATATTGACAAAGCAGCTCATTTGTGGCCAACAGCTTCTGTTTACGCAAAATTTATGATCATTATTTCCGTACATGCCATAGAATAGGAAAAAAGTAGATTCCATTAATTTGGTAAATTTTCAATTAATAATCACGTGAAAGAAGACTTACCGAAATAGTGTAAAAAGAAATGCTTCGAATCATTTCTATTTGACTCGGATTTGTTCTAAAAAAGTCGACTATTAAATCTTGGATGAAAATTTCTTTTACCTATTTCTCTTGATAATCTATTATTAACAACTTCATCTCAACTTCTTTTGGGCCTATATGACATGACCGATTAATAGCAATACTCCAACACTCTACCTTTGTCATATATTTCATACATCACACTAGATAGATGTCATAGACATTACACAGATGTGCCATACACACAATCATCTGCTGCTCAGGTCGATGACGTGGCCCAATAACAAGAAGCCGCATGGCAAGCATTTTAGTCCTATTTGCAGCAGATTATGAACATTGCCAAATCATTTAAGTAGTATGTTGATCTCTTTTATTTTTGTTAGTGTTCCCTTTCCATTTTTCTTTATTCCGCTTTCTTTACTCTTTCCTATTTTGTAATGTACTCTTTTTTCATTGTTTTTTAGCATTATGTAATTCTTTTGTCAATTTTTTCATTCTCTTTCTAGCCAAAGAGTCCTACGTTTTTTGTGTTCTTCCCTTCTGTGTTCTTTACTAAAAAAAAGGGATGTTCCTCCTTTTTGTGTTCTTGACAGAAGAGGATGAGCATGAGATATAAGATTCCTTGAATATCTTTGGTCTCATCCTGGGCAAAAATAAAAGAATTCCAAGAGACCAAACCTCTATTAGGCATTTGATCCAATAAGATCTGTGCATCTGCCCAACTCCCAATGGTGTACAGGGTAGAAAATGTTTCAATCACAAAACCGTCAAATTGTTAGTGACCAGTTCATCAAACAAAACCAAAGATCTTATCAACAATAACTTATTCTTAACGTCAAATCTCAGCCGGAGAGGGAGATAGTTGAATCAGTCTCCCGATCATGCTTCTTTAGCAATGGATTTACCGTGGACCTCTACAACCTCTTTTACAAGATTTTATTAAAAAACAAAATTAAGTAAAATAGTTGAGTGAAGAGATAATATTGAATACTCGATAATAATTTTTATCAAATAATGACATGTGGTGAGTAAATATATCAGCAACTTATAATTAAAAAGGAGTGAATAAATTTTTAAAAAAATTTTTATCAAATTTTATCTAAGTAGTTTTTTTTTTTAAATTTCTTCGTTACTTTACTAATTTAAATTATTAATGTATTCACTCATTACTTGTTATTATTTAATAAAAATTAACACTAAATATTTAATACTAACTAATCATTAGACCTCTTATCGAGAGACAGCAATTCTATTTTTTTGGAGCAACAAACATTTTTAATGCTCTTACAATCTACTGCAAATGGGAATTTAAATGCTTGTCACGTGGCTCCTTCTTATTGGGCCATGTCATCAACCTAGCAACGGTATCTATCCCAACAGCCGCAAAACCGCGCCCATTATCGTGAGTGTGAGTCGTGACAAATATAGGAAATGACTTACTGCTGCATCTGTTTTGAGCAGGCCAGCCCATGTCCAACAATAATCAAAACATAGAGTTAAAGCTGATCAATGTATCACCGAAAAGTTAGCTGAGTGTGGCCTTAAATATGGCCTGTCAAAGCGTAGAAATAGCTGCCCTACAATCTGAGCAAATTAAAACGACGTCAATACAATCTCTTGAATCTTAATTGGCTCTATGTTTTGCTTTGTTCATGACCATTCAGTAGCTCCACTTGAATGCTATCCAATTATTGTACCTTGTAGGTGTTCGCAGATTGGGTTCAGAAATATTAGAATCAATTTCGACTTGTTGGGTTCAGATTTGAAACTCATCTCTAGGTTGCGCTAAAACAAAAAAAAATGTAATAAGACATAAATAATAAATAAATAAAAATACATAGTAAAAATTCTCATGATATTAAAATTCAATAATTATATACAGTCCGGGTCGATTTTGGTTTAAGTTGATTAATTTTGTTGAGTTTGTCAGTTTTAGATAGTAACCCACCAATCGAACCGTTAAAGTTTGATTTACAAATATTGAAATCAATTTTAAGTTGTTTGAGTTTGGGTTAAATCGGATTATGTTCAGGTTCGGATTGGGTGGGTTGAGTTGGTGGGTCAATTAATTTTTGAACAGTCCTAATACCTTCTATTCATCATTTCATTGTCCGGGTCATAGCACGTTGTTGTGAGCCATGACATATACCTTGCATTCGACCATCAACGAGGGTTGATTTAATTAGTAAAAATTGGACACTTCGTTTGAAGACGTCTAGGTTCAATTTTCACTATTAGCATTTTTTCTTAGTAAGCAATTTGTAAGTCTTTATAAAGACTTGCGGCTTGGCTAGCTTGAATTAGGGTAACCTTTTCTAACTCTAAACATTTTTTTCACTAAAAAAATAATAATAAATCAAATGACTAGATCACAATGATTTGGTTCTTCTGGTTGGTATGTCAAACAACTATGAGGCACCTATGGTTAACTCGAACATTGGGGTGAATAGTAAATTTAGGCCGCGGCTTGAGTTCGTCCTTAATTGGTATGTTTCAAACTCACCTGATCTTCGTGGTTTGTGAGTGACTATAGATATTCATAATAAATAATAAAAAAAAAAAAAAGAAAAAGGCCAATCAAGTATATCAACTTCTGCAATGTACCACTGACTAGAGATCGATGGTTTGAGTTTTGTCGCAAGTTGTATTAGTATCTTGATGAACTAACTCACCAAGGGAATAGATTTAACTTATGCTCGGATTTGTACCGAAATTCAAATTTCATATGACCTTCCAAAGACAAATAGGCTTCGGTTGGGGTATGGTGAACCGTATGAAATTGAGGTGGAAGTTTCATGGAGGCCTCAAAGGTATTTCAAGAATTTTTGGGTATACTTTTCACTATTATTTGTCTTTTTCTAATCTTCACAATCAAAACGCTCCTCAACTTGAAATTTGAGCCTCATTTACTACAACTTCGTTTAAATTAATTAGTTCGTATCAATAAAAGTTTATCTTTATCTCCGGACCCCTCTAATCTCTACCTTACTTATATCCCAAGTTCCGTTAATTCATTTTCCGTCAATACAATACTAGTTTATATCTAATCTATGTGTGTGTGTGTCATAGTATCTAATCTTGAAGTAGTATCCAAGCATGTCAACGTGAGTACGTACATATCTAACGTTGCTGCTTGTACGCTTTGGTCTTCATACCTACTGACTGCCCAAATGTTAATTGAGAATAATTAGGCTGTTGAATGTAGCCCCCAAAGACAGCCCTGTCAAGCAAGGCAAAATGACAAACACAAGGTAGGCTTTTGTTTCTGTGGGAGCCTTTATTCCCAGCCCCACCCAGACACGGGGGTGGGCCGATGGGACAATAAGTACAAAATTTTGGTTCATTTTAATTGTTTTAGCATATTTTATCTATCTCCGGTTATTATTAAAAAAAAATTTTGATAAAATTTTTTTGTCTTTTACTCTCACCTCCTGATTTTTTTATTAAAAAATTTTTGATCAAAATTTTTTTATTTTTTAAATTTCTTTATATTTATAAAATTTAATACAAAACTAATTAACATAATTTTTTTTTGAAAACATTAAAGTAAAAGAATTTAGATTTGTTTCAGGTGTAAATTCACCACCTCTGTAAGAGTTGTTATTGCATCAAGGTCTAATTTTGTACTGCACACATTTGACACATATCATTCAGATTGTTTTAATTACTTGCCATTGAAAACCCTCCCAATTTCGGTCTAGGAGCATCGAGAAATAGCTATTGCTCGTATTAGCGACAATCACTTTGTCGAAGTTTTCCTTACGCTCTCATTACCCTGTACCATGCGGCAATATGTATTAATCGAAGATAGGAGATGAGTTAATACTTATATAATACAAATAAATTTGTGGTCAGAAATAATAGGTGGAGGACCGGGTGCTCTCGAAGAGAGTTTGGATAAGATATTAATTAGAAGTTATGTTTTTATATAATATTGAATTTACTACTGTATTAATATGTTAAAAGTTATTATTTTTCGTATGTGTTTTTATGAAAAATTAAATTACTAAAAAATACATTATTAATTTTCAAGGATAGGCTCAAATAAAAAATTTTAATTTTTTGCTTTAGTGTTTTTAAAAAAAATTATGTTAATTAATTTTGCATTTATGTTAATAATGCATTATTATTAAATTTTTGTAAGAAATAATAAGGAGGCGGTATTAAAAGAAAATTTTTTTTTATCAAAAGATCAATGGCAAAGTTGGAGTTTGGGGAGGGAATTAGGGGTAAAATTAAAAAGTTAAAAAATTTTAATTGTCCCTTCAAGCGAGTGGGGTGTCAGGGGTGGAAAAAGTGTTTTTCTTCTGTCGAGACTTGGCTCTGCTTTTTCTTGCCCTTGACAAACAATACTTCCACTTGATTACTATCCAGTTATTGTACCTCCTCTATGTGTCATGACTTATGAGCTAGGTGACACAGATTTTCACGAGCGAACGGGTGTGCAAGTTGTTTCAGACACACTGCGGCTAAATTCAAAAAAAAAAAAACTTTACGATGAGAGTTTAAAAAAGAGAGACACATATTTTTAAAAAGTAATGTACATACAGTGTCATGTCAATTCAATTGGGTGAGAATTCTAAATTGAAAAATGTTATTATTTTAAAAAATTTGTATAAAAAATTCACAAAAATAATATGTTAAGTTTATTTTTAAAATTATGAGAAAAAATAATGTGTATTTTAATTTGAATTGAAAAGACCACAAGCAATACATCATTCTATATGAAAAATTTTGTACAATACTTCCTTATGTATAGCTTTATTCTTTTAAACTTTTTGCTTGTTTTTTTTAATTAGAATCCACTCTAAAGTCAGAAATGTATGTGTTATTTAAAAATTTTGGTTTAATTGTAAGTTAAAAAGAAAAAAAAAAAGTCTAGTTGGCTTACTTGAAAAATATATTAACATGTGATCTTGATCATATTAACTTATCATAGATTGCAAGCCTTATTTACCGAGAGTTCACAAAGACAACCAAAAATAATTTTAATTTTTTAATTTTTTATGAAAAACTAAATTAGAATGATGTAGCTGGCTCACTTTTTAAATTATGAACCAAAATAATTAGTACTTTGATTTTAAATAAAAAACCAAAAACAAGAGTTATTAATTATAATTCTACATTCAAATTTTACAAATATATTATTTTTAATAAGTAATATGACTAATCTGACTAATCTTTCTTTGGTTACATAAGACAATGGCATACAATGTTTTGCAAAACTTAGCATGGCATGATGTAATTCAAGCTGTCTTCCATTATCCACCAACTAGCTGTCCAATGTCCATTGAAGTGGTTCATATACATATATATATATAGTGAATAACTTTATAATTGAAGTGACACCTCACTTACCCCCACTTAACCAAGCCTAATATTAATTTAGAATTACTTAAGCAGTCTAAATAGAAGCACCTACTAGTACTACTTCTTGCAACTAAATAAATAGAAGCATGACGGTTCAACTTTCTTCTTATTAAATAATGAAATTTTGTTTATTAGAATAATATGACATTAATATTTTTTAAAATTTTAACTTAAGGTAATAGATGTTTACGTCTGAAATGAAAAAAATCATAAATATTAGAAACATTTTTTTTATAAAAATGTGATCTTGTATAACATTAATGCAAATAAATAACAGCACTGTCATATTGTTTGGCGCTTTTATAAATCTACATAATAATCAAAATCTAATTCAGAGTAAAATATTTCAATAATCAATAATTAGCATGAGCAACAGATTTTATGTTAGGGGTGGACATTTGTCGCACCAAGCTAAGTTTGTGATGGAACTACACTAATTTGATTTTCATGAGTTAGGTTGGTTTAGTGCTAGACTACTATATGGATCTGAGTTTCCATATGCAATTGCAGACATCTATTTTCAAAATTCAGACCCACAGAACTTTAGGAAGATGAACTAGACATTATATAGCATTTGTACCTTTTGAAAGATTGGACAAATCTGCTTTATCATTACGTGTTCTTCTCAACTGGGTCTTGGTCATGAAACTCTTGCAAGTTTTGCCTTCAGAGTGGTCGAAACCAACAAATGTAGAGGACTTAAGTTCAATAGTGCGAACGTTATGCTCGTGATATGTTTACTCTTTACACTACTTGTCAATTAAGTAAATCCGAGTGAGATTTTTACACACTTAAAAACAAAAATTGAGTATTATTAATTGTGACAAACATGAATTCCTTGATCTCTCAAAGGAAGAAGAATGCTTTGCCTCCTATTATAGTTGGTTTGTATATGTGAATGCGGACATATCTAAGTTTGGGGTGATGCCCAATCACGTGGGATTGATAGGCTTTGTTGGCAATGGTCGCATATATCTATCTCTCTGATTCTTGGCTCTACTTTTTCTCTTTCGTTTTAATGCATGTAAAGGAGATAACTGTGCACTAAATATGCTGAATCTCAGTGCTACCACTTAAGTAAGTGAGTTGAACCCGCGGAAACAATCACTTCGGTTGTCTCTGGTTTTTCTTCGTCCATGCCAAACAGCAATTCCACTTGATTACCCTCCAATTATTGTACCTCATGTGCATTGTTTCAATTAATGTTGTGGAGGTCACAGCCCTTCTCGTGAGTGTGAGTCATGACATATATAGGAAATGATGCATCTGTTTTGGCTTTGCCAGGCCGGGTGTCACGGGTTGCCACCCGTGGCACGTTTGGGGCCGTGAAGGACCTTAGCGTGGGGCATGTCTAAGCATGATTGGCCGATAGCATGGTAATCTCGTAATTTGTATTTTCCATATTTATTGGATTTATGGATTATGACTCCTCGAGGGGGTAGGATGTTTCTTCCTATCAGTTTGGAGATGGCTCAGAATGCTATTATAAGAGGGGCATGGTGTTGACTCTACCACCCCCTGGTGCTACCAAAAGGGACAGCATTCAAGTGAGTCCCCCAAGGGAGTGGGCGAGACTTGGGGGCCGGCTATGGCACGTGGCTGCAGTCCTCATGCTAGTCAAGGGACTACATGGGCGGCATTGTGCTTGGTGGGGCAAATGTTGGGCATTAGCATCGAGGATGGGGTTGTGGCATTCGCACCCGCTACGCCATAATTGTAAAGTGGTGGAGCTTATGTCCATGACGGATTAGGCCTCGATGTGCACACTTGCATGCCGTGTGTCTCATGTGCACTTGCGCATTGGGTTCACGCTTGTGCACACGGCCGCTTGGTTTGGCTAGCATTGGTGTCGTGGGGCACAATGTTGTGGGCTTAACAGTTGCTATTCGTTGGTGCCTTTCCTTGCGGGCAACCTTGACGCGAGGCGCTAAGAGCTTCAAGGATGGAGGCGTTGTGCCTAACAGGTGATGCTTGGCTGACGCACGCATGTTTAGTTACACATGGCCATCTGGCTTGTGTTTTGAGAGGGACTGGCGCTAAGCACATTGCTTGCCGTGTGTGCGCGCATTTGAATATGGCGTTGCTATCGCCTATAGCTTGGGTTGCCTTATGGCTTAAGCATCAGAGGTCCAAGCTTAAAGAGATATGCGGGGCATTACGGATGGATCCTGGACAAGCGCATAATCTTATGCCTTGGTGTTTGAGTTTGGCGGGACTATTGCTTGGAGCATAGTCGCCTCACGGGTGTATTCCGCTGCATATGATCATGGTGGGTAGTATTACTGTCACCGTGTGGTGCCCGGCCTGCTAGCCCGTGACAGTTGGTATCAGAGCACTAACCATCTGTGGTGTGCATTAATTAGGTGTTGCTTCTCTTATCCGTGCGGGCATACTCTTCATTTGTGGTGGACTTCTCCAAGTGGGTTGTTTGCTTCAGATTGTTAGTTGTCAGGTTTATCGGTGGAGCGAGTTTCATTCCATCTTGTGACGAATGGATTGGTGGCCCGAGCTAGCAGTTTTCCAGTCTATGTGGACTAAAATCTTATGGTATCAGTGGACTTGGTTGCTGTTTGAACCCCTTTGGTACCTTCTTAAAGTGGCTGCTTCAACAAGCTTTGGACGCATGCTCGGTCCTTTGATTGTGGTCGTGGTGCACAGTGCAGCAAGCTTTCTTAAGGATGTGCATGGGACCGACTTTGTAGTGCATAAACGCTTCTGTGTGTCAGTTCAAATGATTTTGGTGCATAGCTAGTAGTGCTGCTTTGTTGGATTGGTGGGTTGTTTCTACAGTATGTGAGCTTGTACAACTTGCTTCGTGTTGTGGGGATTTGCTTGCCTTCAATTGACCCTTGAGTTGGGCAAAACCGTTGGCAGCTTTGCTCGTATTATTGCATGGTTACTTTGTTGGCTTCGTGCTTGCTTAGTGAATTGTGCTCATTTCTGCGCTTGGCTATTGGCATTGTGAAGAGCGTGTTTACTTCAACATTTTGGGTGGTCTTGCCTCGTTGTGATATATGTTGGCTAGTGGATGCCAGATGACTTAGTGGAGTTCATTGTTGCTGCAAAGCACCGTGTAGCGAGGGTTTATCAAGACATTAAGTCCTCCGGGGGAGGGAGGTATTGTGGGCAGACTTCGGGTGAAGATCAGAGGATCAGGCACTGAAGCTGTATGTGGGCAAACTTTGGGTGAAGATCAGAGAATCAGACACTGAAGCTTTGTAAACTGATTTCTGGTGAAGGCTGAAAAGCTGAGGTACTGGAACAGTGTGGGCTGATTTCGGGTGAAGGCTGAAGAGCCGAGGTACTGGAACAGTGTGGGCTGATTTCAAGTGAAGGCTGAAGAGCTGAGGCACTGAAACAGCATGGATTGTCTTCGGGTGAAGGTCTAAGGACTGAGGTACTGGAGCAACATTGTGGAAACTTCAACAGTTGGAACCGTTTGCCAGTGGGCAGTGTTTACTTCGACAGTGCAGATGGACTTGCATCCGGTGGGAGTGCCGGTCAGATGGGAACTAGTGTGGGACAGAACCAAAGGTTGTCGCGAGGGCATCTTTGGGTCGTGCACAGGGTGAATTCTGATGTCAAGTAAGCTTTTGTGGGTTCAACTGCGGAGTTTGTGTAGAGGGTGCACGCAGAGTGCTCGTCGATGAGGGCATCGACACCTAGAAGTGGTGGAGGGTGCATGACGGCCAATGCACGCCTTTCTTTTGTGTGCGACAGACAGCGCCTATTCAGGTACATATTGCCGACGGATGGAGCAATATGGTACGGGGCATTTACTCAAAGGAGTTGTGCTTGCTTTATGTGGTGGAAAAGGTGTCTTGTTTTGCTTTGCCGAGTTTAGCATGGGAGTCTGGGCGAACCTTTGCTTCGAGTAGCTGTAGGGGCAGATTTGGTGGCGACAGGATTTGTAGGCAATCAACACGGAGGTGTTGGTCTGCGAGGAGTGGTGGCAACTCATCGTGGGGGCATATGAGCACTACCGCATTCAACGTTATGCTTGGCATCAATGGAGGCGTTGATTGTTCGAGTTGTGGCGTGTGCCAGGAGTTGGCACTGGGCTTTGGCATCATCGAGGACGATGATGGTTGAACTGGTGGAGAATGTCACGGGTTGCCACCCGTGGCACGTCTGGGGCCGCGAGAGACCTTGGCGTGGGGCATGTCTGAGCATGATTGGCCGGTGGCATGGCAATCTCGTAATTTGTATTTTCCATATTTATTGGATTTATAGATTATGACTCCTCGAGGGGGTAGGATGTTTCTTTCTATCAGTTTGGAGATGGCTCAGAATGCTATTATAAAGGGGGGCATGGTGTTGACTCTACCACCCCCTGGTGCTACCGAAAGGGACAGCATTCAAGTGAGTCCCCCAAGGGAGTGAGCGAGACTAGGGGGCCGGCTGTGGCACGTGGCTACAGTTCTCATGCTAGTCAAGGGGCTACATGGGCGACATTGTGCCCGGTGGGGCAAATGTTGGGCATTAGCGTCGAGGATGGGGTTGTGGCATTCGCACCCGCTACGCCATAATTATAAAGTGGTGGGGCTTATGTCCATGACGGATTGGGCCTCGGTGTGCACACTTGCATGTCGTGTGTCTCGTGTGCACTTGCGCATTGGGTTCACGCTTGTGTACACGGCCGCTTGGTTTGGCTAGCATTGGTGTCGTGGGGTACAATGTTGTGGGCTTAACAGTTGCTATTCGGTGGTGTCTTTCCTTGCGGGCAACCTTGACACGAGGCGCTAAGAGCTTCAAAGATAGAGGCGTTGTGCCTAACAGGTGATGCTTGGCTGACGCGCGCATGTCTAGTTGCACATGGCCATCTGGCTTGTGTTTCGAGAAGGACTGGAGCTAAGCACATTGCTTGCCGTGTGTGCGCGCATTTGAGTATGGCGTTGCTATCGCCTATAGCTTGGGTTGCCTTATGGCTTAAGTATCAGAGGTCCAAGCTTAAAGAGATATGCGGGGCATTACGGATGGATCCTGGACAAACGCATAATCTTATGCCTTGGTGTTTGAGTTTGGCGGGACTATTGCTTAGAGCATAGTCGCCTCACGGATATATTCCGCTACATATGATCATGGCGGGTCGCATTACTGTCACCGTGTGGTGCTCGGCCTGCCAGCCCGTGACACCGGGTCATGTCCAACAACAATCAAAACACAAAAGAGTAAAAGCGATTGTGGCAGAATTTTTGTACAAAAATTTATATTAAAATGATGTGAATATGATAGTAACTGTAATATTGACAGTTTTATAATAAAAAATTATTATAATGATATTTAATTTTAAAATTACAAACTCTCATATAAACACACTAAATAATGTAAATATGATAATAATAATTTTATAATTAAAAACTCTATTTAAACTCACCATTCAATATAAAAATAAGCTGATCAATATTAGGTGTGTGTGGCCTTAAATATGGCCTGTCAAAGCATAGAAAAAGCAGCCCCACACTCCGAGCAAATGGAAACGAAGTAAACACAAATTCTTGTGTGGCTTTAATTGGCTCTACGTTTTGCTTTGTCCTTGACCATTCAGTAGCTCCACTTGAATGCTATTCAATTATTGTACCTTTTATTTATCATTTCAACGTCGTGAGTCACAGCACTTTGTCGTCGGCCGTCACATATGTCATGGATCCAAAATCAAATGACTAAAGCACACTGATTCGGTGCTGCTAGTTGGTCCACTTGAATGCTATTCAATTATTGTGCGAGAGCCTTTTTTTCTCACCCCCACCCACACACGGGTTCGCCGATGGGACGGTAAGTACAAAATTTTAGTTCATTTTATTTGTTTTAGCATATCTTATTCCTCTCCAGTTATTATAAAAGAAAAAATTTTCTTTTACTCACATCTCTTAATTTTTTTATTAAAAAAATTTTGATCCAAAATTTTTAATTTTTTTTCTCTCACCTGCTGAATTTTTATATAAAAAAAATTTATGATCAAATTTTATAATTTCTTTTACTCCCACCTCGAGATTTTTATAAAAAAAAAAAAAACAGAAATTTTGATCAAAATTTTTTAATTTTTTTAAATTTCTCTCTATTTATAAAATTGAATGCAAAACTAATTAACATAAATTTTTTTGAAAAATACTAAAGTAAAAGAATTTAAATTTATTTCAAGTGTAAATCTACGACCTTTGTAGGAGTTGTCATCGCATCAAGGTATAACTTTGTACTGCACACGTTTGACACATATCATTCGAGTTGTTTTACTCACTTGCCATTGAGATCTCCCCATTTTCGGTCCAAGAGTATCGAGAAATAACTATTGTTCGTATTGGCGGCAATCACTTCGTCCAAGTTTTCTTACGCCCTCATTATCCTGTACCACCCACCCTAGTGCGGTGGCAGCAATATGTGGCAATCGAAAATAGGAGATGAGTTGATACTTATATAGTACGAATGAATTTGTGGTCAGAAATAATAGTGGAGGACCGGGTGCCCTTGGAGGAGAGTTTGGAGAATATATTGATTAGAAGTTATGTTTTTATATAATGTTGAATTTACTACTGTATTGATATGTTAAAAGTTATTATTTTTTCTATGTGTTTTTATGACAAATTAAACTACTAAAAAAATGCATTATTAATTTTCAAGGTTAGTCTCAAATAACAAATTTAAAATTTTCGCTTTAGAGTTTTTAAAAAAAATTTATGTTAATTAGCTTTGCATTTATGTTAATAATGCATTTTTAAAAAATTTCCACCACGTTTGCCTTTGACAGTGTAGAGATATTGACAAACTTCTTTTTAGAAGCACAATTATCTTCCTCAATTCTTAGCATGATTATAAATTCCTCAAGCCTCATCTCCTTGCGCTTATACTTTAGATAGTTTTTTAATCTTTTCAGTACGGCGGCAATTTTTTAATTATTGCAGCCACTTAGAAATATTCACTAAGTAACATGCCTTCAGCGTGGATGTCATGAAGTATAACTTGGAGATTCTACACCTGGCCAATAACTGTTTTAGAATCAAACATTTTGTAATCTAGGAACTTACTGATCCCAAATTTCTTTGAGTCGGTGTCTTCCGTCTTGTACTTCTTATTTAGAGATTTTCACAGTTCTTTTGCCATTTGTAAGGCATAATACACGTTGTAAAGTGTATTATTCAATCCATTAAGGATGTGGTTCCTACATAGGAAGTCGGCATGTTTCCCAGCTTCCACCACCGCAACTATTTGCTAATCGGACTCATCCTTTTTCAAAGTAGGAACATCTTGACGAAGAAAGTTCGCCAAGTTCAAAGTCATCAGGTAGAACAACATCTTCTGTTGCCACCTTTTGAAATTAGCTCCATTGAACTTCTTTAGATTTTCTCTGTAATTCATAGGCACAGTTAGTGTATGCACGTGATTCACTAACACAGTCAGTGTTGGCACATGTGTCGCAATCACAGTAAAAATAATATCAGCCACTTCTTAATTAAATAATTTTACACAAAATTTGAGCACTAATTCAGAAACAATATAACACAATACTAATTAACAAAGTTAAAAGAGGAATATAATCTGTCTTTAAAATTGTTGAAAATAATGCTTCCCTATTAAATTATGTGTGTAATAAGTGTTTTAATCAATTAATGGAACTAGTACAAAACTAGCAATCAACTAGTAGTAATTCTGAAAATAATAATACAAAACTTAAACAACGTACCTAGTTGTCATATTTAAATCAGAAATTTTGAAGATGAACAGAAGATCGAAGAATTAAAAGTTAAATCGAGTCGAATGTCTGACACTTTCTCCTTAAAAACAAATTCGCCCCCACAGTCGGTGTTCATGAGAAGATGGGTGTTTGTGTCTTAGGATGAAATGATCTTAGCAGATTCTAAGCAGCACTTTAATAAAATCTGTTTGGCGAAAACTAGATGATTCTGAACTCTCTCAGATAATGGGAGGATAAAGAAGATGTAGTGTAGAAAAAACTATGCAATGCAATTTTAAAAAAAAATTTGTAAAAATGAATGCAGGATTCGGCTCTATTTATAGATCTCAGGTGCATGTTCATTGCACTGGTTCGAACATGTACCAGTAGCCAAATAGTCCCTTACCGGAGGGACACATCACTTCGTCGGAACGGCACTAGTCAACGGACACATTTGTTCGGTTAATGGTCGGAAATAAAATTAATTAATTAATTAATTTAAATTTGACTTTGGACCAAAAAAATAAGAATTGAACCGACGCCTCGGGCGAGCAGGTGGCAGCACGCGCGTGTGTGAAGTATTGAGTCAACTCATGAATTTCATAGGTTCTTCTTCTTTCACAAAAAGTCAGGTGCCCCTTGGGTTCAAACTTTACTCCAAACTTGAGTTATATGTGCATAACATGTTTTTCATAAGAAATCAATGTGCGATAATTCACTTTCAACTACATAACTCATATTCAAGGAGGTGACTTTGAAAGCCAATAACTCATTAAATCTTACATGAATTTAAGTAAGTAAATAGTTTAAATTTATCTTTTCAATGAGGTGAATTCAACGCACTAATAATCCGACACAAAATAGATATGAGTCCCACTCTTAATATTGATTCAAAGATAGAGAAAATAATAAGTCTCACACCCATATTTTTCTAACAATATTAATAAAAGTTTTTTCTTATCTCTGGACGCACTAAGCTCTACCTCACTTGTATCCCAAGTTGGTTCATTTATTACTTTTCCGTCAATACAATACTAGTATACATCTAATCTCTGCGTGTGTCATAGTATCTAATCTTGAAGTAGTTGTCCTTGGAATATTCAAGTTCAACCCTGTCAATGTGAATACTTACATATCTAACTTTGCTGCTGGTAGGCTTTGGTTTTCATACTTACTGACCACCCAAATGTTAATTGAGAATAATTAGACTGTTGACTATGGCCCCCCAAACACAGCCCTGTGAAGCAATAAAAAAGGAAGGTCCCACCCACGTGCAAAGTAAAATGACAAACACAAGGTAGGCTTTTTGTTTCTGTGGAGTCTTGGCTCTGCCTTTTCTAGTCCTTGACAAATAGTAACTCACTTGATTACCATCCAATTACTGTACCTCCTCTGTGTCATGACTTGTGAGGTAGTTGACAGAAATTTTCATGAAGGCTTGTAAATTGATTCGAATACTTAAAAAAAAATAAAAACTTAACCATGAGAATTTAAAAAAGAGAGACAAATATTTTTAAAAAGTAATGTACGTACAATGTCATGTCAATTCAATTGGATAAGAATTTTAAATTGAAAAATGTTATTATTTTAAAAAATTTGTAAAAAAAATTTTACAAAAATAATGTGTCAAATGTATTTTTTAAATTATGAGATAAAATAATATTTGTTTTGATTTAAAATAAAAAGATCATAAATAACAAATCATTCTATATAAAAATTTTGTATAAAACTTCTGTATGCATAATTTTACTCTATTAAACTTTTTACTTGGTTTTTTTTAATTGAAATTCATTGTAAGATGAGAAATGTACGTGTTATTTAAAAATATTTGGTTTAATTGTAAGTTTAAAAAAAAGAAAAGTCTAGTTGGCTTACTTGAAAAATCTATTAACATGTGATCTTGATTATATTAATTTGTCATGGCATAGATTGCAAGCCTTATTTAGTAAGGGTTCACAAAGATAACCAAAAACAAATAAATTTTTTAATTTTTTTTTTATGAAAAGCTAAATTAGAATGATGTAGCCACCTCACTTTTTAAATCATGAACCAAAATAATAAGTATTTTAATTTTAAATAAAAAGAACCAAAAACAAGAATTATTAATTATAATTCTATATTCAAATTTTACAAATATATCATTTTCAATCAGTAATATGACTAATCCGACTAATCTTTTTTTGGTGACATAAGACAATGGCATACAATGTGGTTTACGAGTGACTACAAATATAAATAAATAAATAAGAAGAGAGAAAAAGCCCATTCAAGTGGATCAACGTCTACAATTTATACCGACCGGAGATCAATGTTTTGAGTTTTGTCGCAAGTTGTATTAGTATGTTGACGAACTAACTCAACAGGGGAGTAGATTAACTAGTGTTCGGATTTGTACCAAAATTCAAACTTCGTATGACATTTCAAAAATAAATAGTCTTCAGTTGGGGGTACGATGAATGTATGAAATCGAGGTGGAGGTTCCATGGAGACCTCAAAGGTGTAACCTATTTTAAGAATTTTTGGGCATACTTTTCACAATTGTTTGTCATTTTCTAATCTTCACAATCAAAACGCTCCTCAACTGGACTTTTAAGCCTTATTTATTATTAGTTTATTAAAATTAATTAGTTCATATCAATAGAGGCTTATCCTTATCTCCGGACGCACTAATCTCTACCTTACTTATATCCCGAGTTGGTTCATTCATTCATTTTCCGTCAATACAATACTAGTATATGTCTAATCTCTGTGTGTCATAGTATCTAATCTTCAAGTAGTTGCTCTTGGAATATTCTAGTTCAACCATGTCAATGTAAATACGTACATATCTAATTTTGCTGCTTCTGGGCTTTGGTCTTCATGCTTGCTTATTACCCAAATGTTCAATTGGGAATAATTAGGCTGTTGAATGTCGCCCCCAAACACAGCCCTGTGGAGGGCTTTTTCTTGTCCTTGACAAACGGTAAATCCACATGATTACTATTCAATTATTGTACCTCCTCTTTTTGTCATGACTTCTGAGGTAGCTGACAGAGATTTAAAAGAGAGAAGAGGGAGTGATCCGGGCATCATGACCGTTGAAAAACAAAAAAAAAAAGCCTTCACGATAAGAGAGAGAGAGATTTATAAAAAAGTAATATATGTCAGTGTCATATTAATTTAATTGGGTTAGAACTCTAAACTGAAAAAATGTTATTTTTTTAAAAATTTGTACAAAAAATTTTATGAAAATAACGTGTCGGTGGTATTTTTAAAATTATTAGATAAGTTGATGTGCGTTTTAGGTTGAAATAAAATGACCATAAATACTACATTATTCTGTGTAAAAATTTTGTACAACGTGTATGTATAGTTTTACTCTTTTAAACTTTTTACTTGGTTTTTTTTATTATTTATTATTAAAATCCACTGCAAGGTGAGAAATGTATGTGTTATTGAACATATTTGTATTAATTGTGAGTTTAAAAAAAAAAAAAGTTTAGTTGGCTTACTTGAAAAATCTATTAACATGTGATGTTGATCCTATTAACATGTCATAGATTCTAAGTCATATTTATCGAAAGTTCACATAGAAAACCAAAAATAAATGAAAAATTTTAAATTTTTTTATTATAAGCTAAATTAGAATGATGTAGTAGCCTAATTTTTTAAATAATGAGCCAAAATAATAAGTATTTCAATTTTAAATAAAAGAACCAAAACCAAAAATTATTAGCTAAAATTTTATATTTAAAGTTTGCTGATATATCATTTTCAATCAGTAATATGACTAATCCGACTAATCTTTCTTTGGTGACATAAGACCACAGCATATAACTTGCAAAACTTAGCACGGCATGACGTAATACATAGCTGTTTTTCATTATCCACCAGCTAGCTATCTAATGTCCATTGCGATATTTTATGAAGTGGTTCATATATATATATATATATATACTGAATAGCTTTATAATTGAAGTGACACCTAACCTATTCCCACTTAACCAAGCCTAATACTAATTTAGAATTACTTAAGCAGTCTAAATAGAAGCACCTGCTAGTACTACTTCTTCCAATTAAATAAATAGAAGCATGACCGGTTCAACTTTCTTTCTATTAAATAATGCAAATTTTTTTACTAGAGTAATGTGGCATCAACATTTTTTAAATTTTGACCTAAACTAATGGATGTTTACGTCTAAAATGAAAAAAATCACAGATATTAGAACATTTTTTTTATAAAAATTCTGTCTTGTATAACATTAATGTAAATAAATAAAAGCACTGTAATATTTTATTGGTGCTTTTATAAATCTACATAATAATCAAAATCTAATTCACAGCAAAATATTTCAGCAATTAGTAATTAGCATGCGCAACATATTTTATGTTAGGGGTGGACCTTTGTCGTGCCAAGTTAGGTTCAGGATGGAAATAAATTAGAAATAATTCTCAACAATCTAAAATAAAATCTTAAGCCTGCCCAATTAAAAATTTTAATCTCTAAAAATAATCTATAATTGGGTATAAGAAATTCCCAAACCTGACAAATGATGGGCAGAGCGGGTCTTCAGTCTTATAGCCACCCCTAGTTTGAGTTGAAAAATCATATGCTATCACTCAATTTTGTGTTGTTTTTTTTTTTTTTTATAAAAGTTAGATCTACAAATTTATAAACTTCGCCTACTCAACTTGATATGAACAACTTTAATCATTTGATTCCTCAAACATTTTTTTGAAACACTTTTGTAAGTATTCTAATAGTAAACATTTTTGTATGGGTAAAACTGTAAAAATAGTGTTGATTTATTTTTATTTTGTATGTGTGCTCTTTACAATTACCTTCATCAAATAATAGTTTAACATTGAGTAAACAATCATTTAGTTCCTCTAACTTTATTTTATATTTCAATGTCATATTTGAAATTTAATTTCTTCTATTTAAACTCTCTAAATTTTTAAAAAGAAGTCAATGTAGTCCAATTATTTTTAAAACAAGTGAAAAAACTAATATTAATTATACTTTAGCATTCTAAACTATAACTTAATATTACTTTACTCTCATTCAATTAAAAATAGTTGCATTTTTACTATCATAAAATTTAAAATTAGGGATTTGTTTGCTTAAAATTTTATACTAATCTCTAAAGCAAAGAAAAAAAAATAATTTTATGGCTATGTGACGTTATAAAACATTTCCAAATACCTACGAAAATAGCTAAAATAATTCATAAAATCTTGTTTTTGTGTATCACCAATTATTAACCCTGACAATCTCCATGAGATTTTTAAAACTATGCATTTGTTAACAAGGAACAAAATAATTTTATATTGTATCCGATTAAAAATGCTACAAGTGTTCAAAAAAATTTTTTTTTTTTTTCTGTCAACATAGTTTAGGGGTCAAATGTAATAACCTTTAGTTTAGGAGCTAAAGTGAAACTAAATCATAATTTAGAGGGTCACAGTGTAATTAGTTTTTAAAATTTTTTAACTTATTTTAAAATATTGAATTATAATGGCTTACATTTAAAAATTGAAGGATCAAAAAAAATTTTAAAATTTAAAGATGACATTAATTAAAATTTAAGATAAAATTAAAGGCACTAAAATAATTATTTGCACTTCTACCATTTTTACAAAATATTAGACTGCATAGACAATTGCACAAATCATGGCTGTAAGCCTGTAAACCCCTCAGTCAAGCAGCCAAGTATGTCTTCTCATCGATTAGTATACCTAACAATCTAGAGGCTGTCAGTGCACATGGCATTGGTAACGTGGGACAATATAATTGGCTAGTGCAGGAAGGAAGACTTTTCTTCTAAAAGTCTAATGTGAAGCCAACAAAGTCTGTACAAGAATTCATTTCAACAAACGAAAGAGTTCTGAAAGCATTTTGGTGGATTGTTGTTAGTATTTTCATTGATCACTGAAAGGCAAAAACCATGGCACAACCTCTCCTTAGCGTTGCTACTACCGCTATGTTTGGTAAAAAAAAGAAATGAAATGAAATGATTATTCTTATTTTTATTCTTATTTTCTTATTTAATAACACTATTTAAAGGTAAAATGATCATTTTTATGAAATATTCATTATCACATTTTATTAGAATAACAATTTCTTATTTCAAGAATGAAAATTGTCATTTTATTCCCATATGAAACAACATAAAACAAAATTTCGTAAAATTTTTGTTAGTCAAATTTCTTTGAAAAAATATAAAACATGTTTGATAATTATTTTTTTTATTTTAAAATTTAAAATTTAAAAAGTTAAAAATTTATAAAAATATTTAATAATTAAACTGTCTCTGCCGCCACCACTACATTACATATACTTAATAATATTTAATGATTAAATAATATATATTACTAATATTTTGTATAAATATAATATTAAATTTTTATATCATACACAAATTTTAGTCCATTTTATTCTAGCATTGTTTATTAATTTTACCAAATAAGAGAATGAGAATGACTATTCCATTTCATTTCATTCTTATTTTCGTTCTATTCTTACTCTCATCCCATTACTTTCCATTCCTTTACACCAAACATACATAAGGAAATCATTACAAAGCTGCTTTCACTTGCTACGGAAGAGATCAGCCTCTATGGGGCTTTAAAGACAAACTTTAAAGGTTTCGAGACAAGATGAAATAGAGAGAGAAAAATCTGACAATATTTAGTTTGAATCATATATATATATATATATATTTGTATTTGTTTTCGGTAGATTGTGAAAGTCTTTCGATGCGCATGCAGAGGCTAACGTGGCACAATATAAGATAACACTATTTATCCGAATCGAATGCAAAGTTGCAAAAAAAAATAAAAAATCTACATATATCATTAATAGACTATAGAACTTCATTTCAGCACACACGAAGTTCTCAAAGCATTTTGCTGGGCGGTTGGATTTGTTAGAAAACTAGAATTAAAAGACACAAAATCTCAAATCATAAATATGAAAAGATTTTTATATAAATATTTTAGCAATACATAATTGAACAGAAACAAGAAAACGCAAATCAGCCGGGGCTCGTGTTTCACACGATGTCCTTAAACCGAATTAGCCCCTCACCGTCGGTGCTTGAGTTATTGGGCTTTCGATTCCCAAGATACAGCGACTTCTCGGTGTTAGAGGTAGCACAGCCTCGTTCACCCACCGAACTCGACTGTGTTGTACACTCTCTCTACAAACGATTCGGAAACAAGGATAAAAACGATTCGGAAACAAGGATGAAGTAGACAAGATGCTTGAGATAGATTGCTCTACACCAAGAAGAATGGTCCTTATATAGATGACATGGATACACATGAAAAGTCACTAACATTCATGGGGTATTATGGAATTGAATATGCAAGTTACAATCTTTCATCTTCTAGCACATGATGAAATCCAAAAGTCACACTCTTTCATCTTTTAGCACATGATGAAACTCCAAAAGTCACACTCTTTCATCTTCTAGCACATGGTGAAACTCCACAAGCCATTTTCATTCACACATGGTGAAAAACCAAAGGCCAATTGCATTCACACATGACCATTTGCATTTACTTATTTCCAACAATCCCCCACATGAATGAAAGTGGCTAGAGTACAAAGCTGACCCGACAAGAGAGAGTACAACGGATAATTCCCCCCTCAAGATAGGTAGCTTTTGGCTTTGAACCTTCTCTAGTGAAAACTTATCGGATTTACTGGCTGATCAGTGAACGTGATGTCTTGAACTGTTCTGCCGTTTATGTAAACCAAGACAACAAGCCTCACGCAGGAACTTCTCCTTACACAGTTCGGTTCTCATGGTTGTGTTCGTTTTGGCCCTGAACACCGCCTGGTTTCATGAGTGTTTTTTAAGAGATTTCAGCCTTACAAATCTCTTTTGAAGCGGCCGCACTTCACACTCACATAGGTGACCTCTTGTCTAAGAGTATCCTGCTATATTCCGCTTGGCCTTCCAAGACACAAGAATCATTAAAAGCAAAGCTTAACCTTCACAATGCAGGCATCACTATATCACAAGAATGGGTAGTGGTGATATTTGCTCCAAGTTAAACACAACTCAGTTATCCCTTTGAACCTAAATCTTGGGATCTCCAGTCAATTAGGTTGGGTTTACCATTGGTGTAACTTGTATTTCATAGGCTTTAATCCCATTCCTCTCGACGTCTTGTCAACTAACTCTCTGTTTAACGCTTTGGTTAGCAGATCCGCAATATTATCCTTAGACTTCACATAGTCTGTCGTGATAACCCCATTTGAGAGTAGTTGCCGAATGGTATTATGTCTACGACGAATGTGTCTAGACTTACCATTATACATATCGCTCTGTGCCCTTCCAATTGCCGATTGACTATCACAATGGATGCAAATCGCTAGCACAGGCCTTGACCATCTCGGTATATTTTCCAAAAACTGGCGAAGCCATTCAGCTTCTCCACTAGCTAAAGCTATAAATTCAGATTCCACACCCCCACACTTTTAAGAATTTGTAGGAAGGCTTTCGACCTTTCCACAATTCATAAGAGGTCTTGTCAGTTTTCTTGTGAGGTACCTTGTTCAAAAGGTAATTCGCAAAAAGAATCGCCTCCCCCCACAAGTTCTGAGTTAGCCCAGAAATAATCAACATGGAATTCATCATTTCCTTTAGAGTTCGATTCTTTCGTTCAGAAGATCAACGTGTAAATATTTGAGTACACAAATGCCTTAAAAAGCTTGCTCAACAAAAAGTTAAGCTTCTTAACAAAATCTCGTTAGTAAGCAATTCAAAAGAAATATAACAAACTCTTAAAAATAGATAGTACCGAAAGAATCATTACTACCCAACTCATATAAAATAAAAAATAAAACAAAATTATATCAATGTCACAGATCCAAAACTTATTTGAACAGTGTGGATAGAGATGACTACTAAAATATTCTGGTTTATCAAATCACGAATCCAAAACTTATTTGTTCAGTGAGGATAAAGATAAAATTTGACTACTAAAATATTCTGATTTATCAAAAAGGTAATTCGGTTTAAGATTGTTAGAAAACCAGAATTAAAAGACACGAAATCTCAAATCATAAACATGAAAAGATTCTCATATAAATATTTTAGCAATACATAATTGAACATAAACAAGAAAACGCAAACCAGCCGGGGCTCGTGTTCCACACGATGTCCTTAAACCGAATTAGCCCCTCACCGTCGGTGCTTGAGTTATTGGGTTTTCGATTCCCAGGATACAGCGGCTTCTCGGTGTTAGAGGTAGCACAGCCTCGTTCACCCGGCGAACTCGACTGTGTTGTACACTCTCTCTACAAACGATTCGGAAACAAGGATAAAAACGATTCGGAAACAAGGATGAAGTAGACAAGATGCTTGAGATAGATTGCTCTACACCAAGAAGAATGGTCCTTATATAGATGACATGGATACACATGAAAAGCCACTAACATTCATGGGGTATTATGGAATTGAATATGCAAGTTACAATCTTTCATCTTCTAGCACATGATGAAATTCAAAAGTCACACTCTTTCATCTTTTAGCACATGATGAAACTCCAAAAGTCACACTCTTTCATCTTCTAACACATGGTGAAACTTTACAAGCCATTTTCATTCACACATGGTGAAAAACCAAAGGCCAATTGCATTCACACATGACCATTTGCATTCACTTATTTCCAACAGGATTTTCATTCAGTAAGAAACGCAAAAACCATGGCAGAATCTCTCCTTAGCATTGCTGCCGAGGGAATCATTACAAAGGTGGTTTCACTCGCTACTGAGGAGATCAGCCTTGCATGGGGCTTCAAAGCTGAGCTTAAGAGGCTTCAGGACACGTTGAAAATGATCCGTGGGGTGATAAGGGATGCAGAGAGACGGCAAGGAAACGATGAGGCGGTCGAGTTGTGGCTGAAGAAGCTCAAAGGCATAGCTTATGAGGCCGATGATGTGTTGGATGAGTTTGCATACTAAATCCTTCGACGGAAGGTTGAGATTCGCAACCAAATGAAGAGAAAGGTACGCGACTTCTTTTCATCGTCCAATCCAATTGCATTTCGTTCTAAAATGGCTCACAAAATCAAGAACATTAATGCATCCTTAGCCGAAATCAATAGGCAAGCCACTGAATTCGGTCTCCAACAGCAAGTGTATAGAGACAACACCCCTGAAATAACAATCAAACACAAAGAGACCCACTCGTTTCTTGATGATTCAGAAGTTGTAGGGAGGGGTGATGATGTTTTAAAGATTCTAAATATGTTGGTTTACTCAAAGAATCAGGAAGCTCCCTGTGTCATTCCCATAGTGGGTATGGCAGGCCTTGGAAAGACTACGTTTGCTAAAGTAATCTACAACCATGAGCAACTAAGGCAACATTTTGATGCAAAAATGTGGGTATGTGTATCCGACGAGTTTGATGTCAAAAGGATTCTAAAACATATCCTAGAATGCCTCACCAAAAGTAGCTGTGCATTAGAAAGTAAGGATGCAATACTTCAAAGCCTCCAGAAAGAGTTGGAAGGGAGAAAGTATCTGCTCGTGCTTGATGATGTATGGAATGATGATTTCGCGTTGTGGGAGGAACTGAAATATTGTTTGTCAGCTATTAGGAGAAGTACAGGAAATGGTGTTATTGTGACTACTCGAAGTGATGACGTTGCATCAATCATGGAAACGCTTCCTAGGCATAGGTATCATTTGGAAAAACTATCAAATGATCATTGTTGGATAATATTTAAACAAAGAGCATTTGCACAAGGAGGACCGCAAATGACTCCAGACTTAGAGGCCATAGGAAGGGAGATTATTAAAAAAAGTGCTGGCGTGCCTTTAGCAGCTAAGTTACTTGGAGGAATGATGTTTTCTAAGATGCAGATAACTGACTGGCTTTCTATTCAAAATAGTGAAATTTGGAACTTGCCTGAAGATAAAAATGGAATTCTGCATGAATTGAAGTTGAGTTTTATTCACTTGCCATAC
The DNA here is from genome assembly GCA_033060915.1 of Euryodendron excelsum. NCBI lineage: Eukaryota > Viridiplantae > Streptophyta > Magnoliopsida > Ericales > Pentaphylacaceae > Euryodendron > Euryodendron excelsum. Next base: position 42,602,002 of record CM065387.1, on the reverse strand, counting down.
CCAGCTGTGAAACAGTGCTTTGCATACTGTTCAATTTTTCCCAAGGATGCCGAAATTGAAGTAGATCACTTGGTCCAACTTTGGATGGCCCAAGGTTTTCTTGGCCCTGTTGAGAGAAACCAAGAGATGGAGGATGTAGGTAACTTGTATTTCAATATATTGTTGTCAAATTGCTTATTCCAAGATGTTGAAAAGGACATGTATGATAATGTTAAACACTGTAAGATGCATGATCTTGTTCATGACCTTGCACTTGTTGTTTCTAAATATGATTGTTTAACTCTAAAGGACAGCAACAGGAATGATATTTCTGAAGTTCGGCATTTGTCGTTGATTTCTAATCAAGCCAAAATACCTCAAAATTTTGAAGGAAGTGAACTGAAGTTGCGAACTCTATTTTCATGCGGTGATTTCCCTATTAACACGTCAAAGGAGCTCAAATCTTTGCGTGCCTTGAATTTAGAAAGAAGTGGAATTAAAGAAATGCCGCTTTCAATTGGCAAGATGAGACATTTGAGGTACCTTGATGTTTCGTGGACTAAAATCAAAGCACTGCCCAGTACTATCACAAAGCTTTACAATTTGCAGACATTTAGCCTTTTGTATTGCCGGTCTTTGGAAGAGCTTCCTAAAGAATTTTGTAAGTTGGCTAGCTTGAGACATTTCTATATGGATGATTCGGAAGGGAACAGGAAGTTGATGCCATCGGGGATAGGCGAGTTGACTTGTCTTCAAACGTTACCATTTTTTGTTGTTGGACAGGATCAAGGGCATCGAATTGAAGAATTGGGGTGCATAGGCAAGCTGAAAGGTACATTGAAGATCTATGGGCTCGAAAATGTGAGAAACAAAGAGGAAGCAGAAAGAGCAGATTTACCAAAAAAATCAAATGTTCGGAACTTGAAATTGAATTGGAGTGCTGGAAGGGAAGAAGGCATAGACAATGACAAGAATGTGTTGGAAGGCCTAAAACCGCATAGTCGTCTAAAAAGTTTAAAGATTGCAAACTTCGAAGGAGAAAATTTTGGGTCATGGATGACGAGTGATAGGTCGTTCCTTCAGAGTTTGGTGAAGATTAAATTCAGTGAGTGCAGGAGATGCCAACAAATCCCAACACTTGGACACCTTCCCTTTCTCAAGGTTGTTGTGGTAATCGGATTGCATAATGTGAGGCGTATTGGTGATGAATTCTATGGTGTTGACGGTGGTGGCAGTAGTAATAGTAGGCCAACAAAAGTATTTCCGGCACTGAGAGTACTTGCTTTAGAAGATATGCCAAATCTAGAGGAATGGTCAGGAGCATCATCGTCATCATCATTGGATTTGTTTCCTTGCCTTGAGGTATTGGTAATTCGGGGATGTCCCCGATTGATTAGCGTTCCGGGTCAATTTCCGTTCTTGAGGAAATTGTCTATTGATGGGATCAACAGCATGGCGATGGAAAAGGCGAGCAGTAAACTGACGCGTCTTACCTCCCTTGACATGAGGAATGTCTCAGGGCCAAGAGTTGATGTTATCCTAGAACAGTTGTTGGAAAACAATACCAAATCCCTAAACGATTTGGACATCAACGACTGCGAGGAGCTACTTTATCTTCCAAGCAACCTGCTAAAGCTTGCGTCCCTTGACAGCTTAACAATATGGAATTGTCATAATCTAACTCATATTATACTAGCAGAAGAAGACGTCAAAGAAATCGAAATTAAAACAAGCAGCAGCAGTAGTGGTCTAACACGTCTTTCAATTAGGGATTGCAAGAAGTTGAGATGTTTGTCAAAGGGGCTGCTAAGGACCCTCCTTGTGTCTCTTCAGACGTTATTGATAGAGAACTGCCCTAATTTGATGGCCAATCCACATGATGATGATGATGATGTTGTTGTTGCAATACGCAGCCTCGCATCCCTTCGAAGCTTGGATATTCATGGATGTGAAGGATTGAGGACTGCTTGGGAAGAGGGGCTGTTCTGTCATCTAACCGGACTTCAGAGCTTAAAGATAGGGAAATTTTCAGTGGAGCTTGAATATTTCCCCTGGCCCTCAGAGGTTGTTAATATGGAGATCCAGTACCCCTTTGTCTCACTGAAGCAGCTAACACTGTCTGGGTGGCCAAAGCTCAAGTCTCTACCCGATCAAATCAAACACCTCACTGCCTTAACAGATTTGTATATCTCGTCTTTCCATGGGTTGGAAACTCTGCCGGACTGGCTGGGTAACATTTCATCCCTTCAAAATCTGGGTCTTTGGCGTTGCTGTCATCTGAACAATCTTCCTTCCCTGAAAGCGATGCAAGGCCTCACCAATTTACGATCTTTAGATATCGGGAATTGTCCCCTTCTCAAGGAAAGATGCAGCAGCAATGGCAAGGGAAGCGGGCCAGAGTGGCACAAGATTTTCCATATTCCATCAATCGAGATAAATTTTATCACGATTCAAGATGCATCAACAGCATAAATGAAGATTGCAATGGCTGAAATAGGTAAAATGCTATGTACTTTGTCCAATTGTCCTTATTTTTATGATTTTCCATATGGCGTCGATCCTTGATTTCTCCTTATGTTAGTCCTCCATTTATTTCTGACTCCGTAGCCAACAAACCCCCCTTTTTTTCTCCCAGAATCGTTTCCCTTATTTTCTCATCTCTACTTTCTAGTGTACTCTTTTTCTATCTTGAATTCTTCCCCTTACCGATCATCCCAAAATGGTTTCCCTTTTGATTTTCCTCTCAGTTGAATTTTTCTTACTCTTTTGATTTCACGTAAAATCTGTATTCTCAAATTCAATAATGATCTACTTATCTCTCTTTTTCTTCACAGATTACTGAAAAAGGACTGGCAAATTGTATTATTTGGTTAGCTAATCCAGCAAGCACTTGCAGAACCTCAGTCAAATTATGAGGATCATGTAGAACTTTTAGTAATTGCAGATAAAGGTATAACTTTCTCCCATGCTTTTGGTCATTGAATTGTCACCATAGGAATAGACAAAAGCTTTGAGTATTTTTGTATTTTTTTTTCATTAGCATTTGTTGGTGTTGTCAATATTTTGTAACATCATAATACTGCACTGCAGAATTACGAAAACCCACAATAATAATTTCTTTCTTTACAGATATTAATTTTTCTTTTGATTTATCGTAAAATCAGTATTCTCAAATTTAGTAATGATCTACTTTTCTCTCTCTTCTTCACAGATTACTAAAAATGGACAAGCAAAGTACATTATTGGGTTAGCTGATCCAGTTAAAGGGTAAGTTTATTGCCAATATGTAAATTCTTTCTTGATCTAACCACAAGAATTGATTACCCACTTTAAGTCATGAAGAAGATAATTAATTCAGATTGCATTTTCTGAAAGGATTTCAATACAATTAAGTTTACTGGGGCAGCATATATTATTAAATTTGTTTAATTTATGATACATTTCTTCGTCTTGTTTTTGTCAATCAATGTTCATACAGATGTAAATAGCATCTTTTAGTGTCCCTTAATATTTTACTTTTTTCACCTAAACCCTTAGATTGGTTCTATGGAAGTACAAGAGGTTGAAACTCAAATGAGCTTCACTCCTTTTCTTGATTCACTTTTCCTCTTATTCTCAATTTGTGTGTTTGTTCATGCAATGCACAAAGATTGGTTCTATGTCTGGTAGCAGAAAATTACTTTCTAATTATACGCAAAAATAAAGCGGAAAAAGTAGAATATCTAACTCAAGATCCATGTTAGTCATTCGGTCCTTCCAGTCAAGTTATGATAATTAACATTGAGTGTCCAAAATGCTTTCAGTGTGTCCAAAAATATTATTGTATGCAATTTTCATCAATCTTGAAAGAATCATCCATCTATTTTATAGGAATGCTCCAGAAATTTGGGATTTAGATGAACTCAAGGAAGCAGTTGCAGAAACTCGGTCAGGCTATGAGGATCATGTATTACTCCTACCAATTGCAAATCAAGGTATAACTTTCTCCCATACATTTGGTCAGTGAATTGTCACCATAGAAATGGACAAAAGCTTTTGAGTCTTTTTTTTTTTTTCCCATTAATTTGCATTTGTTGCCGTTGTCAATATATTTGTCAATCCATAAGAAAAGGTCACCAGATTTTGTAACATCACAATATAGAACTGCAGAATTAAGAAAAACCACTTTGAGTTGTTCCATGAAGAATAAAACAATTCCACTGTATTTAATATGGATTTTGAAATTCTCCTACAATTTTACTTCTAGTAGAAGTTGAGATGAGATTGAATTGTTGCAAGTATGAGATTCATGAACTTATTATCTGTATGATATTATAAAATGACGTGATTTCAACTTTTTAACCACCAATTTTCTGATGCCAAATTTGACTGAATTTCATTTTAATTGATGAAGTTTATGCCTTTTATATGATATATATCAGACAGTGAGATGATGTCCTATCTGGGGGTTGCCGAGAACATAGCTTTGTCACTTGAGCTACATCCCATTGAGACTGCAAATTGCATTTTAGCATTGAACCAAATCGTCATTTCAGAGCTGGTATCTCTATGCCATTTTGGGTGTCACTAACATTATCTGGATTTATGGGACAGTTCTTGAAAAACCACAATGCTTGAGATTACTTAGAGTGACACAAAAGGCGCCTGATTAATGCAAGTTTTTCCCTCACCACTGCATAAGTAAAACTCCTTAAAAAATGGTTGGGAGAAGGCTTTTTTGAGTTGAATTGAGTTAATTATGACTAGTTAGTTATATTGATTACTTCCATGTGTAGAGGCAGTTTGAGTAGGAGGAGGCATTAATCTGCTGATGAAGTTGCAACGAGTCAACAACAGTCCACTTGGAGGATTGATACAAACATGAGGTTTTAAGTTTGGAGTTCAGTTCAATTTTAATTTGATCTATGTATTGATTGTCCCTTATTTTTATTTTGGGTTAAACTGGGGGACAATTTGGTTTTTGCACCAAGAATTAAGTTGTGTTTCCTTGTGCTTGGGATGATAAAACTCCTTAACTATTCTTGTTCTCCCAGTTAACTTAATACCTTCCTTTTCTGTAGGTTATATATCTCTCTTTTGAGACATTTAGCATACTTGATGCATTGAATACTCTCCCCTTAGAAGCCGTAGCCCTAGAATACTCTTCCCTTAGAAGCATCAAAGTTCATACCCGTTTATGTATCACTTTGTATCTTCAAGCAGTGTCTTATACTTCAGGTAGCCATAGCCCTTCTAACTTCTATATTTTATGATCATACCCACAGGTCAATTGTAGTTCTTCCCATTGCTTGTCCCCGCACGAGAGAGAGAGAGAGAGAGAGAGAGAGAGAGAGAGAGAGAGAGAGAGAGAGAGAGAGAGAGAGAGAGAGAGAGAGAGAGAGAGAGAGAGAGAGTACTCCCTATCCCCCTGTAATGTCTTTTCATTCCTTCTTGCTAGGATATGAGCAATTGTCAAACTAGTTGAACCAGATTTTTTTGAATATGTTCTAATTTGCTTTTGTTCTGACTTTTTATTTTGTTGTTAATTATGCCCTTTTCAATATTTGTTTTACAGCTCCAGCAATAAGGTGATTCTTAATTCTCGATTCTGCAAAGCATGAACTTATAATCAGTTTCACCAATCATTTAGAAGAATAAAATTTGCAAGACAAGTATTAGAAGCCATATTTGGTATTGCAGATTGCATTTTCATTTCATTTGATCTGGCAGAGAGTTTGCAAGAAACTCATCCTAGTTGGGGAATCGATCCACAACCATGCTAGCGGCTCATTATCTTTGAATTTGGACAGAAAGTGTAAGTTTATAAATTGTTCAGAATTGACAATTTTTGTTTGACACTATACTAGGAGTATACTTTGATTAAATTCACATTCCAGGCTCCAGACTTCTACTGCTTGGCATGATTTGAGACATCAACTATTCTGCTAGCCCAACCATGTGTTCTTACAATCTGCTGTTACTCAACGTAGTGCCATCAATGGCAACAAACCCACCATTCAGCTCTATTCTGGGAGGTTTATGTTGACAAAGAAAATGATACAAGAGCTTCGAAGATTAAGGTTCCTCTTCCGCCTTTGGCTGGCTTTTATGCGCTGTACATTTTTAAATGCTCGTGGCAGACCACGAGTCTTTCAGAGGCCTCTTGATCCATGTTTTTTTTAATAACTCTAGTTTATTAAACAGAAGTCCTCAGAAGAAAGGAGTGAATTTGCTTTCTTTAGTCATCAGAAAAGTTTTTTTTTTTTCCCCTCTTATGTTTTATTGATGCCGAACCACGGCATATATATAAACTGAGCCAGACAAATAGAAGTATCTTCATTTTGTCATGTGTTCTCAGGTCTCATCCATTATTGCATGGTTCATGAAGAAAAAAAAATGGCAACATGCAGTGGTTACATTAGAAGGCTTGGCTGTAAGATTATGAAAACATGCTCTCTGATCCTTGATGAAAACATGCTCTCTGATAAACGATAATAAAAGATTATGATAAATTGTGCCTTGAATGGTAGCTGTGAACTCTCTTTCACAAAAGCACTCTGCATAGAAAATTCTCATTTTATTTCTGTCAACTGAATTATTAATCTCTACCCATTCATGGCAAACAATTTTACCACATTTTTTGTTGTTGGCTCTTATGTTGAAGCAAGTGAAATCACACTTTCTTTGATCCAATTAATTAGCAAATGCCCAACAGTAATAATATACACAAGTAAAGCAAGTTGCCAAATAACAGTTAAAATCTATATATAAACACTCAAGCTTGTTAAACTGAACAGAGAAAAAGAAAAAAAAATTGGTTTGGTTTGATGAGAAATTAGAAAGAAAGTAATTTTGTAGACAATGATGCCTCAGATTAGGTTAGTCGGAGAGAAGTATGGCAATGTAGATAACAATACCAACAAGAGGTTTGTTCAGTGGTAAGACTTCGTTCTCCTCGCCTCAAGTGTCTGGGTCCTCTTAGGGTGATCCATATTTCGCATTCCATGAGCGTGTATCTATGGCTTGATAAAACTTGTTGAGTGACTCTGGGCTAAATCTCACGTCAGAGCTCTTGGTGTTGTGAGGCCTAGCGCTATGATGGGATTATTGTGTAGCCTAGTTGCTTTCCTTTGCGTCGATTTAAAAAAAATGTGGGTACCTATATTTTATTGAGTTTTATTAATTTTAATTTTCATTAAATTCGACCATTTTTTAAAAGATTTTTAGGCTTTTTTTTATTTCAAATCTCACCAAATCAAATTTTCTTTCCCCTATATTAAAAAAAATATATTTTAAATTGCATCCATTATGAACACGTCAAATTTTAATATAGAATCTAAATTCCACCAAATTCTCCCATTCCAAACACATGGTGCTTGCTTTAAAAAGGCCAAGCCACCAGGGATTGTGATGCTCACTTTTTTAAAAACAAGAAAAGGCATTTAACTTGACTCATGTTTCACTCGCTAAAAGCTAAGTTCTTTCGCTGATAACATTAATAATCCAAGTTTGATTTCTTGGATTTGAGTAACCAAGTAGGTATTGACTTTTTATTTCTGATTAACTTATAATTTGCCTAGTTGTGCAGGGACTTTGGCTGTCGCTAAGAGAAATCAAATTTTGTGAAGAAAAGGTGGGAGACTGAAGCATTGAAGGAGGGCATGGCATGAAATGAATTGAGTCAATTGTCTCTACCTGCAGCTTTAATCCAAGTTTATAAGCCACTGGACTGCTTCCTTCCTTTTCAATTAATTATTGTATTTGTACACAAATTCAAACAGAAGAAAGATACTAGTCGTATTGATAGAAATTCAAGGGGACTATAGATACAAATTCAAACAGTAATAGACGGATCATTCTTATGCCTGGGGACAAGTAACCACTTCCGCATTTGCTGTACTAACAAGGAACCAATGTATTCTTTGGCGGAATGCTGGAACAAACAAGCAAAAATGGCTCAAACCCCCGTTCAGACACTAGGTGAGGAATCTATTTGGTAACAATGGTATTCAGAAATAGTTCAATAAATCCAATTGAAAAGCAACAGGCATCTACAAATGAGAACTTGTAGCACATTCAGCAAATTAACTTTCACAAATAGTTCAGTAAATCCAGTTGAGATAGGCGTCTAGAACACAGACATTTTCAGTAACTCTAGTTGAAATGAGCTTTAAACTGCAACTCGAATTATCTAAAACAGTTGATCAAACATATATTCCGTACAGAGATTAATCTTTTTGATGTCTACAAAGTCAATTAGGCTGTGATGTAATTTGAGTCTTTATAACTTGACCAAGTAAAAACTACAACTTTTAAGCATTACAGGTTCAGCATTGCTTGTGCTCACGTATCATCAAATGATCTTGACCAGCAGCCTACCATGACAACAATCACCCCAGATTTAGGATTGTAGTAAGCTGAGTCCTGAGTCTGGAAAATTTCCTATTGTTGGAAAGAAATTCCTTCTTCAAAGGTTGTGCATGTAAAAATTCAAAGAGAAATCAACAATGTCCAACCAACAGTTTGGTGCCTGTTCTGGAAATAAAGTATCAAACATCAAGTTAAAAGTTTCTAAAACAAGGGAAAAGTTCCAGTTGTGAAATCTCAAGTCAATATTTCATTTTCTGACCACGAAGCAAGTTAGAAAAGATGCACTTAGCATACATGAACCCACGAATGCTGGCAACCAAACCTTTCAGGACCTCCTAGTGTTCATAACCATAATAGATACATCCATGCACAGTTCAACTGTGTTATATAGGAGGCCATTTACCCCACAATATATCAAAACAAATTTTGTAAAACAAACTATACTAGTAAGCAATTTTTTTCAACCACTGTGGGATGTGATCAAAAACAACTTCAAAGAGAATAAGAAACATCTTAGTGATGATGGATCTACTTAATGGCTATCCTGAAAGAAATGGAAGTCAAGCATTTCAGTGATATGTCCAAGTCTCAGCCTCCAAAAATGGCCATTTATTAGAAACAAGAACATAGTAATCATTCAGGAATGACTTTCAGAGTACAAATACTTGACCCTATTAACCACATTGTTAAATGCAGAAAATGTAACATAAAAAGTCGCTTTAAACTTACTATCAGCATAGTTCAAATTCAATTATCCTTGAAGTTGTTTCGGTTCTAGAGTATTATAGTTTTCGGGCATTAAATTATTTATGTGCTTATCCATCCTTGGAGCAGGTCCCTGTTTTTCTCATTACTTTTTGTTTTCCTGATATAGCATTAGAAACTTAGAGCCAGTCCCCATTAATTGATCCTTTCATGCCATTTAAATGAATTAAGGGTCCTATTCCTTACTTGTTTCAGCTCTATGAGTTAATTAGCATAAAGGGGGAAGAATACAAGAATACTTACCAAGAAACTACCACATAAATGCAGGTAAGACATAAGACGGATGAGCATCATACTTAGATGCAAGAGCCTGCACCGTAGATGAGTCTGGCACTTCTCCAAAATCACCAAGTCCAAGTTCAGTTGAATGGATCCCACCAGCAATAAATGCTGATTGTATCCCAGCAATATTAGCACCCTTTATATCATGGTAGAGTGAGTCACCCACAGCAACACAATCAACAGCATCCACACCAGCCATGGCCATAGCTGATTTATAGATTTTCTGAAACACCATATTATAAACATAATTGCGACGGCGCAGAAAACTAATGAGAGAAGAAAAGACAATAACATCAGCAGATATTCTGGTAAAAGGAAACCAACACCATTTCCATTTCCAGTGTTTCATTTTGTATCGATTTCACCAATAGAACTCGAAGGTCATAATTTAATTTAGCACCCACAATGTTAGTTGCGGAACTTGTAACATCATTTCATAAAATTTAAGGTTAAAAGTAATATATGGTCACAACCGCAAATTCAAGAATACATGTTCAATTTGCTTATGAGAATCCAATTAGACAGTGCTTGGCCTAGTATTGCACAGATAGCTACAAACATTTCAATTGGCTGTGTTTGTAGATTCCACATAGGTTTGCAGAACTTGATTAATAATGAAATATTGCAAACAGAAAAAGCTTTTGAGCATTATTCAACATCGCATAACAAGTCAAGATACCAAAACTAGACACAAGTTTTGGGCAATTGATATTCAAAAACAAGGGCCATTATTAAATGTTATTTACAATTCAAGTCATTATACCAACTTTTGAGTGAGGAGAGAAAATTTTCCAACTCTCATGGCTGCAAACAATTGTGAACTCACACAAGAAAAGCGTGTTGCAGGAGTTGAGGAAAACAAGACTTATTAGACCCATATGGTAAATACATATTATGTTCGAATATGAAAACTCCTAAAACAACAAAACTACAACATTTGTGCTCACATGCATTGCTAGCTGAATTATCTTGAGCATTTGTGTGAATAGATGCAATTTAAACCACCTCCATGCATGAATTCAGAGTGTATTTGAAACTTTGAGGGTCACTTAGGGGGAAAAAAAATACTACTGCTGTGGCTATCTCACCTCATCAGGCTTGCCCATCCATTTTACTTCCCCACCAAATTTTTCATATTTGGCTGCCAATGTACCTAACAAAATTGATTATTCTTTCATCAGGCATAAAAAAGAATTTGAAATATATATATATATACCAACAGCATGCAAGAGCTATAAACCAACAAAGATAAAGAATACCAGTTTCCGCTCATCATGATTGCATCTATAAAGTTTTTTCTTCTATTTATTTATTTATTTTGTTTTGGATGAGGGTTTACTTGAAGAAAAGATAAGGAACTTTTGAACCAATAAGTTCGCACATTCATATCTATGCCCATAGTATGTAGATAGATAGATGTAGAGAGAGAGATATAGAAGTGAATAAGATGCACAACAAAACTGTGACGTAATATCAACAATATTGAGAAAGCAGGTCATTTGTGGCCAACAGCATCTGTTTATGCATAATTCGTGATCATTATTTCTGTACATGCCATAGATTAGAAAAATAGTAGATTCCATTAATTTGGTAAATTTTCAATTAATAATTACATGAAAGAAGACTTAGACATTACACAGCTGTGCCATAGCTGGAAAGAAAAAATAGAACCAGCAGCCATGTGATGGCTAGAGAGATCTAAATAATTGATTCACTTTTAAAAGCATCCTTATACAATCTCATGACCGAGTAAATTCCCTAGGTCTTTCCTATCTTAGGTGCATATGGACTAAAATGTGCATTCTTGGCAAACAACTCTTTTACGTGCACTCCTGCACTTATTTGCATAGGAAGTTAAAAATTAATTTGATGGAATTGCAAGAAGCTAGCACGAAGTGCAACTTATGTAAATGTGGACTACAATTTTTGTCAGTTATGCGCCACAATCTCAGAAAGAGTAGCTGAAACAAAAGGAAGTTTAACAAAAAAGAAAAGAACATAACTGTAGGGGGGACACGTGCAAGAGAGAGGGAGAGAGAGAGAGAGGAAAAGAGGAACAGAGGAACAGAACTTACCAAAGCAGAAAACATATATACAACTACGAGTGAGGCAGATACTACAAGTAAAATCATATTCATGACATTTCAAATTCTGAAATAGCAAATTACTGATTCCATCATGGATATTTTTATCCTTTTCTTATTAATGTATATTTTCATTCAAGTTTCAAAAAAATTAAGAGAATAATTGATTCCAACATGAAAATCTTTACCAGGCATGACACGTAGAGCTCTGGCCTCCACTGTCACAAAATCTGGATTTGCTACAACCATAGGAATATTTTTAGCTGCACACTGCTCCAATATTTTCTCAAGATCTTCGAGTTTCATAGGAAGTGCAGTACCAGAAGCAAGCCCCAAGGCTTCAGTTCCATGGGCTAAAATGAACTCAGCTTCTTCAACATTCTCCACCACCTGTAAACCTAGGCCCTACAGCAATACAAAAATTGTATGGTAATTAACTCACAGTTCTCTCCAAGTATGATTACTGTGTTATAGTTTGCTCATTTGATTGAGCTTAAGTTATCAAGATATTATTTTTTTGTTCAGGATATTCTTTATTTACGTTAGTCAGAACACGAAATGCATGCTTGTTTACAGTGTTTTGCTGTTGCTTATAGTCCAGATGAACATCATTGTGATATTCTGGGCAACGGTGAGTGATGCAAACTAAAAGAGAGGACATAAGTGGATGATTCTAGGATGAAAATGGACCTTTACATGAATCAGAGACTTTACCCTGATTGATAATAGGACAACTTCCTTGATAAATAGGTAGCTATTTCCTCTAGTTTCCCAAAATTGGATCCCAATTCTTTGGACCCTCGTCTCCTTTTACTTTCAGAACTAGGCTAAACTTGAAATTTGCAGAATCAGCAAAGTTTTTCCTGTACTTAAAGAAGTGGGTATCTCAACGTAAGTTTTAACAGCCTTCTCAAACAGCATTGGTCCTAGTTTATCCACTTGCAGCTAGAGAGATTCTACATATTGTATAATGGAAACATAGAAAAAAATAATTAATCATTTTCACAAGAAGATATTTCACGTAACTTGAAGTACAGAAAGGGATAAAAAACAAAATATTGGATTTTTTTAGTTAAATATGGAGAGAGAACATTGGGGAGGATATATTATCTAAAACCAGTCTTTCATTTACCATACCTCGAGCGATATAGCACCCCGGTCATTCCACGTCATGTGAATGCAGGACCTTCCAAGTGCTGCAAACCAAGAATCACTTCTCCTGTTCACAGTTAATGCCATGAAAAAGGAGTTGACATGGAACTGTGCAAGTATCACTCAAAATATATTTTATAGCAACATGGTCACTTCAACAATATAAGATAAAGAGGAAAGGATAATCCCATAATACAGTAATAGGAATTCTTTCATTTCATACTGTGAATATACCAAAACCATGGTGTTGCACATAAGTTTAGTGGCCTAAAATTACAGTGGATCATCCATAATTGAAAGGCCAAATTAAGATTGAAAATGGAAAACAAAACTTTCAATTACATTGATCATCCTGAAATAACTATGAGCGCTACTGCTTCGTAAACCAGAGTTATCAGCTTCAACTACTAGCTAAGCAGATAATCATCTTTTTTTTTAGTAAGTGACAGTTATATATACAGTAAAAATATATCAGGGCATACCCCAGCAGAAACAGCAAGCTTTACAGCAGCCAAAAAAATAAAAAATCAAGAGGATACTCTTCTACACAAAAGAGAAACATGATCTCAGGCTACCTTTACAGCGCTATACACAAAAGCAGACGCAACAAAGCAGGAAAATGAATATATATCTAAAGAAGCCCAATAGAATATGACTACCCCAACTACTTAAGTACGTCATCACTAATCCTGAACCAGAACTTCACAACAGAAACTAAAAATAAACAAGAAAATGGATGCTTCTTCAGAATTCCATATAACTCTCAGGTTGATATAAAATTATTTGTCCATACAGATAAGCAGATAAGCATTGGCATGAACTAAATAAAGAATTGAAGAAGTTATGCATCAGAGTTTCAGAAAACTGTGGGATCATATCAGACAAACGGAGCAAACAACTAAATAAAAATAAACAACGTGTCCTAGTGTTTTTAAATTTTTAGAACTAGACACACTTCGGACACTTGAGGGACACACTTGTCCATCACTTAAACACACATAAAATATGATGCAAGTTAGAAAAGAATAACTTAGAATCCAATTATAAAATAAAAATAATGTGAATTTATACCTAATTTGACATTTAAGTTATGAAATGCATGGTTTTTAATTTTGATTGGTGTTATCTTGCAATTTTTCTATAATCTTTGAGGAAAATATTCATATGACATAAAAAATATAAAAAAATTCATATTCCACTAGTTAAACGCTCAAAATTATAAAGGGAAAACAATGCTTCAAGAAATTTCTAGTATTTCGTGGAATTAAAATCAGTTATAAAACTTAAACATGGCATATATCTCATTGTAGCATAATAAGTAGTAAATCTTGTGAGTTCTTATTCAAATCTCGTGATTTGATTCAGAATTTGACCCCTTCTATATATGAATTGCTAGGTCAAATCCCATTTTGTAAGGAATCTTATCAAATCTAGGTAAATAAAAGGAGTATCACACAATTCATTGTTTATAAAACCTATCAATCTTGACTACTAAACCAACTTTTACTCTTTGCTTTTGTCTCTCCAAAATAAGCTTCCAAAAGTTTTTGGAAGAATTCTAAGGGCTTTTTTTAACAAACAAATAAATGTTATTCACAAAAGGTGCCAAAACGGATGCAACCTTTGTGCTCACACTGTATGCAATGTACCAAAATGTGCCAAAATGTCTCAGTGTTCTCAGTCGACAATAAGAGCATTTTAATCTATGAAATAAAAAAATGACTAGATATATTTGCCTGCTCCTAATGGATATTAATTGTGCTAGTGTTGCAATGTTAATAACTATCAGACACAAATGGTCACAACCAAAAAAATTATGATGATGACAACGATGCTGACAATATGATGGTCAACCTTTGCAGGTATTGGTGAGTTAATTCTCCGCTTGTGATAGCTCCTAAAAACAGAGAGGGATCAAATCCAAGGCTTGTCATCTTTTCCATGGTTACTGATGCACGTCTTGAAGAATTACTGATTATCACTATCTTGGCACCACTGGTAGCTAGCCTTTCCACTGTTATGAAAACAATAAATGTTGAAAATTAAAAGCAATTATGCAGTACCAAAAGACTCAGCTGCAAAGCAAACGATTGACAAGATAACTGAAACAAGCTTACCAACATGCCAAAGCTAACAGATGAGAACATACATGTTGAAATTGCACCCGGATAAGGTTGTTTCCCGTCATGAAGAACTCCAAACTGATCTAAGAACCATGCCTGTAAATGCATCATCATATGGAAGATGAAATTCCATTACAAACAATCTAATTAAATGCAGTATGCACATACACAATTATATGTACCCAGAAATATATGTACAATTATTGAAGATGAAAGAGACCAAGAAAAAAAAACCAGGCAATAGCATCAAATAATCTAAGAACTTTGAAAAGGCCATTGATAATCTTTTTGAACTATAAATAAATAAAACTAAACAAAGAAATAAAGCAACAACAACTACGGAACAGCAAACTACTGCAATAGTAACTTTGAGAGTTAAACTAGATTCACACGACATATCTACATATTTTCAGCCTTCAGTTTCAGTTACGTTACAAGAACTGCCCTAATTTTGGACTTCAATGAGACAGAAAACAAAAGCGTACCCATGTAACCCATCACACAGATGGAATGAGTTGCAATCCAAAAGCACTAGAAAGCAGAAAGGCAATATATATACATATATATATAGTATATATTTTGGGTCTGGGTGTATGTATACATGTAAATATGATGTGTTGAGATTTAGGGGTTACCTTGAAACGACGAGATTCAGCAAGTTGTTGAATCCCATTCATGGTCTGGAACAACTGGGCCTCTTTCGATGATGAAATCGAGCATCTTCCCATCATTTTTCTGAGAGAGTTTCTGCAATACGGAGAGAGAATACCGTGGTGAGTGATACCTAACAATCCTATGCATGAGTTGTCCAAAGAGAAGCTATAAATTTTAACTAGGCGTCGGCAACGTTATTCATATCATAAATGGTTGATTCACAATAATTAATTATACAATTGTATTGTATTTTTAAAATATAAATAAATATTAATATATATAGTATTTTATTTAATTATAATAATATTTTAAATATTAAATTTAAAAATTTTTTTAATAATTTAATATTATATATTTATTTTATCTATCTTAAAAAATTAATCTTATCTTATATATATATATATATATATTACAAAACTAATATATCTATCGTATCTCTAAAATATAAATAGATATTGATATATATATAATATTTTATTTAATTATAATCACTTTTAATATAGATATTAAGTTTAGAAAGACTCCTGACAATTTGATATACATGTATCTTATCTATATTATAAAACTAATTTTATCTTATATATATATATATATCTTATAAAACTAATTCAATGAATTTAATAAAAGAATAAATTCAATAATTATCTAATCAATTGCCCCTGTGACGTGGCATTTTAAAAGTATCTAAACATTTAGTGCACTACGTAGGAGAGATACAAAATATAAGGGCAAACACAACTTTTATATATATATATATATGATTCCACTATACAGAAATTTTTTTTTTTTTTGTTTTTTGGGGCTGTTGTTGTGAGGTGTTGCAAAAATAAAAAGCTTTATTTATGTTATTATTTGATGTGACATAAGAAAATTTCATGGCTCCTTTGATTGTCGTCCCGATTTTGGTTTTCCAGTTTTGTTTTCTAAAATCCGTTATAAATTAGTTTTAAAAGTTATATGGAGTCCGTGTTTGACAAATGGGTTTAAAATTAGATTTTTTAAAATCATACTAGTAGCTTTAGGATGCCCCAAAAAAAAAATTTGTTTTCTTCTAAGTTTTTAATTTACTTTTTATGTAAACATGAAAACAATAGTATATTTCATATTTTATTTTTTTTATTTTCAAAAATAAAATATATCAAATGGGACTAAACTTCAAAAATGGACAAATATTTAGCATACAATAATACACCACAATGAAATCAAAAAGCTAACAAGAAAATATAGACCAAATTCCCAAACATAGGTTTCAATAAGGGCATAATGTTATACCCATATAACCTGGTGAAGTGTTATAAAAATAAATAAAAGAAATAGTCCAAATTAGATGCTTAAAACATTTTCTCAAAACAAATTTCTGATCATAACATCTCTCTCTATACCTAGGTAAGTTTACTCTCAAAAGCCGCCACTTCTTTCGATTTTTCTAAGTAAAAAAGTTAGAAAAAAGTGACCAGTATAGTTACTCCTTTGAGCATGACCATAAAAATTTTCACATGCTGCAAAATATTCAGTTTGAGGCATAGTTACTGACTTAAAAATGGTCAACCCGTCAATACGGCCCTACCGAAGTGTATGCGATATTCAGCCCTTCTTACCAGATTCACGAAATTACTATCGCAAGCGAATTTGAACACGCAACTGTTGAAATAAAAGAAGGGTTCTAAGCCCAGCTGCCAACTTAACTACCACCTTGGTGGCTCACAATATGAAAATTTGTGTAAGATAATTGATCAAAATAGTTCCATTAGGCAGGGAGTGAAGGTGAGATGATTGGGTTTTTTAGGAGCCGGATTTCGTGCAGTATGAATTGCAGAATTTTCTACTATCCCATGTAGGTGGTGTGTTAGTTCAGAAATCTGTAAAAGAAAGAAGAAGATGAATAATCGCATCCAAGACACGATTAATATCACTTTCCTTAAGACGATATTCGCCCCCACCAATTCTCAGAATCTGGTGTGCACCGGGTTAATGGCGAATCGCCTCCAGGATACAATAGAGCCCAGAAAAATCTGTAGTTCTGACTGCGTGTTGCACACACGAAATCAGACCCGAATACCCTCTGATTATCAAGTCTGCCAAGAATCTGAATGTCTATTTCTGCAGAAACAGACTTCAAAGATGATGAATAACAAAACTAGAAAAGAATCAAGAACTGTATTGCCTTTCAATATATAGAGAAGTTGTAGGAAAAATTATATATTTTTGTCTGCGAATTTGCCATGTTTTTATAGACATTTTGGTGTCTTTTTGGACCAGACATGACTGTTAGAATTCAAATAATAACTGATTTCTAACAGTCATTTGCAGGTTTAAATACAGCCATCAGATCGCCCATTTCTTAATCTAACGGTGTAGATCGCATCTATTTATTATTTGATCATATCATACATCACACCTCTATGATCAAGTGTGGTTCTCACCATACGATCTTTTTTGCTTATGTATTAGCCATCCGATCGTTGATCATCATGATTGACAAAAATCAATGGTCTTGATCACACGCCACACGCGCACGTGCCAAGTGCCAAGTGCGCCACTAAAGTGCCAAGTGCGCCACGCGACTCGCACGCAAGACGTGCACGTGGCGCACATGTGGCTTGGCACACATACTCACACTTGAGTGTTACACCCAATCATTGCTCTAAAGCAATACATAGAAAGTTGTTGGCATTTATAAATGCCTTATAAAACTTCTCACTTTTCGATGTGGGATTCATTTAATAAGGCAATAAAGACTTTCTTCAAAGCTAGTCAAAACCAAAATGAAAAAATGCCAAAACTACTATATATATTATATATTTTGAAAATAATTTCAACATGGTGGCTTATAAAGTGATCAAATGTTGGATCCATTAAAACCGACATGTTCTCCAACTGCTCTATAACCCTAAATCTTAACCGTAATTTTTTTTTAAAATAATTTTAAACACAGTCATTTTGTATGCTGCCACCTACATGAGGTGGCAGCAACTCTTGTAACCTATACAATAGGAAATTTTTCTTCTTTTTTTATTTATTTTTCAGCCATCGAATATGAGATAACGAAGATTTGAAATTCAAGTCTAGTCCACCAATTTTTTTTTTTTATAATGGACTAAAAATATCTTAGATCAACTTGTCTGGATGATCTCAACCATATTCTTGTTAGAACTTAGGTGAAATCTATCATATTCAACACCTTTACCAACCATAGATGGGGTTTAGGAGTTTATGATCATTCTGTTCTGTTAGGCTCATTGTTATATGTAGTCTATAGGGGCATTTGATAGCACAACCAGATTGGCTATGAAGCATTTGATACTACCCTACAAATCTCACTTTGTGCAAAATGAAGCAACATTGTCTACAACATTCACCATTTGAGAACACACATATCCTCTCTCCATTAGAAGAAAATTTTTGAAGAACTTGGAACAGACGAGCATTTTATTTATGTAATGAATTTGTCTAGACACTAATCGGATGGCCCCTTAACGGTCTTTCCTCTTTCTCTTAGCTTTGCCACTTGTTCCTTCATGGCTTCCTTCCTTTTCTTGCTAGCCAAAACTTTAGCCTGAACACCACTCAGACTTGGGTCCTTTCTCTCCTCCGGTGGAGGCGGTGGCGGCCTCCTAGCAGCGGCACTTGCACTCTGGTTGCCGCCAATGTTCCCGACCAGCACAGCTGCACCAGCCAATCTCAAGGTGATACTCCTGCATCATCAACCCCATGACACATATATAATGTCATGACTCACATGTTATACCCTAATGCCCCAACATATGTATAAAAAAAATGTCAACAAGTTTAGCTGATTACATAGAAAAACTGAAAAAGTAAACAATGTATCTCTAGTAGAGCAGCACATATACATATATATGTGTATATATATATACAAACCTGCGGCGGACAAGGCTGTCGTCTAGGGCTAGATCACAACCAGGATGACAAGCCCAAATTCTGTGGAACCCTAAAGATGGCAAATGGGTATTCTTCCTGGATGCTGTTGAGATGGGTGCTGCAGTAGCTGGTACCAATGAATGGGCCATAATTGTATATCAGTAAAATGTTGTGTTTGATTTCAAATGAATTGACATTTTTAAGTGACTTCGTGATGCAGAAAACAAACTATGAGTGGATAGTGTTGGCTGCAAATGATTGTGAAAGTCTATTGGCCAGTTTTTGATAAGGTTTCATAGGTGTGGACCCTCGGGCTTGCTGCTGCTTCACTTGCTTTGGACACCTATCCAAGTTTTCTCCACACCATTATCTTATACCATCTCCACACTCAAACTGGACATAAGAATATTCTGGTAATCCAACAAAGCTCTAACTCCAGAGGATTCTTCTCAATTGATTGTAACATCCATGTTATGAAATTACATAACCAAATTATAGATGACTCGTGGAAACTACGGTTATTAAGCACATCTGTAACTTGAAAACTTAACAAGAATATGTTCAATTATCTGTTTTCATCAAACTGGCTATAAACTGAACTCAAAGTAGCTTAATTTTTTATACCATCCTGAAGTGCGTAAAAGTTTACCTAGCCAAGTTTCAAAATAGATTCAAACATTGCTTGTTCACATAATCTCAAACAATTTTTCACCCAGCCGAACATGAGTCGAAAAGATTTCTTTTTTCCTTACAATGATTTCACAATTCTTACAGCCCGCCACCGAAGCACAAAATTCCATGCCCCTATGTGGCCAGTCGTCATTAGGCTTGCTCCTCCACAGAGCAAAGCCTTCTCTACTTTTATCCATGTTCAAATGCTGCTAGGGTACGATATATAATAAATAATAATAATCATTATTTAGCCAATAACTACAACCAATCGAATAATACCATGCAAGAAACCCCTACTCTAATTAGGCCTCTTTCCAGTTCTGGTAGAAACTGGAAATCTCCAATTCAAGGTGAACAGATGTGAGAGAATGAAGTCACCAAAAATCAAATTGCATTTCATAACATTCAGAAAAGCTGCCTTGCTACCATCTAAATAGCCAAAAACTCCAAAAACCTTCTTAGCTGCAAAATTACGCAAAAACAGATAAAATAAAATAAAACAAAATTTAATACGTTTCAACTGAACTGCAGAGCAGTATCACATGCACTGAGAACACATATTTAGCTCCCTCCTGTTATGATACTCATTCATCATCTTCATCATCCTCGTCGTCATCAGCTCCAGCTGCGGCATTAAGGGCATTCAGTCGTTCAATCAAACTAGCTTTCCTTTCATCATATGTCAGCTTCTTCAAGTTGTACCTATAATAGAAGGTAGGTAATTATTGAACTATCCAAAAACAATAGAATCACCCAAACATCCAAACACAAAAAATACCAATTACTGTACGTAAGCAGTACAGTGATAGACCAATCAACCACTTTCTCTCATTCAGTCACAGTAAACCAATACTGACCAACTCAATTAACACAACAATAACTATGCAATTGGGCCAGTCGATACAATTTCCTATAATTCAGCCCTTGCATGTGACAAACAGTCTAAACAAGCTTTCAACCTTGGTAAAAAATTATAATGGAACTGATAGGTTAAACATGTAAATGCCAAAAAACCCCCCAACCTTTTGTTCTCTCTTCCTGCAGGAAGTGGGATGAAATTCGTTGTGTGAATGTAATACACAATTTGCTGCTCAAGTGTTCTTACCGAATCAAAAAAAGAAAAATAATTCACACAACTTTCCTCCATAACTTGCACAAACTTATTGAGCAAACTAAAAGCATTGCAGAATGACTCACAATAGACCCTCCAACTCTCCCAAAACAAGACAAGGATAATCACACAGCCTACTATATTTAAGTTATATTTGGGCCTCACCTCTTGTGCTGCTTAGGCTGCTGTTTCTCAGACTTCTTTTGAGTGGGATCTGCACGGATGGCAGCATGAACTTTCTTGTACATCTCCTCAATGCCATCAGCCTCAATTCCTCTCTTGATATACTCGCTGAAATGAGTCTGATACTTCTCTGGCTCGTCTTCCATCAAAGTCTATATAACAACCAACAAGTTAACTTCATGGCTGAAAATAAGTGCTATCCCACATTAGAAAGAGGCTTGACTTCATATCTTAAACCCTTACACTCATATATGCAGCAACATGCCCCCCGTAAATATATTTGCGATGAACCTCCACATCAAGCTGCTTAGACTCCTTAGAGAAACCAGCAAACCTCTTATCACTGTGAGGAATATCCAACCCACCATCCAAAGCTCCCTGTAATTAGCAAGTGTAAGTATGGCACACATACAGGGACAAATGATTGCCACAAAGCATGGAACATTCCGAGAGTAGCAGAGTAACATGAATGCCAAATGATTGAAGACAAAGAGGAATGACAACTTAAACCAAACAGTGATGCAAGTACAACCTCCAGTAATTCATTCATGAATAAAACATGCATGCAGCATGCACATAAATGTCGGTTTAGGAAACCTAGAGTCTGGGGTACATCTTGAATCCAAATCATATTGCCAGATCAGAAAAACTGCCATGATCGCTATGAAATAGAGCCATCTCCTTAATTAAATGGTATTAGCTTAGTTAATTAGTAGATGATGCCCTCATCATAACACAGTTATCGGAATGCAAGTCATTCACGAAGGCAGCCAAAATTGACAAGAAAAGCAGCCTCCTTTGACCTGTTGGATCATACTAACAGCCTGTTTGGAACTTGGGGGTGGGAAGGGAAGGGGAGAGAAAGGAAAGAGAAAATGAAGGAAAAGTATTCCCTTCCCTGTTTGGTTTTGACAGTTTCATAAAGAAAATGGAAGGAAAGGAGAGAGAGGGAGAGAGAGAGATTAAAACTTTCCCTCCCTTCCCTTTCTCTTAGATAGAATCAAACTTCCCTCCCCTCCCCCTAGGTTCCGAACAGGCTGACAATCTAGGTATAACTGAATAAATAACAGACAAAAATTACAAGGAGAGCCATGATATCACTTACCATGAACTAACCTTTAATTTTAATAAAATCAGCACAAATTATATTAGCTAGTAGAACATTGACAAGACAACATAACCGTAATGACATGTTGTAAATGACTAAACCCAACCTGATCAATTAAAAGAACATTTCATGAAAAGTACGACCATATTCCATTTTTAGGGTAAAGTAAGATTTTAGCTTGTTCCTTAACTACAGGCTCTTATAAATCAAGAGAACTTATAAATCAACAGAACTCCAACACTCAGACATCCCAAGAAATGCAATTGTGTCAAACAGAAATCTAGGATCCTATAGCAAAATACTGGATGTTCTGAAATAAACTCCCACATGCACAACACACACGGTGAGAAAAAAATGAAAGCAAAAAATTATCCAAATATGACATCACAATCAAACTCTACCAATACCACAAGCATGAAAAACAAAAACATATTGAGCATCTCATTGAAGCAATAAATTCCAATAGTTTAACTGGAATCGTTTCCAGTAAATGCGGGCACCACAATACCTTTAGAGCACCAAAGACACGGTTCCCAGTGGTGGTTCTAACAAGGCCGACATCAAGGAGAGCACGGAATGGCCTCCTACTCTCAGCTGGCTCAACTGAAAAATCCTCTCCGGTTGCCTAGCAATTTAAAAAATCATATGCCACAGAAAGCCTAACAAAGAAAGGCAGCCACAAAGGAGAACAATAGATGGTATTAATACTAAACATGCATCAACTATCAAGCATACCTCCACATTACCCTGATACTCCTCATCCATCTCAAGCATTTTCAATACACGGCGGGCCAAGAGAAGTCCGGTACAGTAAGCTGGCCACATCAGTTTAGAGCACCATCACCATCACCAGGCATCAAGAGGTCAGTCAAACACATACAGAGAGACAGACTGGAGTAGAAAGGAGAGGGCAAGGAGAGAAAAGACATTTAAGTTTCAATACCTGCAGCATAATTTGTGAGACCTACTTCAAGCCCAAAGTGAGGAAGCTCATGGGCATATGCAGCAGCAAGGATCATATCACCAGCAATGCTAGCAGATACTATTTGTGCAATAATATCCTTGTTTGTCTGATAACAATATTAAGGTTGAAACATGGACAATGTTTATCTAGTAAGATAGAACCACCACCGGACAAAAAAAAATTCCACCATGACAACAAAGTTTAGACAGAAAATTTATTCACATAGATTCTCCAAGGATAGCATTTTTTGTGTTTTGGATGAACAACATATGAGTAAGCCACAAGTAATAGAATTTTCAATCACAGACATAAGACATATAATTTCCACACCTAGCATGTCATGATTTTGAAAGCGAAAACAAATGAGAAATTCACAGGCAGTTTCCAGGTGTCATACTGAACAGGGAATGTTTGAAAAAGAGAGTTTAATGCAAAACATAGAACAATATAGGCAAACCAATGGATACCAATCGCACAACAAACCGATATTTCGGAGTGTTATACTTGTTCTTGTCTTGATTAATAAGGCGAATCCTGGCCCGATAATCTGTCTTTCCCTCTGTAGATATTTTAGGAAAACTACCATAAGAGAGAAATTAACAAATCTGAAACCCATTTAAATTATTTGGCTAACATAAACACCATACCTCTCCTTCTCTTGAACTTAACCTGAAACCGCTTAAAGTATGCCCTGCTCTTTTGAGATTTGACAAAGACCTGAAAAGATGAATAAAAGTAGATCAGTAATCACCTAAAAATATAGATGAACATAGAGACGTCTGACAAGAGTTAAGAAATCGTACTCTCAATATAACAAAAGGTGATTAGAAGATTTGTTATAAGCAAAAACGACAAACCAACTATCTTACAATTAAACCAAAAATTACAGCTCTGCACTCGTATAGCATTTAAGCATACTGTATTATGCCAACAAAACACCAAAAATAGAGGGAACAACACAGCTGGGATATAAATAATAAAACCTCTAATAAACACCAAAAAGAAATCCAAATCAGCACCCACTTTGATATGCATATGAGTCATGACTCTGCATAATGCATACACACATGCACTCACCGAAAATAAGATAGTGATAATGACAAGTAAGTATGGACTCCGCACAACATTACTAATGCTACTAGTCTATAATCAGAAACAGAAATCCAAGTAAACAATTAAACAAAGGCCAAAATTGCATTTCCATAAAAAATAAAAAATAAAAAAGTTACAGAAAGAAGCAAACTTAAAATTGAAGAAAAAAGCAATAAAAATTTTAAAAACATAAAATAAAAACCCGAAAGCTCACTGAGATTGCTTATAAGTTAAAAAAGTAATGTTACACATCATATAAAACAAATGCGAAGTTAAACACACGAACGTCAGATCTGGAGAATACAGGAACAGAATCTTCGAATAAATCTCAAAACGAACTAAAATTAACGAAGGAAAACTCATCCCCAGAGTTTGGCAGCCAAGAAAAAACTCAGGAAAACCCCAAACATATATATGTACACACAAAACAAAATTACGGATGGCATCCTTCGACCATTTTGAGGTTCCAAAAACGATTAGATAAAATCATCTCAACTAAGTTAGCATTATATTGTTAAGACTCAACAGGGTTAGTCCGAGTGCAGTGGTGATTTTAGTCCCAGTTCAAATCGAAGTGGAGAAAACAAGACACTCAGAAATTCTCCTTTCTTTTCTATTCCTTTTACCAAATTTTCTCAGCTACCAAACGACATATAAAATGGATCAATACCTACAAACACATTCAACTTTAGGCTTACACAGAAATGTGTGCTATACAAACAGAAATGAGAGAGAAAACGTTTAGAGTTTGTGTAAGTTGTTTCTCACCATTGTTGCAGTGGAGGACTTCAACGCTGCGTCTTTCTTCTTTCGCTCAAAGGAGGGAGGTGCAGTGAAAACTCTTCAATATATAGCCAAACCCTAGGTCTGGTTTCACCATCCAAATGACAATAATGCCCAACTAAAGATATAATATGACCAGCTTGTCCACGCTAGGGCCCCCAGTAAAACGTAAAAAAAAATAAATAAATAAACAGCGACTAACTCCGTGAACCGTCTACGGGTTTGATCGATTCAATTCTCAGAGCAAATGTAGGAGCAGAAACGGAGTAAAAGCGCGAGATTACACGTATAGTTGTATTTAAATAAATTAATATATTTATTTAATTTATTTACATGTACATCAATTTTTTCAAAAAGAAGTACATGTATATTTTTTTATTTAAATATATGTATATAAATTTTTATTTTTCCAAGCATCAATTTTTTCAAAAATAACTATATTTATAGCATTTAAAATAAATAAAAGAAATTATAATAATCACTATATCTATTCCTCTAATTAATTACAAATTTTTTTTATATGAAATGTCTATTGAATATTTATTGTGCATTCCAATAACACAAAAATACTCGCTGCATTCAATTATTGGTCAAAATTAAAATTTGATAATTTTACCATCTTGATATGATAACTTGAACGGGATTTGCTCCCAATTTATTAACCGGATATTTGGAGAGTGATTCGTCCATCTAGTTATAATGATCAAGTTAAAATGCCTTCATATTATTTAAAACGTCTGTTAAGATAGACTGTATTAAGCATAATAATCCTATATATGAAAAAGAAATATTGTAATTTTGAATGTGTAGCTTTCTAAATCTTATACAAGAGAAACATTTAGTTCAATTTTGTTGTAGATCTAAAAACTAGGAATTGAAGAAAGTAACCTATCCATACACATCTTTAACACTACTCAAGGGATGGAAAGACGAGACATGCAACCGTGATTAGTCCAACTCATCTGTGCTGTGATACTAACACGAGAAAATTACTCAATAATAAAATAGTAATGCAACTTAAGATATGCTTACTTTCACCCTAAAAAAGGGCAAATTAGCAACAACCCTAGCTTCCATTGACTCATAATAAGTTTATCTAACATCATATACATCAAATTGTCATCGCGCACTAACTAAAAACTTCGAGTTTTTATAGAGTGGACATTAATATCTGAACTCAATTGCTTATCAAACATAATAGAGCCCGTGATTTGTTCAAAAAGGAGCCCATGTATGAGACGATGTTAGCATTTTCGTTTGTTCAAATAGTAGGAGCACGTGGAGTTAGCTCATGAAATTAGAGGTTGAAATCACAAAAGTATTAACAAACAATAGTATTATATAATATATAGGGTTAATTGCATTTTGTACATTACACTTTATACTTGATTCTACTTTAGGATTTTTATTTTTAATTGTAACAATTCATCTATTACATTTCTCATTTGTTGCAAACTTGCAATGTTGACCTTTTGCTAATTTTTATTTGAAAAATAAAATAAAATTTTCATGTGATAAGCACATGACCTTTTTTAAAGGCAAAAAATAAAATTTAGCATTTTGTCATCTAAAGATTAATGTGTATCGCATCGGAGTCAAATTGTGAGTACTTTCATAAAGTTTAATTATGTTGTGTACATCATAAAGTTGATTATACTTATGAATTTGGATAAACTTGTAATAAATTATTAGAGGAGTTAGATTTTACATATTTGACCTTGATTTTGACCATGTGCTTGTGACATATGAAATTTTTTAGCCAGTGCTCATATAAAAATTAGCAAAAGATTGGTATTACAATAAATTAGAAATGTAAGAACTTTATTGTTACAACTAAAAATAAAGGTTATGAAGTGAGATTCAGTATAAAGTATAGAGTATAAAATGTAATTAGTCCTAATATGTATGTTTGTGTGTGTGTGCCACCGTAGGTCAAAAATCGAACCGAGTGAGTAAAAAAATTTGTGGAAAATAATATTATGATTGGAAAAAAATTAAAAATGAGATTGAGGTACATCACATAAAAAATGAGATTTGGTTTAGCCTCACAAATGTGTTTGTCAAATATTGAGAATATATACATAGTATCTAGGAAATGTCTCATCTTTTAATACTTTATAGTTTGAAACCTCTATTGGTCTATAAAACACAAAAGAACTAAATAATTTGAAAATTTAAAAATTCGTACATTTAAGAGTGTGATTGATACATTTGGAGACCGAATCTCATTCTTAGAGTAAATTTTGTGACGAAATCCCATTTTTAGCAACACGTACTAATAGTCATTTGGAACTACTACAAAAAAATGTAAAAAAAATAAAATAAAATTATAAGCTTACTAGCAACTAATTTTTTAGTATGCTTGTCATTATCATTTATACTTTTTTATATTAGCATATTTGTTTAAATTTCAAAGGTAAACTAAACATTTTCCCAATTAAAACGGAGCTTGAAATACCAAGAGCCATGGTTGATATGAGATCTCACTCGCGAATGTGAGAATGGTTAATTGAGTAACAGAATATATTTTTGGCAAATATTAAATTCAAATTTTAAGCATTTATGAGAAAATTTATTTAGCACTATTTGGGCAGCATATCATTTCTATTTTGTCTCTCACAAAGTAATAAATCCCTTTGTTTGGTGAAATGAAATACCCCACCTAGTAGGTAAGGGACTTACTCCTATGTTAGAGAAGGAGGAATGACAAGTGATGCTCTAATAATGCTAAATAATTTATTCTTTTGTAAAAATTAAAATTATGAATTAATTTATACGTTTAAAAAGATATAAATAACTTACACAAATATAAAAAATTTTGTATTTTATAAATTTGACACAAATTTGAGAGATAATTTAACAATATTCTCAATTAAGGTAGAGCGTGAATTACAAAAACCAAGTTTGTTTATTGGGATGAGATAAGAGGGGATATGTCACACCCCAAGATTTGGGGGTAATTCATAACAAAAATAAAATAATTTTAAGAAAAATAGAACAACACTTTGGTTTGTTCCCAAAATAAATATAATATCCAATTTAAAATAGTCTATAAGTACAAAGAGCAATTACATGCCACTCAATTGACAATAATTTGAATCTCAAATCCCAAATACAAAGTACAGAATCAAATACAACCGTGCTCATAATATCAAAATCTAACTAATATCCTGTTAGTTCCAAACCATTTGTCTTCTTGTTCAAACTTGACCCTACAAGACCTAATGGGGTGTGAGTTTACATCCAGTAGTCTATATTATCAAAATGTAACATGTAGCATATAAAGTAAAATAGAGTTATGGTAACAATAGTAAACCACATTACACATGATTGCAATGCAAATGATAACCTGATTTTCACTTCAATGTAATACTACTTTTCTTATTTCTTTACTCGAGTTCATAACCATTTATTCTGTTTAAAGCTATACAATCTCATTATCTAATTTCCACAGCTTTTCTAGATTCACATTTCCTTACTCATTGTCGTACATTAGTTTGGAAAAGACAATCACTTTCAGAGCTCTTATCTGTGGTATAAGTGGATCAACACGCTTTTGAGGAGGCTAAACACGTTTTGTCAAGAATCAATTTTAGGTTTTTCACCTGAAGAAGGAACAATTCATACTTGCTTACATTCCCCAACTTATTATATCATAATTTTCAATTTTCTCAAATTGCCTTCATTAGAATTCCATCTCTTACAGATAACGCAATTTCTTATTCAATATGAAATGATCGTTATCATGACTCTATTATGTCCATGTCCCTCAATAGTGATAATATTCGATATTAACATGATCCAGTAACTCAGTGTACCATAAAGATAACATTGTTATTCAAATTATGTAACTCATAAATAACAGTAATTATGTATTATATAACATTTTAATCAGAAAACAACAATAATCATGCACTTTAAGTCATATAAGATGAAATAATAAAATCAATTTTCACAACCAGTGAAATAATAGGTAAGAACTGATCGCTATATAAATTACGGGTACACTGAAAGTATGTAAGGATATCAAACAATATCATTTTATATAAATAAAATCTAAAACATATTTCTATTAGATCGAATCCGTTGAATCATTCATTGTTATCACCAATATTAACATATTAAAACTTTATAACAATTTGATTAAATTTGACAGTCGAACCAACACAACTACTATTTTAACCGTTTATTCAATGCCATTCTAAATCCATATCCTATCCTATGATCAGAATATAATCAAGCTAACTTCAAAAATAGATTCAGCTCATCAAAAACCTAAATTTTGGTATTTTCCACATTCAGAACCTGCCTAAAACCTCATGATTTCTCGAAGGTGCACCAAAGCACCCATGGACTTGCCCACACTAAATAAAAACTCATGTAATCTTCTCTATTCAACGACCCAACTAATTCTGATTCTGAAACTTAGTTCTCTCTCTAAAAATAACCAGCAGCTCTTTCTCTCTCTTTAAAAAATTTCTCTTTTATATTTTTGTGTTTTTTTCCCTATCATTCCTTCCTTCCATCCTTCTACAAAAGTCATTGCTAACTATTACCATATAATAGCCGAATGGCCCTGACTACAAAAACTGAACCAGAACGTGCTGGTTGTGTATGTTATTTCCTTCTTCCATCTTTCTTATACTTTATCTATCTTCTTTCTCCCTTAGCTCCTCATTTCCTTCTATTCTTTCGCTATTGTTTCCAATTCTTGTCTTGTTCGACCCAAACTTCTATATACACGCATATATATAGACCCAATTGATACTTAGTTTTTCACTTTAACTTTTATAAGTTTATAAATAAAAAAATCAATTTTTTTTAGTTTTTTGCATTTTTCTTTTTACATTTTTACTTATTTGTAATTAAAATAAAGCTAAACAATTTTAAAAAAAATAAAACTTAACTTTTTTACTTGTGAAATTAAAAAAAAACTCAACAAAAAAATTATACCAAACCAACCATATATATATATATAAATATCTTTACACACAGCACCCCCATTATACACCCGCAAGATCCCAAATTCACTCTATTCTATTTTCACAGAACTATATACGCACACACATAAACCTGCACTCATATATATACATATATATATATATATATATATAACTTCATCACCAATTGTTCAATTGCAGTGGTTACCCGCTAAGAAATCACAATTCAAGCCGGCTTCCCTTATTTTATCTTCTGCGCACGCAACCCACAAAACAACAACTGAACATTTATTAGATATACATGTACAAAAACATATAAGCCATAGCCGAAACCCACCTAAATCCTAAACTTTTGTTCACACAATCATACACGCATGCTATGTTCTTAATGGCCAAAACTACACCCACACAGTTCAGTCTCAAACCCTCTCACCCATTCCATTAATATTATGTTCATATAAATAAACATAACAACACTCCGTCGTCCCATCACCAAAGGTCTAAATGCCAGCAATACCCATAATAGATTACCCTCACCAATATATCTACACATACACACCGGGTAAAATCTGCTGCATTAACATGTATGCATCATGAACAAGGAAACAAAGAGTGTTCCATGACCCTACCTCGAATCGCGTCGCCTAAAAATTTCACCGGAAAGATATAGTCCTCTCTTTCTTGCATCGGAACGGCCGCTGGCCTTCTCTCTTAGCCGCAGCGCCCTCTTAAGTTTTTTTTCTCATTCTATGTTTCGTATATTACACACACACAGAAGTCAAAAGACTCACAAAATTCTAGTAGTTTATTGTTATATTAAAGTTTCAAAAATACCCTACTAGTTTTTGAATATATCAAAAATTGGTTTCTCTCAAGATTTTATTAATCTAGGAAATAATCCAATAATTATGCAACGGCAATTGAGGTCAAATACAAAAATTTATTCAGAAACAATTTGACAAAATTTAGAGTTTCACAACCTAACCCGTTCAACAAATTTTGACGTCTCAAACTTCTATAATTCAATTAATATAATCAAATTAGAAATATTTCAAAATATGGGGTTTCACAGAATATGTGATCTCAAGACAGTTAATTGTGGAATAACAAATCCCCTGGGGCTAATTTTGTCTTTTGGACTTAAATCTCAAACCCTTCCATTGATTATCTTTCTTACATTCGCCTACCATTATTTTAACTAAGTGTCATTGCGTGGGGAAGAAGGGGCTTCCTCAAATCTCTCTAATAGAAATGCTATAAGAAATTAATTCATAAAAAAATTGTAAAATCTAAATCATGCATTTGAGGTCCATTCATCAAAGCAATATCACTAAATAAACTGATCCTATTTTAGAGTTCCATTGGGTTAAGTGGTTGAATTTTAATAATTTTTAAGAGATCTTAAGTAATTGGATAAAAACCATATATATCTTATGAATTATGAAGTAGTAATAAAACTCAAAAACTCCATATCAACTATTATTTTAAATGAAAACTAAAAGAGAACTTAAGTACACAATGAAAAATTATTTGATGGGTTTCAATATCAATTATTATTTTAAATAAAATTAAATATAATATACCACTTAATCGAAAATTTAATGAGTTTCTTTTTAAAATAGAAAACTTACACATATCTATACGTATAACTTTAAATAAGAAACTCATACACATCTGTATGTATAAAATAATTAATAAAAATCTTCATACATATAAATTTTTTTAAAAATATAATTCTCTTGCTCGTGTGACATGATATGATTAATGTTTTGTGTACAAAACAAAAAGTCCTTTTAAGGACTGTTTGTTGTGAACCCTTTCTTAAGCGCTATATACATAGTTACTAATTTAATACTAGTATATCATACTTTATCTCGCGAAATAAATATGGTGAAAGCAAATAAGGTTGACATGAGACATTACCTGTGAAGGTGAGAATGGTTAATTGACAAGAGTTTACCTTTGCCAGTTATTAAATTTGAATTTTGCTCAATTTTGGAAATTGGATCTATGAGATAATTTGTAAAATTTAAAGAAAAAGAGAGAAATAATTTATATTTGTGTTGTTATATATATATACAAATATTTTGTATTACTCCACGTTTGGTTCAGTTCACATTCCCAACACGAACCAGAACTTCAAAAAAACCCGATCAGCTGTAGCCTGCTCTAGTCTATATTTACAACTTTCTCTCTTGATCTCGTATCTTTCGCCAGAGTTGAACACATCATTCCGGATTCTACAACTCTCCGTCTGTAACTGGTACGTCTTCAATGTTTGGCTGGGTCTATACGTATATATATCTACGTCTAAACACGCATGAATAATTCAAGGTGAGAGTGTTGTTGGTTTGACGAATTTGAGAATTATTTGCATTTGTTATTTGTTTTTGTGAATGCATATTTGGATCTCGTGAAAATTTGATAGATCTTGGGCTTATCTTGTCAATCACACGCTTTTAATCATTTGATTGTATTGCAAACTGGGTCAGTCTATTCTGTTTGAATCGGATAGGGAGAGAGTTTGAAAACGTACCAGTGCATTTCTGTTTCAATTTACTGCATTTAATCTGTTATTTTTAATTTTTTTTTTGGCATAAGTCATGAATATGACCTCAAAATATGGGCACTTCTCTGTAAAGATTGATGTATTTAATTTCGGTGTCTTAATCCTTGAGATTGTGAGTGGTAAGAAGAACGTCAGTTGAGTCCTTCAGCCATGTTTTTTTTTGGGTTCCTTCTGCCATCTTAATTGAGGGTTTAACATATCTATGTATACACATGCCACATACGGGCATATAAATCTACATACCTGTATATACCTGTTTGCTTGGTTGTTTCTTCTTGTCATTCATATTGTTTTACTTATTAAAAAGAAAGCTATTCCTATTGATTAGAGAAAAAGGTCAATGGGATAAATTGGGGACAAAACAAGAATTGTAATGCCTTCACTTGGCATTGACTTAGAAAACTTGGTTAGCTTGGTCACATAGTTTAGTGAGTTCCCAATTTTGATTACTTCAACTTCTTGCTATTTACCTATTTTTTTATATACTTCTTAAACTTTCATGGGACATTGCACATCAAATTAACCATTGTAACAGTGATTTGATGGCCAGCTCTGTGAGTAAACAAATTTACCTATGTATAACTTTGTTTTCCACAAGATCATTTAAGCTTGAGTTCTTTACAATTAGTATTGGTTTTGGAAAAAGAAACCTGATAGCCTCTCTGTCTCCATCCGTCTCTCTCTCTCTCTCTCTCTCTCTCTCTCTCTCTCTCATAACCTTTTACTTGGATTTTTAATAATTGAATCTTATGGCTTTATCCTTAAATAGCTGGTTTTGCTATAATTTTTGCATGTGGGATTACAGTCTATATTAACACTCTTGGGTTATTTATGCTATTGCTATAAAGGTTACTGTATTGGTTGCTAATTTAGTTTGGCATTCGGATAAAGAAGTAATGTATTTCTTCTAAGTGGTGGAGTTTTTTAGTCTCTGTGTAGAGTGTTTGATTATGGGAAGGGGAGGATGTGATTCTCTGAGTGGCATTATCATCAGGGGTATTTGAGGTTAAATCTTTTTGTCGTTTGTTGGTGGGATTTCAGGATTAGAAAGAAACTCTGTGAAAGTCCCTTCCAAGGTTTCTTCCTCTTCTTTTTTCTTCTTCTTTTTTTTTTTTGGTTGTGAACGGCTATTCATGGGAAGTTCCTTACGATGGTTAATCTAATTTATAGAAGGCATGTTTCTAGGTGGTCGTATGTGCAAGGAGGCAGGTTAGTTGTTTTTTCTTATCAACCTAGTGTGGCAAGAGAGATATGGGCGCTACTTTTAGCTGTGTTGAAGTTATTTGTGTCTTTCCTAAGGGGGTGGCCAACCTCTTTTGCAGTTGGCAGGGGCCTAGGGTTGGCAGGAAGAGATGGAAAAACGGAATCCTGCTCCTCCTACTTAATGTGGTCCATATGGAGGGAGAGGAATCATCAGTCATCTTGGGGAATGTTCATCTGACCCTTTAGAATTTTGGATTTTATGGAGGACAGAGATCATTGAAATGTATAAATCCAGTTTTTGGCTTTACTTTTGCATACATTTGATGGAAATGGTTGGCATATCTGTTCAGTGCCTTTCTAATATCCTTTAAAAAAAGGCAAAAACCTCCAACAAGCAATTGACTACGATAACTTAACAATATTAAGAAATTTGATTATGAATCCTCGCAGCTAGGTTGAAGGAGGTGAACAGTGCCACCGGACCACCCCATGCCCATTGGGTGGCACGTGAGGGTGCGTGCAGTGGTGTATGGGCCTCTGGTTTGTTTCAGTATGTTCAGCACATGTTGTACGATAAATTCATGCCTTGTCTGGCCCAATTTGACTACTGTAGCTATTCTTCATAAATTTTTCTTTGAAAATTATCCAGAACCCTCCCATTCTTGTTTATCTTGACAATATCACGTAACAAACTCTAGAGATAACTAGAATGTATGGTCGCGTTCTATTTTGAAAAATCAGCTGCAAGTGAGCCCCAATAGACGACAAAGTGCTAGAATTCTGACACTGCTGATTATTGTACATGCTGGAGTGACTATCCTGAGCTGTTTTTTCGTTTCTCCTCGCAGTAAAAATGTACACATCCAGAGGCAACCAGAAACCTGCTTTCTGGGAGGTCCATTTAGTCCTAGACAACAAGCCAATAGAATGTCCAAAGTG
This sequence comes from Euryodendron excelsum, assembly GCA_033060915.1. Classification (NCBI taxonomy): domain Eukaryota; kingdom Viridiplantae; phylum Streptophyta; class Magnoliopsida; order Ericales; family Pentaphylacaceae; genus Euryodendron; species Euryodendron excelsum. The sequence continues at coordinate 42,567,168 of CM065387.1, read as the reverse complement.
TCAATGGGGCAGCCACCGATATCAGCCTCCACAAAAAGAATCACCAAGCAGCCCGTATAAGGGGGCAATGAAGGAAGATGTGACATGTGGACAGTCTGTTGTCTAGGTAGGAGACAAGTTATGTGCATGTCTTGTGAGTGCTGCAGCTCATTTACTAGCTTAGGAAGCTGGTTTGATGACTATTGTTTTTGGAGCAAGAAAAATCTTAAATGGGAATAGGGAGCTTTTACAATAGATATTTGGAGTCACCTGATACAATTATTTGTTCATCATCTATTTGTTGTAGTACTAATTCCAGGGAGGGATTTCTTTTGACTTTTCCTGTAGCTTGTTTTATTACACTAAATTCCATAGCATTCGGTTCAATTTTTATAGACTGCTTTTATGAGTGGCCAAGTATTTAGCTCAGTTTATTACTGAAATTTGCATTTCTCATTGGTGGTATATATCTGGTGAAATTTTACCTATCAAAAAAAAAAAATATATATATATATATATATCTGGTGAAATTATGCATGTGCCTTCACAAGATGGTGGGTGGTGATTCCTTGGCCAATCTAACACCGAATTGTTGTGACCTAATTGATTTGACTTCTCCAACTAATTCTGTAAGTGAATAATATCCCTTGTGGCCTTATCTTAATCGTCATGGATCTATGAGGAAAACAGATAGTTCAAGGTTTTCAATTAACTACTTTCTTAGTCATATTTATCTGTTTCATTTAGATTACCCCTAGTTCTTATTTTCTTCTATATATTGTTGTTACTTTTGTAAGATAATTTGTTCTATGTCCTGGATTACATGTGAGAAAATCTAATCCTGGATAGAACCTAAACCAAACATCCTTTCTGACTCAATATCCAAGCTCTGTTGGATTGGCGTATTTTAAAGATTTGAATAAGAGACAAAAGATATTAATAAATGGTGTTTTTATTTTTATTTTTATTTTTTGGAATCTTAGGATATAGATTGGACCTTACTATTTGACAAACTAGAATACTAATGGTGCATCAAACATCTGAGAAGGAATTGGAATGACTCTGTTGTCTCCACAGCATTGGAAGGTAAAAATCGATCAATTTAGTGGGACTCAGAATATTGTCTGTTCTCTCTTACACATCAGTGATAAACTCATAATTGAAACAATACTTCTTCAAATGCGCCTATAATAGAACCCTTGCCGTTAGCTGTGGTGTTAATCCACACAACTCATATGGAGCTGTACTCTTATATGAAACACAATGGAATGAATCTACTCTACTGGGACTCCTATCAGCATTTGCATTATCTAAACTCCTCACTCCTGTTGAGCTTGACGTTTGTGGACAAATTACTTGGTCAAATGTGCAAGTCTTCTGAATTTTTGTTTCCCCAACAAGTCCATTTTAAGGTTGTACATTACTTAGTGTTTTCAGTTTTGGAGAATCTGACTAATATAGTTGTTGTGAAAATGAGCAGTCTTGTTCCTTGAAGAAAGAGAAACGAGTTAGGGTGAAGTCTTGCAAATGTTGAATATGGATGAAATGATGTAAAATCAATTTGTATATATTGTGATATTCATAATGCTTGGATGAACAATTGTATATTTTGTGATGTATATAATAGGGTGTTCCTTATTATTAATGGTGGTGGTGTTATAAATGTATTGCTATTTGTAAATTTAAGTAGTCATGGCTAACCTTCTTCCCAAGAAACAAAAAATGCTAAATAAATAAGCTGGCTTTGTCCATTTGGCCATATCATGTCTACTGTACTATATTATGCCCTTTTATCTTGATGTTTCCATGGCTTTTGCCTTTTGGGGCTTCTAGGTTTACTTCGCTTTTGCTTTATAAACACTTTATTTATGAAATGTTGATTGAGAATCTTAGAGGGAAAAAAAGATCCCAAGTTTTTGATATCTAACATTCAGAGAATGATCTATTTAAAAACAATTTCCTAAAGCAGTGAATCTTCTTTCATTGCCAAAGCTTTAATTGTAATTAACTTCATTGCAATTTGTTCTGTTTGCTAGAATCTTGAGACATATTTAGTTCAGTATTCTGTGATTTTATGTTTATATGTATGGGTGCACAGATATGCATGATTGCTTATTACCTCGTGTCCTTTTGATAATCAAAATTTATCTTTTTGGTGGTTATAGGTAACTATTAATAAATTGGATACAAGATGTCTTCAGCTAAGGATCCATTTTACATTGTTAAGGAAGAGATTCAGGAATCTGTAAGTTTTGCTTTCCAGTTATGTGACAACTTTTGGAATGACGCAACTTATATTTCCTGATCAAACAGTTTAGTCGATTCATATAACTATATGAAATCTACTAATTTTTCTTGAATTTAATGTGTTATTACTTATTAGTATTTTATTGAATGCGAGCATTCAGAGGAAATTCACAGCATTACTTTTTTTTCTCTTCCTGTTTGCAATCTTGTCCTGCTTACATATCTCCCTCAAGCCTTTGGTTCTAATTCGTGTGCCTAGTGTCCGCACTGATTGGTAGGAACGTAATGTGTTAGTTACCTTCCAATATTACGTAAGAGCTGTTGTTTTTTATAAGCTTATCACTTTTTGGAAAAGGATTAATAATAATAGCACTGTTAATTGGTGGTTTATTTGGATGGTTCTTCATCCTTATATGTCTTGTATATGTATGAGCTTTTATTGTATAGCAAAGACTGAGATTTTAGTGTGATTCTTCTATGAGACGATTTTAGGAGATTTTGGTGCAACTTTTATATGAGACTATCTTAGGAGACCCCAAAAAAGTGTGCTTGCATGACAGTAAACATTGGACTGGATAACATGATGATTTGTTGAAAAATTTTAGGAGGTTGCTTGAGGAATGCCCGAATCTTTACTTTTTTGGCCCGTTTGGTAAGATTAATAAACTTCTTTGACACAGGAGATTTCTTAGAACCCACTAATTACACATTTCATTTAATACATGTCTGGAGTGATACTTCATATGGTTGTCTCTCATATTGTTTGATTGGAAGAAATCTTAGACCTGTAAAACATTTGCTGCTGGCATTTTTGTGCATATTTGAGCAGACCTGTGAAAGTAAACAGCGTACTTGCTAAAATGATGATTTTTGGGCTTCTTATGTTTTGGTGCTGCTTGGATAGTGTATGTGCAATCTCCTATTTCAAAAAATAAAAATAAAAATAAAAACTGAAATCACAATAAAAGAATTGGTGTTTGCGCAATCAATCAGAAAGACGGCTGATAATATATTTTGAACTAAATAACACTTCCCGAAAAAAAGGTAAAGAGCAAAGTAACTGTCCCCTGTGAACCTGAGTGTATAAATATGAAATAAGGCTTGTCTACCTGCTAATCTCGCTGCATAAGTTGTGTTTGTGTGTGTGTTATGCCAAAGGGTGTGGTAGATTGCATAGGCCCATGAAATGGATATAACACGGACATGTTGACACGAGATTTGCAAAAAATGCAGGACATGGCTCAAATATATTTTTTATATATATCATATGTAGAATATATAATTCAAAGATAATGAGAAAATTGAAAAATAACACTAACGAAAATTAAAACCATGTATTCCATAGTTTAAACATTAAATTATGTATAAAATCACATTACTTTTATTTGCAATTGGATCACAATTTGATTTCTTCAATTATGCTATGTGTTTCACGGTTGTGTAGCGATAGACACGGGTGTCAAAATAGTAGACATGTGTGTCCAAATAGTAGACATTTATCCCAAGTGTTTGAAGCGTGTCCGCTTCTACAAAATTAATAAAATAATTGCACACGTTTACACTCATGTCCGACATGTGTCGGGGGGTGTTGACGAGTGTCATGTTTGACATGGACATGATACCTTCTTTGAAGTCTCCGTGCTTCTTAGGCCCACACACACACTCGTGGACCTACATCCACACATAGTTCCACATGCACGAACCCACCATAGAGATCTTGTAACTAATAAGTTATTAGACTGTATTTTGTTCCATTCTTTCTCATCGTTAAGGATATACTTATGCTTTGATGATCTGCTTGTTAGATTGATAAGTTGCTGTCTACTTTTCACCAATGGGAACGTATCCCTGCGGACAGTCAAGAGCAACAAAATCTGACAAAGGAGCTTCTTGTTGGCTGTGAGAGCATTGAGTGGCAGGTATGCTTCCAAATCTTTCATAATTCTCTTAAATGGAGTTTGCCAGTGTCCACAAAGTTATATGATTTGCTTATACTTTCCTACTGAATGACGCATGTCAACAACTTTGGAGCTGAAGGTTGTATACCATATGGATGCAGTTACTTTTCTTATGTTACTTTTGACTTACATTGCCTTCCTATGTGTGACTTTTTTAATAAGGATATATCATTACTGTTCTACCTTGATTGGTACAGCCGCATAAGCAATTCTGGTGATTTTGGCCTTTTGTTATGCGAAGCCAAGTTAGTCAACTCCTTTTTTCAACTACTGAAAACCTGCTTTTTTGATAGGAAGGTGGATGAATTGGACAAAGCAATTGCTGTAGCCGCGAGAGATCCTACTTGGTATGGGATCGATGATGTTGAACTTGAAAACAGAAGACGATGGACAAGCACTGCTCGTACTCAGGTATCATCCATATTATTTTTCATACTGAGGCTTTGTGTGGTTGAATTAGTTTTAGATTCACTAAAGATGATGCTATATTATTAGATGGGCAACATGAAGAAATCTGTAGTAGCTGGAAAGGGGTTGGATAGTACAAGCACTTCTAACATAAATGGGATGCGCCGTGAACTAATGAGGCTACCGAATTCTCATCAGTCTGACAGACCCAATCAGTATGCTGCTCGGGGCAATGATGATTTCATATCGTCAGAATCAGATAGACAATTGCTTCTGATAAAGTAGCGTCCTTTCTTCTCTCTCTTGGTTTTTTTATTTATTTTCCTTTTATTATATCATCTCAATCCTTATCTACTTATGCTTTCTCTCACTTCTCCAAGTATGTGTTTTCCAGCTTCATAATTTATTTCTGCTGTCCTATGCGAATTAGACAGGAACTGGATTTCTAATTTATTGGGTTTGAGAAAATTACAGAAACCTACTTGGTAGTTTCTAATAGTGGTCATCTCAAAAGGGTCTGGACTATCTGATCATAACCCTTAAGCAGTCGTACTCTTATTATCTGTTTTATTGTTTTTTATTTTTAAAGCTTTGAAAATAAAGCTTCCACTTTTGTATTTTTAAGTATAATTATTACACTATTGCTACTGCTATGAATCTTATGATTATATTGTCTAATCTTGATAGTTAGTAGTATTCTGGATATAATTTTTTTTGTATAAAATGAAACATATTATTAATATCATTTCAAACTTGGTTGTTCAGGGCATTGTGATTATTTATTTATTTATTTGATAAGTGATTGAGAGCATTGTTATTATTTTTAAAAAAATGAGGTACTATCTGGAATAGTTGCCAAAATCCTTCCGACGGTCTTATGATCTATAACGATCTGGATCATATAGAAAATCCCTTGGAGAAAGAATCTTAAGATCTTGGTGACTGGATCTAGTTGGATTGTAGAATACTGATCTGGATCTTGATTCTACCCCTGTCTAATTTTGAAAAGTCTTGTTTTGTTTCGTATGTGAGCATTTTTGCTATTTTTTTTTTATAGTGGCCTAAATACCTATTTTACATTATGTCCAAACCAAATAAAATAAACCATACTAAATCAAGCCCACTCCACTCTTGAGCTACACTTTGTTATCTCTCTCTGTAGTTGCATATCGATCATTCGGCTACTTTTTTCCCCTTTTCTTTTGTCCATTGAATCAAGGAATGTAAGCTCTATTTATTTCTTTTGTCCCTTCTTTTTAATTTCTTAGAGTATCCTTTTATCTTTTTTTCCTATTTATGTTCTGCTCTCTTATTCATCTTTTTATTTTTCTTCCTTTTTATTTATATTTTTTTTTTATCACAATTGTACACCAAACTACAGAGCTCTTGTTTAACCCCCCCTTTTTTGTTTTTTTTTTGGGTGTATCCTTTTATGTTGCATAGCTCTTCTTCTTTTCTTTTCTTTTCGGGTGTTTCAAAATTCTTTTCTTTTTCTTTTTATTGTCCATTGTTCTATTTACCACTATTGCAATTGATATAGATTTTTCCAGTGATATGTAAAGCACTCTTTTTCTTTTATTTCTCTCTTCAATCTGTTTTCAAATCCAACTCTGTTTTCCTTTTTTTACCTTTTCGTTTCTGTATTGTTGTGGAGTGCAAACTGCTCTGTTACAAAGCTTTTTTCCTCCACCTCCTTTATTTTTTTTCCCTTTTTGGTTTTACTACGCAATTTTCTTTTGTATAATTGTTTATATTTATTACATTGTTCATCTTGGTTTCACCATATATTTTACTTCTTTTTTTGGGTAAGTTATGCTCATTTTGTGTCTACTTCTCAGAAATGTTTATTCATATAGCAAGTATTATGCATTTTGTTCCCAGTAGGATCACGTGATCCTTGATCCAATTTTGTAAACCCCTCCAACGATCCAACGTACATAGGATCCCAATCTTGACAACCTTGGTCTCTTAGGCGTGTGCATGCTTTTCTAGAAACCTGAATTTACCAAATATTATTTTTCTTATTTCGATACCTTGGTGTTTGCAGGCAACAGGATGAGGAGCTGGATGAGCTTAGTGCAAGTGTGGAGAGAATTGGAGGTGTTGGGCTTACTATACATGAAGAACTCCTTGCACAGGTAAGTATTGTGTAGGCTGTAGTTCTTTTGCAATGTTTTCAGCAAGATCTGGCCTAGCTGCACTTGTCTCATCCTTAAGCTCTTGCACGGGTCACACTTTCTCGACTTTATTATAGCTTATGCACTAAGTCAAAATTGTGTTTACATTTTTCTTGTTGATTATTAACATAAAAATTGTATTTTTTGGTGCTACAGGAGAAGATTATAGATGAATTGGGTGTGGAAATGGACAGTACATCAAATCGTCTTGATTTCGTTCAGGTGATTGTTTCAGATTTGAATTGAAATACATGCTTACTGAGGCATTTTTCTTAAAACCTGCAATAAATCTTGTCCAAGCTGTTAGTTGAAATTTAAGCCTTGGGCTTCTAAGTGGGCTAAACATGTGGAAACATTTAATGGGTAGGCGTTGAGATTGAACATAAGATTTTGCCTGCTCTGATACCATGTTATATTGTTGATCACCAACTCATTCACTAGTGTAAGCTATTAAGAGAGAGGGGTAACTTATTTATTTATTTCTTAACTGTAACTGTTTGAAATGCAATTTTCTGTTCTTGTTTTCCGTTTTCAAAGACAAATTTTCACTGCAGAAAAAGGTGGGTATGGTCATGAAGAAGGCTGGGGCTAAGGGACAGTTCATGATGATATTGTTCTTGGTTGTTCTGTTCATTGTTCTGTTTGTTCTGGTCTTCTTCACCTAGGCTAGAGAGGAAGAAACCAGTCGGCAATTGCATATACATGGAAGAGGGTTCTGATGATCAGGAATAAGGCTGTGAGACTTCACAATGAATGTAAATGAATTGGTTGGTGACCTGGCTTTCTTGAATAATTGTTACCTGGGAATACTACTGCACTGAATGAAAATCTACATTTTGGGAAGTATCTATTAATTTTCTCCGACACTGTTTGGAGAATTGGTGTAGTGTACATTGTGATTGAACGGGTTTGAGTTCTAAACATGAATGTAAAATAGGATCATGTGATGCTTCTCTGTTCAGTTGTATAAGCATGAGATGTTTGCTATGCTCTTGTGCTCCAAGAGTTTAGTCTCACTGTCAATTTTGTTCTGTAATTTTGTTGTCTAGTGCAAATTTTTAACTTTCAATGTTCTGTTTCTGATGCTGAGCGATCGGTTTTCTCAGGAATCTTTGAACTCAATGTTGCTAGATTTTGATATAGAACAATGACAATTTCTGATAGTATGTTATTCGGAAAGGCTAGTGCTCGGCCAACGACCGAGTTTATATTTTTTTCAATCGAAAAGGGCTTTTCATTGATCAATACCGTGTTGGGTTCGTAGCTCTGTGCCTCTAATTTTGTTGTCCGGAAAGTCCAAATGGTCATATATATAGCGTAGCAGCAGGCAGAAGTTTCATTGGGTTTGGGGTTTCTTCATTGACTTGCAATTGGCTCGTTGAAGCTCCTTCACCCAAAACAGAGCTTTAGAAGTTGGAAGACATTACTTTTTTTCTATTTTCATCTCATGTTTTTGGTTATTAGTTTAATTAGGGTAATGTTATATGACCAAAAATTTTGTACATAATCTATGGACAGAACGATGTATTTGAATGAGAAAATTTCATTGTGGAACCAAAAAACCTATCATAATAGTTCTTACTTATAAAAATATTACTATCACATTGTTTTTGACAAGATTTTCAGAATAATTTTTTTGAGAAGAAATAGCATTTTCCATCTTTATATCATGAATATGCCCCTTGTGTTTGGGTGAGCATATAATTAGGGCAATGCCATTTAACTAAAAATTCATGGCCGAATGATTCTTGTGAATTTTCTTGTAAGTTTTTTTTTTGAAAGAGTAGCAATTTCCTTATTATTATTAGAGAATCGCATATTTATAATACAATAAACTCTTAAGTATATTTCTTATAGAACTTTTGATTTAGCTCTTAGTTTTTTATGATTTTAAATTTTGACTTTTGACCTTTTTTTTTCAAATTACCGAAAGTTAAAACGAATTCCATATCCTAAAAAAAAAAAAAAAATCTAAAATCTAATATGACAGCTAGGGTGGAAACAGAATTTCAGTGATAATTAAATACTTCCGAATATAATCCTAGATGAACCAGATTTTATCAAGGAAATTAACCAAATTATGAAGATTCGGATATACTACATATTTATATAAAAAACACACCTTCGATCACGTTATTACTTCTACTTTCTAAACTATAACTGCTACCCGAGAGTAGACGGAGACCATTAATGCTCAGAGGGCACTTGCTCCCTTCAAATTTCAAAAATTTTAATTTTATCCATAGTTTAAAAAATAATTTTTATTTTTACTCCTTAAAAATTCAAAATCCTTCCCTAAGATTATGAAAAGTCTTATTTTAGTCTAGATTTCAGAAATAAATTTTCATTTACCCCTCAAATTTTGAGAAGTCAACTATCTTTGCCCTCAATTTTAAAAATAATTTTTAATTTGCCCTCTCAAATTTTTAAAAAATTCTATTTTTACTACTAATTTTAGAAATATTTTTCAGTTTTTTATTTTAAAAATTTATAAATATTCACCTTAAATAATTATTTTACTTTAAAGATCTATTTATATATTAATAAAAATTAATATACATTGTGTATATATATATATATATATGAAATAAAATGTGCCGAGGGAGAGAGAGAGAGAGAGAGAGAGAGAGAGAGAGAGAGAGAGAGAGAGAGAGAGAGAGAGAGAGAGAGAGAGAGAGAGAGAGAGAGAGTATTCTTAAGCTCTTTGATGAATATGGCTATTTCTTCTTCTTCATCAATATTGCTGCCTTTAGGGTACAGATTCAAGCCCACAGGTGAGGAACTTTTGTGCGATTACTTGGTGCCGAAGATAAAAGGAGAAGCCCTACCATGTGATATTGATGCAGTTGTCGAAGCAGATGTTTTTGCACTCGACCCATCCTCACTCTGTTTGTACGCTGTTCTTGTCTTTCGCCATTGATGTTTTCTTCCTCTGTATCCATATATATTTCTTTTTCTTTGGATATTTCTATGCTGTATTAATTTGCAGTGATCTTATATATGTTGATATACACAGGCAATGATGATAGCAATGGGTACTATTTTGTAAGAAGAGGCCAAAAATTTTTATTGAGAGGGGCTAAAGCAAAATTTTAATTAACTCTTTACATGTTATATTGAATAATTTTCAAAATATTTTTACAATTAAACTCTCTAAAACACAAAATAAATAAGCATATAACAAATTGACTTTTAATATGATACACAATGAAAAGATATATGAATTTTTATTTAAAAAAAAGATTATACGATTTGCATGAACCACTAAAATTCAAAAAAGATTTCACACTATTACAACTTAGGTAAATAATTACCTAACTTATTCTAATAATGATATTCTGGATAGTAAATCCAATTAGAATGTTACACATATTATAATAACTCAAGAAAATAAAACATAAAAATTATATTTGATATGTGCTTTAATTTTATTTGATGTTTCGTTATAGTTGGATGCTTGGAATTTTTTAAATTAGTAAAAATCGACCAAAAAAGTGTAATAGCATAGGAATTTTTCAACCTTAGAGGGGGTCATAGCCCCTGCTGGCCCGTCCCTCCCTTCATCCATGCAAACAAGAATGGGAAAAAGTTGAGAAGAACTACTTTGGATGTTGGGGAAAGTGTAGGAGGAGGATGGTGGAGGGCCTCCACTGGACATGAGGCTGTTCTTGACTATGATCATGGTGTCATACTGGGTTATACAAACCTGCTCAAGTTTTACCAAAGGATGAGAAGAGAGAGAGCATAGCAGCTGTTTAGAACTTGGAAAGGGACGGAAAAGAAAGAAAAAATGAAAAAGAAGAAAAAAAGAAGGAAAATTTTTAAATTAATCTATCTCTTTTTCTTTTCTTTTTTCCTTTTCATTTTTTTAAAGTAAAAAAATAGTAAATAGTAATTTTCTCTTTACTTTTCTTTCCAAGTTCCAAACAGGCTGTAAAGGGGCTGTAAAGACTGATTATCTCATGCATGAGTTGCAGACTTACTGCAGGATACGGTATATATTGTTTTTATTACATGTTATCTTTCTGTTCTCTTTATTTTGTTCTCATACATGATTCTAATTTTAAGTTCTTTTGTCCTGTAATTTTCTTTCATACTTTTGCAAGTCTAGCTTTACTAAGGAAACCAACACCAGAAAACCTAAGGTTCAGTTTTGATGACTATTTTTTTGTTTTTTTAAAATGTTTTGATGGATAAAACCTCCCACAAGCACCTCATGGTTTACCACTCCACATGCTTTCTTTACTAGATGCATAAAACCATCGGTAGCATAGCACTTGATATATATAGGCCTAGAGACACTGTAAACAATTGGAATCTGCACGGTAATCTTTTTGTCTTTTAATGCCTTCTTTCAATTTGTCTTTCTTATAAAACTTTCCTTCTCTGTTGTGCCTAAGCAGTTCCATGAATAGGTAATCTGCCAAATTATGAAGAAATCATCAAAGAATGAGGCGATACCGAGACCAACAAATGATTGCATTGCTGATGAAATTTTGAAGAGGTCAGAACGGAGAACAGAATGATCGATGGCCAAATTAACTTTGTAAACTATGAGCTATGACTATTCAAAATGAACCACTTGTCGCAACCAAAGCAAAAATGATATTTTTTTTTTTGATATTTTATATATAGCATACAAGTAAAGATGTATATATAGACCCCGTGAATAATCTGACCCAGTATGTTGGTTTTCATTTTTTTTGTCACATTTTTCTTTTTTGGATAAACTTTTTATTTTTATTTTTTATTGTTAGCAGTAAAACATGCATTTGTCCTCTTTATATGTGGTTCTATTTGATACATTTCTTTTGTTTTCTTTTTTTTCAAACTAAAAGGTGCGACATCCCTCTTATTTGAGTAAATCTTCAAGATGGTCGCATGGTCATGCCTTGCTGGTTAGATAGATAGCATTTGGACAATGAATGCAGAAAATGAAAAAGTTTGACAAATGGAATGTGGGCATCAATCTTCAACCGGACACCAATAAATACAAGCCAACATCGTTTTAAAACTCCAATTTATCAAAAGAAAAAGAAAAGAAAAAGAAGAGAATATTTCAATTCTTACTTAATTTATTTTTAATTTTTTTTACTTTTTATTTTTTTAACAACTAAATGATATAATTTCATATAAAGAAAAATAAAAAAGGGAAAGAAAAAAATCTTGAGATAAATAACACTTGCACACAAGACCACACTTTAGGCGAAAGAAATCCAAACCACACACTTTCTCTACATGCCACTCTCTCATGGGTTTTAGTTGAAAAAATCCTGTAGTACTCTTACAGCACTATGTCACTATTATTCCTTTTCTTATAATAAATTGAATTCCTTGTTAGGTGGATGTCAAACATATCCATCAGACCTACTTCGATACCTCACGTAGGAGGAAAAAGTTTATTATATTGAATAAGAATAAGAAGTAAAAATGATGTGACACTACAAGCACCAAATAATTTATTATTCAGATTAATTACACTTGGTTAAAAAGTAAACCTAAAACCGCCCACGTAGTTTGGACATTCAACGTCCAATATTTCCGTTTAAATTAAGGTTCTGCACCATACTTGGAATTTTTTATTTGAATATTGACTTTTTCAGTCCATTAAATGATATCAATGCCCCTTAAAACCTTTATTTTTTCTTTTCTTTCCCTCTCTTCTCCTTTCTCTACTTTTGTTTGGCACCATCTCACTCCAAAACAATTGATAGGGACGATGAATTTAGAAATCACCATGGGTCTGATTTTCAAACATGCATGCGTCTTTTTTTGAAAGGGTGGTTACATTGATCTCTTTGTTGCAATCCCGTATTCACCAAGTGGCATGGAAACCACATTTGGGTGATGCAAGTCTATAGTGGGTTTGCAAGTATTTGTAGAATTGTAAGTGTATTTAATTGCAGTATTTGTCAAGTAGAGGAAGAACAGATCGATATGCAGAACAGAACCAACAGTTTCTCCCACCTTTTTCTCTCTAAAACCAAGATATGCACCTTTCACAAACCCACTCCTCTCTCTCTCTCTCTCTCTCTCTCTCTCTCACCTTCACAGGCTTACAGCCATAAAAACCATGGGCGAAAGCACCCACTGGGGTGGAAGCTCATCATAGCACCCCACATAGACCCACCATGGCCGAAGCACACTCACTGCAACGCCACATCCTCTCCCTCTTTCTTTCTGTATGCTCACAGACCCACCGAATTGTAGCCGTGCCACTCTCTATATCATCTGACGACCGTACTAATCGATTTAATTGAAAGCAAAACCAACTACATGCAACTGATTCCATCAACCAATAAAATGTCTTCACAAGTGGGTTTCAAGCTTTGGGTTATTAGATAGATAAGGAGCATATATGGAAGAGGAAGTGATGGGTCTGGTTTCAGTTGAGAGAGAGAGGATGATGGAGAAGAAAAGAGCAGTGAATAAAACAAGTTGGATATTTTTGTCTTTTCATCACATGTTAGAACCCTTCATTTTACAAATTAATCTAAATTAGATGAGATTATGTATTCACTTTTTAATTACATTAAAGTTATTTGACTTTCGTTCTAATCACAATGAGATAACGTATAATTACCTATATTATTTATGCACAGTAACGAGCTATGATTTCAACGATTTCAACTCTTTGACAGGTTATTTTCCTCCACGAGTCCATGGTACGTAGTCCGGAGAAGTTATCTTGAGGGTGCATATAGTAGTCTTTGGCTAATTTGGAGCTCAAAAATTTTGGAGCAACTGCGCAAAAAACGTCTTGGGAATGTTTACTTTGGAGTAACTCGCAGAAAAGATTCTAAAGGCCCTTGAAAATCATCTTATAACCTATTTTTGTTAGTCTTGAAACTCATCTTTTACAAAAATAAAACATGGGTAGTGCACTGCATAAGCCTCTCGTCACTGTCTAGTTTGAGGAAAGTCAGATTCACACAATCTTTTAACTTTTATTTTCATATTTTAAATTTGTAATGTGCAAGTTGCGATAAAACAATCTTATTGTTAAATTAAGGTTTTCTAAACAATTTTATAGTATCTCATATTGACTTTACTGAAGTCTGTCAACAGATTTGCTAGTGAGCGTATCCCCAACACTACTAATTTGCAATTTGCGTTGCTCTTTTGAACTACATCTACACTTGGGTATAAGGGCACATGTGCTCAATCTATCAAGGTGCATTAACACAACCGACCCTATACTTATATGACAATAGAAGCGAAGGCACACATGTGTGCCTTACACCACCAAAGGTGGTAGGCTGGTAATAAGTAGGTTACTCTTTGGTTATAGGAAGTCAAGGGTTCAATGCGTGCTAACGTCCTTTATCCATTAACTCTGCTGGACCGCTTGTTTATTCACTTAGTTTTCGATGGTGCTGTGGTGATGGGCTCGCTCTTTCGGTCAATAGCTATGGCTCAAACTGAATATTTCATGGAAGGTGGGTATGATTACGCCTAAGGAGGTCGCTATCATCGGTCGCCCCTTCTCATCCTTTTTGCTCAACAAAAAAAAAAAGAAAAAGAAAAAAAAAAAGAAACACGCGTGCCTTAGTAAGCTTCCCAACCCTACTAATCCACTGACTACTAAGTACGAATAGTTTCGTTTAAAATTACATTTCTATATGTAAAAAGTTTCACAGAACACACATGTGCAATTACACCCACTAACCCCATTAACTGAATTTGGTATTTAACTTTATATTTTTAACCTTTTAAGTTGTAAACAGTAACCGATGTCAAACATTTGGTGTGAGTATTTATGGAAGTTACAATTATGATAGACAGGGTAAATAGACTTCACCAAAGTGAGAGTATTGATTTTATAATAGTAATAGAAATAGTGGTACACATAATGTGTGGCCGTTACTCCCACTAACTCCATATTCTCACTAACTCAAGTTAGTTAAGTTATATTAAAACAATCCTATCATTTATTTATTTTATCTTTAAAGTCAATTGGCATAAAAGATAAAATGCGCACTCAATTGTTTAACTTTTGTGGCTTATTCAAGAATATTTTAAAATTTGACAGTCCTCATCCAGTAAATTGATACCTTTATATAGTATTATAGATGTTTGCTTCTAATAGCTCATACACATGTTTGACTGATACAATAATTTGTCACATCTCAAAATCTAGAGGTAATTTATAATAAAGTATACTAATTATAAGAAAGTATAAACCAAATTTCTAATTTTATGAAAATAATACCGTCCAATTTTAAAATAGTCTGAGTACAATAGAGCATCAACACGTTTCTCAAAATTAATAACACATCTTTACTCAAAACTAAGTACAACTCTAGTGCATAATACAAAACATATTTGTCAGAGTGCTAATGAAATAATAATAGGAAATTAAAATCTTGTTTGACATCTAACAATCTCTACAGCCAAATACGAACTTAGAGAATCAATCCAATACTAAACAACTTTAAATTGTCATTCTTTATGTCCCAATATCAAAACTGCAAAGTCTGATGGAGTGTGAGTTTACATAATCTAGAACATCCAACATACCACAAGTAAGTGTCACAAAAGGCATAATATAGGTATGTGAATAAAATATATATCAGCAATGCAACGTGTATGCAATGCATATCACCATGTCACACTTATTTCAATCCAAAGCCTTCTTCTTATTCATTTGCTTTATTCCATTATCACCTACTTAGTTCAATGCCATATACTTTCTTATTATCTAATACATCTTATCCAATTTCCAAATCTTCGTACTCATAATCATATTTTCGATTATGGGACATGGCTTTAGGAGCTTTCATTCTTATTGCCACTCATCGTTATGCTCTAAAAGACTTTCACTTTGCGATATGCTGAACTGGTAAAATTCTTTGTCAAGATAATTTTAGGTTTTTCACATAAGGGAGGAACAAATCCTTCTTGCTTACATCCATGTTGCTTTTTATATTATAATTTTCAATATCCCTCAAATCACTTTAGTAGAATTTCATCTTTTACAAACGACACAATTTCTTATTCATTCTCATTCAATAACAAATGTATGTTATTAGAACTCTTTTATCTTCATTTGACACAATGCGATATATGCCTTAATAACAATTATATTCAAAATGGGAATATATAATAAAGCATTATAATACTGGAGTAAAATTAGTTTGCAAATCATGGCATCGTAATTATAAATAACAATAATTACACCAAAGAATCACAAAGAGTAAAAATAATACATATTAAAATCTTGAACGTCATTCTGTTAGATCCAATCTATTCTATTATTAGATTTTATCATCAAGATCAACATATTTAAATTTTTTAACAATCCGATCACACTTGATTGTGGAATCATATAAATTACTATTTTTACCATTCATTTGCTACCGTTCTACATCACCATTCTATGATATGAATTTGATCAATCTAACATAAAAAATGAATTCATCACATCAAAAAATACAAAAGTAAAGTATTTTGTAAAGTTAGAATTGAAGAGCCCCAAGTATACAAAGGTATAATAACTAGCCTAGAATTTCTATCCAATCACCGCATATGCCAACCGCTCATTATCAGTTATGCACTATAATTTCGTTGTTGATAGCAAATATTTAACTTTCAATCTTTTGTTTCTAGTTATAAGTGTTAGAAAAGACAAGACTCATGTGTAATCACAATACATTATAAAGTAAAAAAGAATTACAAGAGAGATGATTGAAGTAGTAAGTGAAGTTACATAGGTTAAACCTTTATTTATCGAAAGGGAGAGGAATTTAGTTCTTTATCCCATCCGATGTGGGATAGAGAACCTCTTGACTTTAATATCCCCCTTCAAATTCAAGTAGGAAAAATAGAGAGCTACTTGAGTTTGAAGAAAATATGATAGAAACTAGCACGAATGTTGTCATGAAAAATTTAACAGGGTAACAACTTTGATGTGGGACTTCGCTTAGAGAGTGAGCCGAGAGGTTCCATGTGAGACTTTGCTCAGAAAGTGAGTCGAGAGGTCTAATGCAGAACTTCGCTCAAGGGATGAGTCGAGAGGTTTAAAGAGACATGCATGTGAAGCATGTGAAGAAGAGCTGCAACGTGTGCAGGCATGTGACAAAGCAAGGCTACTTTCATTAAGACAGATGGATGATGGACTCGTTGATTAGGAGCCAGAGTTTAGCGCTTGAGATAGATACTCATTGAGATGGCTGAGGGGCTCACTGATTGGGAGCCAAAGTTCAAGCTTGAGGTAGATGCGCATTGAGATGGTTGAAGGGCTCATTGATTGGGAGCTAGAGTTCGGAAGATGGCTGGAGAGATGTAAGAGGACGACACAAGACTACCGGAGACTGTCAAAAATTCGCCGGAGAGGAGGAAGAGAATTTAGGAGTTTTGATGTGGAAGATCCCTCGGAGGGCACCCACAGAGCATATTTTTCTTTGGCTCTGAAACCATATTGGGGAACCCATGAGCCTAACTCAACCCTGAAAACCAGCTTGCAAGGTAAGGGTTGTCCAAGGGCATATATGGAAGGTCGATTGCATTGTAAGAGTAGCAAAGGTGACATGGTGTTCTAAGAGCACCAAATAGTTTCTGTATAACAAGCTATGGTTTGGTTTTGTTGATGAGTTATTTTCGTCCACTAGTCAATAAGAAAATGCTATTCTTATAAAATTTTTGTACAAATCTTGCACCCGAATGATATGACAGTGACAGTTTTATAATTAAAAGTCATTAAGTGGGTGTTATATCTTGAAGTGAAAGGCTCTCGTTTAGACACATTATGTTACATGAATTTTCTATTTGTATAGCATTACCTCGAGTCAATAATAGTCAGGTAAAGCTATTTTGACAGGACATAAAGTAATTTTGGTATAATTTGGAACTCAAAACTTTAGAACAACTGCTTAAAAACTTTTTGAGAATATTTTTTTTGGTTCATCGGAAGGGATTACAAGGATAGCCAAAGCCGGAAAGGGGATCTGGGGAGGGGGGATTCGAATGCTTGACCTCCCTAATGGAGGCCAAGAACTCGAAGGAGAATCTCGTAGGAAAGTTTCCAAAGGCTCCTAAAAATTCATCTTATAACCTATTTATGTCATTCTCTCATTTTCTAATGAAAATAATACATTGGCAGTTCAAAGCACGAGAGTACTCTCTATGGGTTTTGGGTAGAGTAAGTGTCACAACCATATCCTTGTATGCGTGTAGGTTGTTTTTGTGTTTTGAATACCTGTATGCACAGATCGCAATAGAACAACCTTATCACTAAATTGAATCTTTTTACATGACTTTCTAGCTAGTGTATCATATTGATTTTTACTAAAGCCTTTTAACAAATTTGCTAGTTCTAGTTTCCAATTTTCATGGTACCTTTGAACTCGTAAGGTATAAGGGCACATGTGCTCGACCTATGAGAGACAAAAATTTTAGACAACTGGAACTGCACTTATTTGATAAGTTTGCTTCTCACAGTTAAAACACATATTTCGACCCATGGGACAATTGTTCGTTTCCTTATTTTCTTGCTCTCAGCAACTAAGATATGTTTTCACACCCTTCTAAGTTCCTTATAAACATCCTTTTTTTACCCTTTTGAATTCTTTAGAACAGCGTGTTGAAAATATTTTCAAAATATATAATGTATGTAGTAGTTTTGGGGTTTTTCAAATGGTTTTAACTAGCTTTGAAGAAAATCTTTATTGCCTTATTAAATGAATTCCACATTGGAAAGTGAGAAGTTTGGTAAGGCATTTATAAATGCCAACAACTTTCTATGTATTACTTTAGAGCAATGATTGGGTGTAGCACTCAAGTGTGAGCATGTGCGCCAAGCCACATGTGCGCCACACGCACGTCTCACATGCAAGTCGCGTGGCGTAATGTGACACTTTAGTGGCGCACTTGGCACTTGGACACGTGGCACGTTCGTGTGTGGCATATGATCAAGACCATTAATTTTTGTCAATCATGATAATCAACGATTGGATGACTAATACATAAGCAAAAAGGATCGTATGGTGAGAATCACACCTGATCATAAGGGTATGATGAATGATCTGATCAAATAATGAATAAGTGCGATCTACACTGTTAGATTAGAAAGGGGCGATCCGACGACTGTGTTTAAACCTACAAGTGACTATTAAAAATCAGTTATTATTTGAATTCTAACAGTCATGTCTAGTCCAAAAAGACACCAAAATATCTATAAAAACATGGCAGATTCGTAGACAATATATACATATTTTTCTTGCAACTTCTCTCTATATTAAAAGGCATTACAATTCTTGATTCTTTCTAGTTTTTATTGTTCATCATCTCTGAAGTCTGTTTTTGTAGAATAGACATTCAGATTCTTGGCAGACTTGATAATCAAAGGGTATTCGGGTTTGATTTTGTGTGTGCAACATGCAATTAGAATTACAGATTTTCTGGGCTCCATTATATCCTGGAGGTGATTTACCATTAACCCGGTCCACACCAGATTCTGAGAATTGGTGGGGGCGAATATCGTCTTAAGGAAAACGATATTAATCGTGCCTTAAATGCGATTATTCATCTTCTTCTTTCTTTTACAGATTTTTGCACTAACAATCTTAAGACAATATTGCAATCATGGCTGCATCATTACGAGAGTTCTCTACAGACTTTATGAAACTAGATCGTTTTGATGGAGTAAACTTCAAAAGATGGCAGAAGAAGATGCACTTCGTACTTGCCAATCTCAAAGTGGTCTATGTTCTCACCACCCTTAAGCCCGCTGCAAATGAAGATGAGACTGTGGCTGAAGCAATGACAAGGACAAAATGGAAGGAAGATGATTACATATGTAAAGGACACATCCATAACGCAAGGTCTGATACTCTGTTCAACAAGTGCCATAATAAGGAGACTGCTAAAGAATTACAGGATGCACTTGAAGTTAAGTACTCAATGAAGGACGCCACTAGTAAGAAATTTCTGGCTTAAAAAATTTTCAATTATAAGATGGCTGATACTCGTCTTATTATTGAGCAATTTTATAAAATCATGCATATCCTTAACCAATTCAAGGACAATCTTCCATCATCATGGAAAGACTACAAAAAGAGTCTTAAACATAAAAAAGATGACCTATCTCTTGAAGAATTGGGTCGTCATCTTCAAATTGAAGAGGAATTTCAAAAAAGAGACAGTAATGACGAGTATAGCTCTCATGCCTCTAAAGTTCATATGATGGAGGATGGATAAGGGTTAAAACCACCCTCCCAATCTGGATAAGACAATCGTAAGAAAGGTAGAAATACTGCTAACAATGGCAATAATTCTGGAAACAACCAGAATCACAATAAGAAAAAAAAAAGAAGGATGCATATTTCTATTGCAAAAAGGAAGGCCACTACAAGAAAAAGTGTCATCTCTTTAAGAAACAAAAAAGGAATGATGCTAAAGACTTTAAGGAGAAATTTGTGGCCATGATATTAGAGGTTAATATCCTTGAAGACAATAAAGCATCGTGGATTGACTCTGGTGCGATGAGGCATGTTTGTAAAGACAAAAGTTCTTTCAAGACCTATGAACTCATAAAGGACGGCAATGTTCTTTACATGGGCAACTCATCCACTGCAGCAGTCAAGGGAAAATGATCTGTGGATCTAGAGTTTACTTCTGGAAAAAACCTTACTCTTACTGATGTGTATCATGTACCAGAAGTTAGAAGAATTTGGTGTCTAGGAGTCTTCTTAAAAAGTTTGGGTTTAAACTTGTATTTAAGTCGGACAAATTTGTCTTGACTAAGGGAGGGATGTTTGTTGGAAAATGATATTTGTATGAGGGCATGTTCAAGCTTAATATTAATAAAGTGAATGTTTTTGCTTCTATGATTGATTCTTTTTCTTTATGGCATTTTCGTTTAGGACATGTTAATTCAAGAAGAATGCATGATATGGTTAACTTAGAATTAATTCCTAAATGTGCAAATGACATGAATGATAAATGCAGAATATGTATGCATACTAAAATCACGAGAAAATCATTCTTGAAGGTTGATAGAAATTCTACTTTGTTAGAATTGATTCATAGTGATGTGTGTGATATGCATAACACCCCTACTAGAGGAGACAAAAAATATTTTGTGACTTTTATTGATGATTATACAAGATTTTGTTATATTTATTTACTAGACGCTAAAGATGAAGTTTTAGATAAGTTTAAAGTTTATAAAACAGAAGTTGAATGTCAATGTAATACTAAGATTAAATGCCTTAGATCAGATAGGGGAGGTGAATATCATTTTCTTGCATTTTGTGAATCTGTTGGTATTGTCCATGAAACCTCTATAGCTTACACTCCACAACAAAATAGAGTTGCTGAAAGAAAAAACAGAACATTAGTAGAAATAACTAATGCTATGCTTTTTAATTCTGGTATTTCTAATGATTTTTTGGGGTGAAGCTATGTTAACTGCATGTTATATTTTAAATCGTGTTCCTCACATGATGTCTAAAGTGTCTCCATATGAGTTATGGAATAAAAGAAAGCCTAATTTGTCTGATCTTAAAGTTTGGGACTGCAGAGCCATTGTTAGATTACCTGAACCTAAGATCAAGAAGTTAGGACAAAAAGCTATTAAATGTATTTTCTTAGGATATGCAGAACATAGTAAAGGATATAGATTTCTTGTTATTAAGACTAATGATTCAATTGAGATCAATACCGTTTTTGAATCTAGAGATGCAGTTTTTTATGAAAATAGATTCACGTCTATTCCCAGTATAAATGAGACTAGAAAACGTGTGGAACCACTTTTGAAACCACAGAAAGATGTCATTGTATCTTCTGAACCTAGAAAGAGTAAAAAGATAAGGACTGAAAAGTCTTTTGGGCCACATTTCATTGTTTATTTGATAGAAGGTACTAGAGATTCTATCTTTAAGTAAACTTCGGTTTCCCCTTCTATAGAACCTGACCCTCTTTCATTCAATGTGGCTATGAAGTCTCAAGATTCAACTTTTTAGGAAAGAGGCTATTAAAGATGAAATGGACTCTATTATGGGTAATAAATTTGGAAATTAGTTAATCTACCACCTGGTTCTATTCCTGTTGGATGTAAAAGGATTTTCAAAAAGAAAATGAAGGTAGATGGAACTATAGACAAGTTTAAGGCCAGATTAATTGCTAAAGGTTTTAAGCAACAAGAAGGTATAAACTATTTTGATATTTATGCACCTGTTGCTAGAATTAGTACTATCCGGTTGCTTATTGCATTAGCTTCTATCTATAACTTCGAAATTCACCAAATGGATGTTAAAACTTCATTTTTAAATGGTGAATTGGATCAAGAAGTTTACATGGACCAACCTTAGGGCTTTATCATGCCTGGATAAGAACATAAAGTTTGTAAGTTGGTTAAGTCTCTTTACGGACTTAAACAAGCACGTAAATAGTGGCATAAGAAATTTGATCAAGTTGTGGTTACTAACGGCTTTAAAATATATGAATCTGAAAAATGTGTTTATAGTAAGTTCAATAATGATAAAGGTGTGATAATCTGTTTATATGTAGATTACATATTGATTTTTGGTACTGATTATGATAGCATTGTGAAAGTTAAGAAATTTTTGTCATCTAATTTTGAAATAAAAGACATGGGGAATGTTGATGTCATTTTGGGTATTCGAATTAAAAGGAATACTAATGAGATTGTCCTTTCTCAATCACATTATATAGAAAAAATACTCAGAAGATTTGAGTTATTTGATTGCAAACCTGTAATAACACCGTTTGATTCAAATCCGAAATTGTATCCTAATACTGGTAGAGCTATTGATCAATTGAAGTATGCTAGGGTAATTGGTTGTTTGATGTATGTTATGACATGCACATGGCCTGATATTGCTTATGCAGTTGGTAAACTTAATAGATTTACTAGTAATCCTGACACTAGTCAATGGAATGTTGTAACAAGAGTTTTAAAATATCTAAAAGGAACCATGGATTATGGTTTGTGTTACAATGGGTGTCCTACAGTTTTGGAAGGATACACTGATGCTAGTTGGATATTTGACTGAGATGATCATACATCAACCAGTGGGTGGATATTTCTCCTTGGTGGAGGAGCTATCTCCTGGGGTTCTAAGAGGCAGATTTTGATTACAGACTCTACCATGGTTGTAGAGTTTGTAGCTTTGGCTTCTTGTAGCAAAGAGGCTGAGTGGCTTATGAATTTATTGTTGGAAATTCCTTTTTGGTCTAAACTAATTTCACCTATATCTTTGCATTATGATAGTGAGGCTACACTGTCACGAGCATATAGCCACATTTATAATGGCAAATCTAGGCACATTGTCTTGAGACATAGTAGTGTGAGACAAATGCTCACTGATGGAGTTGTCACCATAGATTTTGTGAGATCATGCCAAAACTTGACAGATTCGCTTACTAAAGGACTTGCAAGGGACTTGGTGAAAAAAACATTAATAGAGATCGGTCTTCAGTCTATATGATTAGTCATCACTGGTGAAAACTCAACTCAACACTTGAAACATCAAGTCTTGAGTTCAATGAGTCAAAGTACATCAGATGTAGTGGCTGCAAGCACTATACAAATTTTTCATCTAAAGAAAATAGTGCTAGGTACTAGTAATGTAAATGGGGAAGATTAAGCAATAAGCTCTTAATAGACTTATAACATATTGTGTTGAAATGTTTAAATTACTAGAACACTTCAGATAAGTCTACCTATATAAGTGTCGAAGGTGGTGCCGCCTTCTATGATGACTTGGGCAGTCTCTAGAGCATTCATGAAATAGGATATAAACACAAGGCCAATCCAAGTGTCGGCTTTTATGAATTTACCTAAACAAGAGAATACTGATGTGTAAGACATGTCCGGTTAGCTATATAGGCTTACTAGTTCAAAGCTTGCCTACTATGCCATTCTTGTTAACCTTAATATGTTATCACTAAGTGAAGGTTCAAGTCCATAAGACACCTGTAAGCACTCCATTTTTGCCCGCTAGGCAGTCACCGGCCTGACCGAACTCCCTTTCAAAACTCCATAAGCACATTCAAGTACAAATCAACTTTCAAACCCCTATCCAATCAGTCAACCGCTTATCGGCCCCGCTGGGCCCAATAGAGGCCAAATAACCAAACCTGCCCCTTGGGCCTCCAGGCACGTTTTGAGAAAGCTCAAAATCTCTCAAAATGATAAGTCCATCCTTCCAAAATGTTGTCAAACCATCAGACGTCCCCCGCACGCCATTTGGTCCAAATCCAGTCCTATTCCGGCTCACTCTAGTCAAAATGACCGTTTTGCCCCTGAATGTCTCAACACTGCACAAACTCCACCGAACGGAAAAAGACTCTCCCAAAACCATCCCTGAATAGCCCTACACGCTTAAGACGATATACCAGACCATTCCCGACCATTTCCAGCCAACTCCGGTCAAAATGACCGTTTTGCCCCTAGAAGCCCAAAAATGCCCCGAAACAGCACCGGCCTCGGGATCTCAAGCAGAGGGTTTCACCACATGCCCTTGTTTAACCCGAGGAGGACCCTACGACATTAAACGCTCATGACTCGATAAAAGTTCCCTGGAGCGTCTCACAGACGCTCCGCCTAAGTTATCTTTTCTCCCGATTCCCTGGTTATAA
Source organism: Euryodendron excelsum (assembly GCA_033060915.1). Classification (NCBI taxonomy): domain Eukaryota; kingdom Viridiplantae; phylum Streptophyta; class Magnoliopsida; order Ericales; family Pentaphylacaceae; genus Euryodendron; species Euryodendron excelsum. The sequence goes on along the minus strand of CM065387.1, from coordinate 42,542,795 downwards.
CGTACCGTCAACAGACTTGAGAAATGCGTAAATCAGGGAATTCTCGAAAGCTCGTCCACAGATCTTTCCATCGATACGGTTCGATCGAATAGATCGCTTCCCGAAGCCCTCCATCGTACGGTGTGCAAACTATGACTTTCAACAGCCCCTGGAGCGTCTCGCAGATGCTCCGCCAAGGTTGATTTTTTCTCCGATTCCCTAATCAAAACGCACCGTCAAACGACTTGAGAAATGTGTAAATTTGGGAATTCCAGAAAGTATTTTCAGAGTACTTTCCATCGGTACAGTCCGATCGAATAGATCGCTTCCCGAAAGCCTCGATCACACAGCATGAAAACAACCACTTTTGGACACCCACGAAGCGTATCACAGACGCTCCACGAAAGTGTCCTTTTTGACACGCTTCCCAAGACGATATCCCACGCTTCCAAACATAATTCAAACTTTTTGAAAACATGAAAGTTCATCGGAAGCACTAGGAAAACATCTCCAGTGCGACCGATTTTCCCGAAACCTTCCCATTTGACCTAATTATCGAGGCAAAGTTTGGGCGAATCTTCCCGATGATGGAGCGTATGCTATATGCGCTCAAATTTTTTTCAGATCAACCGACTTTCAATCAACGGTCCAAATTTAACCAGTACATAGGGTGCTACGTGTTATTGTGGCAATAGAATAGTACCTGCGCATGTCCTACATGCGCACGACCAAATTTTGGCCATGCGCATGTAGCACAAGCGCATAGTCTGTTCCAGATTGCCTATAAATAGAGGCCTCCCCCCTTGCATATTCCAGGTCTGAAATTGATACGAAACTCTGCTGAAATCACTCCAGAAACTCGAATCTCTACATATATTCCTCCCCTCCAACACTTAGGTTAGATTCTACCTCTCTTAAGCCTATACGCTCCATACACAAAGCCTCACACACACTTATACACTCCACTCAAGCCTCTCAAGCCTTCTTGAAGTCACTCAAGCTCCAATCAAGACATCCATTGAAGATTACAAGGGTGTTGAAGGCAAAAGGTGGTATCCCTTTTATATTTGTGCTCTCCCCCACTCCTCTCTTCTCCCTCCTAGCCTACTTAGGCTATTCTCTATTTTAAATCCCATCTTCAACCCCCCTTTCTTGCATGCTTGAGCCAAGAGGGCTCCTAGATCATGCCTAGAGGAAAGCAAGTGAGAGCCACCGTGTAGGGGGACCTCTCACTAGCCTACTTTAAGATGGTATGGCCTAAGAGCCCCTTGTTTGTATGGTAAAGCCTAAAAGCCTTGTATGCGAATTATGACCCCTTACATATTATTATTTTGATCATGTTTTGCATGCTTGACTTCATTTTATGTTTATTGCCATATTCCACAATGTTTGCATTGCTCTTAATTTTATGACATTTCTAAGTTTTACATGTCCTTCAAAAATTGTTCCAAGAGTTGGCCACTTGAAGTTTAGGATGAGACTTTAGGAGTCATGCCTTAGAAAATCCCTTACTACCCCCTAATTCACACTTTTGTACCATTACATTTCGACTTGCACAAAAGTTGCTTTCAAACCCCCTAATTTTCAAGGTTTCCATCCTCTCAAATTTAGTGGTTAAAATGGCCCCATGGAACCCTCTCTTGAGTGGTCTCCGTTTATATTGGCCATAAGACCCCTAAATTGTTAGAATGATCCCCTTTTCTCCTTATGATCGCCTAAGAATGATGTTCAAATCCTTTGATTTTTATGATTTCCATTCTCTCAAGTTTAGGAATTGGAATGGCCCCATGGAATCCTCTCTTGAGTGGTCTCCCTTTTTATTGGCCATATGAACTCTCTCTTGATGGAATGGTTCCCTTGAAAAATGGTTTTCAAAACCCTTCTCCAAAAATGATTTCGAAAATGCACTCTCTCCATCTTTGCATAAAAAATGATCTTTCAAAAATCACTATCATTATGTTGAATTTTGACCCCTATTACTCTTGCTAATATATTGATTATAATGGCCATAAGGAAACCTTCCTTGGAATGGTCTCCAATCACCAACCATATAAACTATATTCTTGGCTAGAGTCAAAATTTTCATGAAAATGATCTTCATAAAGATTACCAACCAAAGTCCATTGCATATCATGTTGTGTTTCCAAAACTCTTTCCAAAAATACACTAAACCACACTTCAAAACCATCTTCCAATCCAACCCTAGGTTAACTTGACCCTAGTTTATCTAACCCTAGGTTAACTTAACCCTAGTTGACCAACCCTAGGTTAACTTGACCCTAGTTGTCCAACCCTAGGTTAACTTGACCCTAGTTTACTCACCTTAGATTAACCTTACCCTAGTTAGTTAATCATAGGTCATCTTAACCCTAGGTTAACCTAACCCAAGTTAGTTAACCTTAGGTCACCCCTAACCCTAGGCTAACCCAACCTAGATTGATACACTTCAAGGTTCCAACTCTTGAACCATTTTCTAAATGATCATTTAATTTTCAAACTATTCTCATAACCTATTTTTCCAAAATCCCTTATTCTCATGATTTCAAAAAGACAACTCCATGAACTCCTCAAATGTTCTTACATTTCGTCTTCAAGACATCCCCAAAAATGCTTTCAAAGGGTCACAAACCTAAGGTGTCCCTAGCCTTCTCATGGTTAGGAATTCCGAGGACAAGTGATAAATCAAAGAACAACCTCTAAGGTTGTTTATATTAAGATTCCAAACCCTTAGCCATTTTCAAAAACCACTTTTAAAAATTAATTCATCAAAACATTCTAAAATCATGCCTCCAAGGTTTTCAAAACAAGATTTCAAAAACACTTTCAAGTTCTCTTGAGTCATGCCAAAGCATTTTTCCAAAACTCCCTTAAGTGGATCCAAAAACATTTTCAAAACACTCCACTATCCAATTTCAAGTCAAAACTTCCAAGACCTCCAAGTGTCTTAAACTTTTCCAAGACCACAAAGAGTCTTCAACTTTCAAAGACCTCAAAGTGTCTTAAACTTTTTCAAAGACCTCAATGTGTCTTCAAACCTTCCAAAGGCCCTATCGCGCTTATTTTCCATCGGGCTCTTGCCCGAACTACGATTGACCTGATTCTCACCAAATGAGATACGTAGGCAACCTAAAATGGTGCGGTCATAACTCTTATTTCAACTCCAATCCCTTTTTCAAAAATTTTAATCAATTCAAAATTTATATTTTAAACTCTTTCAAAACCCCCATCATTTTCAAACTTCTTCCAAAAACTTGCATCATGCATCATCCATCCGAAAAGTGATGACTAAACCTCGTTTTCAAAATTTTTAAGTGGATATTAAGTGGACAACGGTAACCGGTTATTCTAGTGAGTGAACAAAGGGTGATTAGACATGTAGGTACCGAAAGGGTGGGGTAGGGTGATGATCTTAGGATATCTTCCCTACACGTAACCAACCCTCGAACTTTAGATTTCTGTTTTCGAAAGACCAAAATGGAGTTATTTTCAAAAAGGCCTTAAATATTTCAAAAGGTTGCCAAACAACCTATTTTCCTAAAAACCCTCTTTTGAGGGAGATTCCAAGAACCTTTTTCAAAAACTCTAAGTTTAATATTCTGATTAACGCTTAGTTTTAGGTGCCCTAACTCACCTTTATCTAGTTAGGTGGCGACTCCTATTTTTCTAAAAAGCCCTTAGTTAAATCAATTCTCAAACCTAGTCGCACTTGTCCTTCTAAGGGACGAGTTCTAATGACAGAGTTCCGTGCTTTAGGGTCTCCGAACCGAAAGGACCTTGGACACCCCAAAAATCGGGGCGCGACAACACCTTCATTTATGCATTAGTTTTCTCTGTCTAGCCAAGATATGTTTTTCAAATTATTTTGAAAATGGTGGGGGATTGTTGAAAATATTTTCAAAATATATAATATATGTAGTAGTTTTGGGGTTTTCCAAAATGGTTTTAACTAGCTTTGAAGAAAGTTTTTATTGCCTTATTAAATGAATTCCACATTGGAAAGTGAGAAGTTTGGTATGGCATTTATAAATACCAATAACTTTCTACGTATTGCTTTAGAGCAATGATTTGGTGTAGCACTCAAGTATGAGCATGTGTGCCAAGCCATATGTGCGCTACACACATGTCTCATGTGCGAGTCACGTGGCGCAATGTGGCACTCTCGTAACGCACTTGGCACTTAGACATGTGACACGTGCGCGCGTTGTGTGTGATCAAAACTATTGATTTTTGTCAATCATGATAATCAACGATTGGATGGCTAATATATAAGCAAAAATGATCGTATGGCGAGAATCACACCTGATTATAAAGATGTGATGAATGATCTGATCAAACAATGAATAGGTGCGATCTACACTGTCAGATTAAAAAGGGGCAATCCGACGGCTGTGTTTAAACCTGCAAGTGACTGTTAGAAATCAGTTATTATTTGAATTCTAACAGTCATGTCTGATCCAAAAAGACACCAAAATATTTATAAAAACATGACAGATTCGTAGACAATATATACATATTTTTCTTGCAACTTCTCTCTATATTAAAAGGCATTACAATTCTTGATTCTTTCTAGTTTTTATTGTTCATTATCTCTGAAGTCTATTTTTGCAGAAATAGACATTCAGATTCTTGGCAAACTTAATAATTAGAGGGTATTCGAGTCTAATTTTGTGTGTGCAACACGTAGTCAGAATTACAGATTTTTTAGGCTCCATTGTATCCTGCAGGCGATTTGCCATTAACTCGGTCCACACCAGATTCTGACAATTTGTGAGGGCGAATATCATCTTAAGAAAAGCGATATTAATCGTGCCTTAAATGCGATTATTCATCTTCTTCTTTCTTTTATAGATTTTTGCACTAACACAACGTGCTGCCTTAAGTTGGCAAGTGCAGAACTACGTATGAAGTATATAATACGTACAGTCCGAACAAAACTCTATTATACTAGCAACCTATAATTTAAATCCTCCTAAAGGTCCCTAACTGGATAAAATATCAAAGTTTTAAATAGTAGGCTGTGGGTTCTACAAATTTGTCTAAAAAAATAATGTCTTTTTTTTTTTTCTTTCATATTTTGAGTAGAGTGAATGGAACTAAGGTACTGGAATCAAGATCGTTCTGGTACGTGAAATGGAAACAAGAATGGGAACGGAACGATAACGGGGTACGCCACTTACTTGAAAGGTGGTACAATAGTGGTAGACTTGTGTAAATTACACTTTTAGAATTTTAAGTACTTCTAGAGCAGTTTTCTTTTAAGATTATACATCTAATAAAATATAATCTATTTTTTTTTTAAATTAATCATGCAAAAACACATTTGAAAGAGTATTATGACTTATTTTTTTTTGCATATTGTTTTAGCAAAACTTCATTTTCCTAGACTTTCACGCATTATATTTTATTTTTTTCCTCCTCAAGTAATTTTTAGGCTATGTTTGGCACCCGGATTTGTTGATGGAAAAGCAATGTTTCAGAAAAGGTCAGGAAAAATAGAACAAAATGAAAGAGAATTTTTGTTCTCCTTTTTCTCACCTTTTCCTTTTTCTTTATTTTTCATCACTAAATCTTGATCCAAATATAACCTTAGGAAATAATAGAAAAATATTTTGTGATTGCATTGGATTGTCAAATTCATCACTTTGGAAGTTAGAACAGAAGTGTACAATGTTTCAGAATGGTGTTCCAAAAATATAAATTGCTAGGACGTTAGTGATTTCAAATAACACGAAAATAGAAGCTAGATATTTTTTTCATGTACAAATTTAGTCTTGCATTCAAATATACATCTCACGCTTGAACTTCAAACTAATTGCAAAGAAAACTTTAATTATAATAATTATATGAAGATGTGAAAATGTTTGTTTCAAGTTTTGACACGGCTCAAAACAAAATCCAGATTCTGCCACCGCTTGCTGTTTAGTGTACCAGTGTTTGGAGATTGAAATGCAGAAAATGATAAAGTTTGACAAATAGGATGTGGGCATCAATCTATCAACCAGACAACAATAAATACCAGGCAAACATCAGCTTTATAAAGTGCACATTAGTGCTGCTTATTCCAATATGAATAAAGCATGAGTGCACGCCCATTCTTTAACATCATCTTGAAAGAAAGGAGAGAGGGAAGTTATCACTTGTGGCTCTACCAGGGAAGGAGCTGGTTGATATCAAAGTCAGACTCTGGATCAAGCTTCACTTTATGTGTGGCATAGTGTAGAATTCAAGGAAGTATTCCAAAATAAAAAATTGAAGTTAGATAGGCTTTCGGCTTTCCTAACAAAAAATAATAATCAAAGAATGTGCCAAGATTAAAGCCATGACATGATCTATCCAACTACAATAGGAATATGTCATTCTTCCAAATAATTTATACAAACGAATTCAGCAGAATTATGTGACATCAGTATTTTTGTAATAAAAAACTATTATGATGGGTGTTTTGTTTGTTAGTGAATAACTCTCATTCAACCACATCATTTTAATGATTAATTCTATAGGAATTTTTTTGTTTGTATAGCATAACCCATTACAATATCAAGCTATATAAATTATTGGTTTTAAAAAAAATATTATGATAACATTTTGGAAGGCTACTTAGGGTGGCATATTTTGTGTTAGGTATATCATGTCTTGATTTAGATGGAAATTCTACGCCTTAAGATGATGTACTTCCCATAATGTAATGAGAAATGTCTGTTTGTACTATGAGCAAAATGATTGTAAATATATAGCTATAACTTTGCAGAGTAGATTTTTTATGCGTAAGGTGGTGTACTCAAAAGATTTTTGTGATGGCAAATTTATATACTATTTCTTGATTTATATGAAAATTTCTCTGCCTTGTGATGATGAACTTCCCAGGATGTATGATATGTTTGTTTGTGCTATTAGAAAAATGATTGTGAATAGATTGTAAGAATAATTTATAATTTCATTTGATTTATAGTCAAACTAGATTGATGTATATAAATGTACATAATTTGTGCGTGTGATGATAGAAGATAATATTTTTAAAAATTACTTTCCTACAAATATTCCTTTTGTCTCGTATAATGCATAAAAGAACTGCTAGTTATGTATATATGTATGTTTATATATTTATGTGTGTGTGACTATATACGGGAGATGGATCTATTGTTAGTGCAACTTTCTTTAGAAGAAGAAAACGATAAACGGTTGCTTCAAGGCACGATATACTATCGCTTTCTTTAAGACGATATTCGTTCTCACTAATTTAGTGAATCTGGTATGCATCGGGTTAACGGCAAATCGCTTCCAAAATATAATGAAATCCAGAATAATTTATAATCTAATTGTGTTTTACACAAACGAAGTTAGAACCGAATACCTTCGCATTTTGCAAGTTTGTTATGAATCTAGAATTCTATTTTTGCAGTAAACAGATTTTGGCAATGATGAACATAAAGAATAATAAAGCTTCTAGAGAGAGGGACATCAATCGTATTCGTCTCTAATGGTACTATGAAAATACTAACTTGTTGCAATCGTTACCATAATTCACTAGAGGTTATATATGACTATCTTCTCAACAAGGGAATACAGAGGAACTATAAAAATTGGACACGTCATGGGGAAGCCCAACATCCTTTGCAGCCTCAACAAGCAACTGAAATGTTGGTGGATTCAGACATTGGGATTGAGTTTGTGGATGATATGAATGGAATGATACACGAGGCTATTCCACATGTAGATACAACTGTTGACACTGAGGAGGGCTAGATAGGGGCAAATGTGGAAACAAAAAATTATTTCAAACTCTTGGAAGATGCACAGACTAAATTGTATCCAGGTTGTACAAATTTACGAAATTGTCATTTATCATTCGACTTCTGCATATGAAGGTGCTTAATCATTGGATAGATAAGTCCATAGATATGTTGCTTGACTTGATGAGAAAGGCTTTCCCTGAGACTGTTAATCTTCCGGAAAAATACTATAAAGCTAAAAAAATAACTGATAATTTAAGGTTTATTTATGAGACTTGGGATGCATCCTCTAACAGTTGTATATTATTCAAGAATGAGGATGCCAAACTTGATAAATGTGTTGTATACAATAGTTATAGATGGAAAAATGAATGTGATGGTACTTCAATATCTTGAGCCAAGAAGAAAAAGTCAGCAAAACAGATAAAGTATTTTCCTTTTAAGCCAAGGTTAGAGAGATTGTTTATGTCATCCAAGACGTCTAAGGCAATGAGATAGCATGGAGAGGAACGGATAAATGACGAGAGATTAAGGCATCTTGCTGGCTTGCAGGCGTGGAAACATTTCGATAGTCAGAACCCGGACTTTGCCACTGATAGCCATAATGTAAGGCTTGGGCTAGCATTAGATGGATTCAACCCATTCAAGTCAATGAATATAGTCCATAGCACTTGGCCAGTAGTGTTGACTCCTTACAACCTACCACCTTGGATGTGTATGAAACAACCATTTTTATTCTCTCTGTGCTTATCGATGAACCAAAATCCCCAAGTGACAAGATTGATGTGTATATGTAGCAGCTAATTGAGGAGTTGAATGAATTATGGAATGAAGGTGTACCAATATTTGATGCATCGATGAAACAAATGTTTAAGTTGCATACATGTTTAGTGTGGACAATTAGTGACTTTTTAGGATATGTGATGTTATCAGGATGGAGTCTGAAAGGTGAATTTGCTTGTCCTTGTTACAATAGGAAAACTAAATTCAAGAGATTGAAGCATGGAAAAAAGTCTTGCTACATGGAACACCGTCGGTTCTTACCTGATGGTCACAAATTCTGAAGGCATAGAGATCTTTTGATGGCACCCGAGAAGTGGAAAGGAAACCATATTGCAACAATTAGAATTAGCAGGTATTCTAACTCAATACAAGAGGGATGATCTTAAGGAAAGATGCAGCAGAGTAGGTGAAAATGATAAGGCCAGGACTGAAAACCATAATTGGAAGAAAAAGAGTATATTTTTGAATTGCCTTATTGGAAGCACAATCTAATCAGACATAACCTTGATGTGATACATATAAAGAAGAATGTTTGTGACAATATATTGTGTACAATATTGGGAGTTGTGGGAAAGTCTAAGGACAATGCAAATGCTCGACCTGATCTACAGTTAATGGAACTTAGAAAATCATTACACCCATAAGATAGAGGGAACAATAAAGTCTATTTACCCTTGCACAGTTCACGATGTCCAAAACTGAGACAGACTTGTTCTTGAAAGTTTTAAAAGATGTTAGAGTGCTTGATAGATATGCATCCAATATATCCTGACATGTTCGTTTGCAAGACAGAACTATTTGAGGTTTCAAGAGTCACAACAATCATGTTATAATGCAACAACTTATTCCATTAGCTATATGGAACTCATTACCGAAAAATGTGATTCAACCCTTGATTGAATTAAGCAACTTCTTTAGATAATTATGTTCGAAGGTCAACCATACAACTGACTTTCAATATATTCAGGACCGTGTTGTGGTAACCCTTTGTCATTTTGAGAAAATATTCCTTCTAGCATTCTTTGATGTAATGGAGTACTTACCCATACATTTAACTGATGAAGCATTATTAGTTGGACTAGTGTCATATCGATGGATGTACCCAATTGAGATATACCTCTTTACCTTAAAAGAATATGTCTGTAACCGAGCTTTTCTTGAGGGTTCAATAACTAAATGTTACTTGATGGAAGAGTGTATGAATTTTTGTGCACAATATCTTGATGATGTCAAAACCAAATCCACCTGACTGGTGTGGAACATCGAAGGTGTACAAGGTGAGGTTATTCTTGATCTTAAGCAACAGATCCAGACGCATTGCTATATCTTGTTCAACACAAAATCAATTCAATTTTTCATAAAGTAAGTTATAGTATTTAGTCAATATTTTTTATTCTTATCAAATATTATGTAATGATCTTAATATATGTCTCACAAATTACATAGCAAGTACCTTAAATTTCTGAAGGAACAATCCTAATACAGATGACCGTTAAATCCAGCATGAGCATTTAGAAACATTCCAAACTTGGTTCAAAGATTAAGTAGTTAAATATAAATGTTATTGAACCCTTCATAATTATAGGACTTGCATGCCTTTTGATTGCGCATATATGTTCTTAACAGGTCCAAACTTTGTGTAGAACACCTGATGTCACATTCTCTGAAGAAATCAATATATTGGCAGATGACCCTTATAGCAAAGCATGAAGGCATAACGCCTATGTTGTAAATAATTTTCATTTCCGAGTGAAGTGCATAGATGACCATCGGGTTACTTAAAATAGTGGTGTAGCTTTGAAGGCAGAGACACTAAGTTATGATAGTCGAAAGGACAACAATCCTCACATTGGGTATGTATACTACTATGGACAGTTGACCAACATTGTAGAAATTCGATACAATAATAAAAAGAAATATGTCGTGTTTAAGTGTGAATGAATTGATAATAACCATGGGAAGAAAGAAGACACATTCAAGTTCACATTGGTCAACTTCAACCATTTGTTGTACCCAAATGATCTACTTACTGATGAACCTTTCATATTGGCATCTTAAGCAGAACAAATTTAGTATGCTTCAGATGCTTTGGAACTATAGTGGCATATAGTTGTGAAAATGACTTAGAAGGGTTTGTTCGATGTGAATTCAGGGCCTCAAGCTGACCCTTACACGAGTCAACATGTAAGACTGTATCTTGCTTAACATCATGCTTAGCTTAATTGCATATATTGTTGAGCATGATGACATTAATTGAGGAGCTTGATTAGTCTGTTTTAATAAGAGCATGCTATGGGGGGATTATCATATTTTTTTAGCATAATTAACTAGTTTAATCCATGATTAATTAGCTTAATTAATCTTCATGCTTAGCTTATGTTAATGATGATTAATTATCGTGAATGTGATTAATTATGTTAATCATTTGGATTAGTGAAGGAAGGAGGTGCTAGGGGGTGCCACCTAAGTGTTTGCTTCACTAAGTGAGGTATGTGCATAAGATGTGTGTGTGTGTGGTGTGTGCTTCATTTAGTGGGAGGTGTGTGCTTCACTAGTCTTGCTAGCATTGTGTGTGTGTGTGTGTGTGTGTGACATGTGGATGGATAGATACACTTTGTATCTATTGTTGGCTTGAAAGCCAAGGAGAGAGGAGCTCGTGTAGTAATTGTGTTTGGTAAAAGAGAAAAGAAAGGAAATGAGAGAAAAGAAGAAAAGAAGATGAGATTGAAGAAGAAGTTTGTGTTTTCATTGTTTGAGGTAAGGAATGGATTTTATGTTCTTATTTCTTCCATCAGTTTGATTAGAAATTTTTTACAACTATTCTATGTTAATAATCTCATGTTGGAAGAGTGAGTGTAGTTTTGTAGTTAGAAAGTCTAGAGATGAATGAAAAAAGGTGAACTATTGATGATTTTGTGGTATATTTCATGAGAAGTTGTGCAATATTTATAAAGGTCATGCTTCCATGTAATTGATCGTAATGAATGCTAAGAATTTTGATTTTCTTATGTTTGAATTTCTAGGTGTCAACACTTTTTATATGGGAGTTGATACATTTGCATTCATTTTAATTGTTTTTGGGTATTCTGCTTGTAGGGGTCGACTCATGTTTCTAAGAGTCAACACCTGTGGCTGGAAGAGTCAACACTTGGAGCAAAGGAGTCGACACTTTTTAACATTTTGTCAAACCTTTGCTCTCTGTTCCAAGGAGTCGACACCTTTAACTGGAGGGGTTGACACATTTAACATTTTTTTACAAAACTTTACTCTCTGTTCCTAGGAGTCGACACATGTGGCTGGAGGGGTCGATACCTTAGGTCTGGGGTTGACACTTCTGTATCAAGAGTAGACACTTTTTCTTTAACTTTTAATATGTCATTTAAAGATGTCATCTCTAATGTTGATTCAATTATAAGCCATGAATATGCATTGTTTATAATTAATTGTATACGTTTCACAAGTTTGATGTGGCTTTGGATAATAGGTTCGGAAGCTGCTAAAAACACTACGGTTTAACTAAAAAAGTGGCTCAATTGTGTTTGTAACTGATAAAAGGTGGGGATTTAAAGATATTCTTTCTTGTACTGAAGTGAATGTCTTATTATCCATATTGATATTAGTGATTGGATTATGAGGTGGCATTGCATACAACATACATTGTGTGCATATCTTGCATTGCACAGAGGAATTTTAGTCGATATGGGACTAACCTAAAGGGTGTTGATGTGGGATATCCTTAATAAAAATCTACCGATATATTAGGTCAATGTTATCAAAATAGCGCGCACATATGTGGTGTATCATACATTATATCACAAGAGGCATTTCCTATTGTCGATGGTGGATTATCTATTGATGATTAATTCAGTGGATGTTTATCATTCATTCTTTGAGTTTGAGTTTCTTTATAAGCACGTTGATATATAGCTCACACCCACACAGATTGTCTTGCAAGTAAAATCTAGGTGGAGTATCAGTCCATTGCAGTTATCGTTGTGGCCGTAGTGGCTTTCGTCCTTGTAATTGATGTGGAGTTGGAGAGCTTCGAGAAGCTCTTGTTGATGTATCGGTGTTCCTTGACTTTCTTGTACATGAGATGATATTGTTCGAAGTTTATTTGCAGTTGGTTAGTAATTATTATGGATTTAATTTAGTAGTCTTCTTATGATGTATAGTGGATTATGAGATGAGTTTATATAGATGATGATGTTGTTTATTCTTATAAGATTTCTATCTTTGAAATTATGTTAAGATTTCGTTTGCAGGTTGAGAACTTGTGCGATCACATTCACCCTAAGAAGGTGTTAATGACGCTTGATTAGGAATGAGTGTGACACAACAGTCAGAAGAAAATATAGTGGCATATCAGGACACAGATGTTGTTTGGGTTAGGGAAAGAACTGAAGGAGAGACGGTTCTTAATGTACCTGGTCATTAATAGTCTTTTTTATATAATTTGTTTTGCTTATGTTATAATCTCTTTCCATTAATGAGATAGTGACATAGTTGTACCTGGTCATTAATAGTCCTTTTTATGTCAAACGCGCTTTAGTTACTCGCTTTTGGTAGTGGTGAGGCCGCTTCATCACAAACTACTGAGCTATCTCAGCATGCTTGATTAGGAGAGATTGATAGGCCGTCCCCCTTTATCATCACCACCAGCTGTTACATCTACTCTAACATCATCATCTGCACCCTCTACAGGTATGTATGTATGTAAATATTATGCATTTCAATAACTATATTAATGTATTGAATTGTATCTATTGGTTTTCAGGTGTTGGGGGTCGAGACATTCCTAAAGGCATTCCGGACTTAGGTGTTCTAGGCAAGAAGGTTGCTATACGATTCAATGAAATGGGGTGTCTTATTAAAGATGATATTGTCCAACTATCCAGCCAGCTCGGTGTTCTAGTGTAGGATAAGGTCCCATTCACCTATTTAGACTGGGATGTGGTGCCCGAAGATGTCAAACATTGCATTTGGAAAGATGTTGAGGTAAAATATTTCAATTAATTTCAAATTTTAAATAAACAATATACATGTTGGCTAATTTATTTGAATGTTTTATTGTAGAAAAACTTGGTCTATTGTCCACCTGAATATAGACCATTTTGCATGAATACATGTAGAACCAATTGGAAAAATAAGGATGACCCCCTTCTCAAAACTAAACCACCTCGAGATGTCATGTAAGATGTGTGGAGAGAGCTAGTGGCGTATTGGAGGAGTGAAAAGGGGAATGTACGCTTTTTGCTCTCTTATTTATGTTTGGCGAACCATGTATGCTTTTTGCTAATAAGGTTTTTATTTTAATGTAATTGTGTATGTGATATCGAATCAAAATTCTCGTAATAGAGCGCCGCGTGGTCCACCGCATCGGACTGGGAGGAAACACTTCGCCAACATACGGGACAAAGTAGATATTTATAAATAACATTACTTAATCTAATAGAATATCCCACAATTAGAAAAACAATTAATGTGTTTCAAATTTTCAGTTACAAGATGATGGTGACAGGACTGATAGGATGAGTGTATATATCGATAGACGTAATCCTTTTGACCCAGAGGTGGCGACATTTATTGTAAGTCCAACTGTGCTTATCATTTCAATTTCCATTTATACTATTATTGCATCATTTAACTACTTCAATACTTTTTAGGCTGAGTTCAATCAGTGACTAGAGTTAGTGCCTGATGAGTAGTGTACTGATGAGGTTCGGGACGACATCTTCATAGACTTATTGGGTAAAGATGGGCACAGGCATATTGCCAGCTATAGTGCGCCAACAGAATGTTGGACCTTCTTAGCCTATAGCCCCATCACAACCTCCCAGACAGATGCCCAGTATAGAGGAGATGGCTGAGCATGTAATTGAGCATGCCATGACATGATTGATGGATGATCTCAAACAATTGGTCACCGCGGTCGTATCTCAGGCCATGGTATCTCAAGGAAGCGGCACTCCACATTTGTCTAGACAAGTAAAATGAATTTATTTTGTATAGTGTTTATGTATTTTATGTTATGTTTGTCTATATAAATGTAAATATGTTTAATAAAATCTTGAATTTGTAGGTTCCTAATGCATTTAATGGGCACCAGGCATTTCTGAAGTCTATATGCGATGACACTATACCTTCTAGATCTGCATTGCCTTTTACGCCATCACCAGCTTCTCGACAACCTAATGAGCAGGTGTCGTGCCCCGATTTTTTGCTCTTGAAAAAGATAAGTGAGAAAAATATAGTGCTCTCTCGTTAGAACTCATCCTCTTAGAAGGACGAGTGCAACTAGGTTTGAATTTAAAATTTGATTTTGAATAAGGGTTTTTAGAAAAATTTTGGAGCCGCCACCTAACTTAATTAAGGTGAGTTAGGTCACCTAAAATTAAGCACAACCCGAAAATTACACTTAAAGTTTTTAAAAAAAAAGGTTTTTTATAAATACTTCCTTAATAGAGGGTCTTTAGAAAATAAGTTGTTTGAAAACCTTTGGAAATATTTAAGCCCTCTTTTAAAAATAACTCCATTTGGCCTTTCAAAAATAGTGGTTTTAAGTTCGGAGGTTGATTACGTGTAGGGAAGACGTACTAAGCCATTACCCTACCCCGCCCTTACGGTACCTACATGTCTATTCACCTTAGGTTCACCCATTAGAGTTTTTGATTAATAAATGTCCAAAACTATCAACTTTTAGAAAAGAACTTTGAAAATGAAGTTTGACATGATATGCAAGTGTAAAAATTTTTTTGATTTTGAAAATAGATTTGAAAAGACTTGATTCGATTCTTAAAATAGATTTGAAAAGATAGATTTGATTTGAAATTGAAATGGATATGAAAATATAAATTTGAAAGAAATATTTGATTTTGAAACTTGATTTGAAAAGAAGAATTGAAGTTTGAAATTAGAAAGAAAGTTTTGCAAATTAAAATTGAAGATTTGAAAATAGATTTTTGGAATTGGAAGTTTGAAATAGATCATGGAATTGAAAACTTAAGAAGAGTTATGACTGCACCCATGAGAGTTGCCTACGTATCCCTTTTTAGGAATCAGACCAGTCGTAGTTCGGACAAGAGTCCGATAAAAAATTTGATTTGAAAAGAGTTTGATTTAAAAAAGAGATTTAATTCGAACTTGGAATAGAAGATTTCAAATGAAAACTTGACTTTAGAAAACTTAGGATTCATGAAAAAATAGGATTTGAAAAGATTGGAAGTGATTGGATTTGATTTAGAAATACTTGACTTGGAACGGTTGGAAAAGATTTGACTTCAATGTTTGATTTAGAAAATTTAAAAAATTAGAGTTTAGGAAAGATTGGATTTAGGAAATCTTTAAATTAGAAAAGTTTCAAAATAGAAAAATTCCATTTTAGGAAAGTTTTAGTTTAAAAAAGTTTCGAATTAAGGAAGTTTCAACTTAGGAAAGTGTCAAATTAAGAAAGTTTTCATTTTAAGAAGGTTTTGAATTTAGAAAGATTTGAAATTTGAAAAATTTTCAAATTAGGAAAGTTTACTTTTAAGAAAAAGTTGATTTTGGAAATATTCGAATTTGAAAGGTTGGAGTTAAGAAATATTTAGAATTTAGAAAGATTTGGATTTTGAAATGATTTGGAATTTAGAGAGAGATTTGGAATTTAAAGAATTTGAATTAAGAAAGATTAGAAAGTCTTAGCATTTTGGAAAGATTTGGAATTGGAAAGTTTTGAAATTGGAAAGTTTTGAACTTAGAAAGCTTCAGCTTAAGAAAGAGTTGATTTTTGGAAAGATTTGAATTAAGAAAAGTTTGATTTAAGGATGGCTCGGAATTTAGAAAGTTTAAAATTTTGGAAAGATTTGAATTTTAAGAAAGATTGTAAAATTTAAATTTTAGAAAGTTAAGATTTGGGAAGGGTATGGAATTAGGAAAGATTTTGGATTTAGAAAAGATTCAAATTAGGCAAGATTTAGATTCTTATTTTCTAAAACAAAGGATTAGATTTTATTTCTAAAAAGAGGTGATTTGATTTTGTTTCAAAAAACGGAGGATTGGATCTAGTTTCCTAAATGGGAGATTGGGTTTGGCATGAAATTAGAAGGGGAAGTTTTGAAAACCCTAGATTTGGAAGTCTATGATTTGACGTAAAAAGGTAGGCTTTGAAAATTTATGATTTTGACGTGAAAATGAAGTTTTGGAAACATAGGTTTTAAGGCCAAAATTGTGAAAGTGAAAATTATGTTTTAGGAAAGAAAATTAAGGTTTTCTAATCATGGCTCTAGGGCTTGACTTGGACTCCAAGATAAAGAGTTTTTAGAAAGTGAATTTTTTGAAAAGGAAGATTTTTGGAAGGAAATCTTAGAAAAGAGTTTTTAGAAAGTAAATTTTGATGAAAGCTTTTTGGAAAGGAGTTTGAAAAGAAGTTTTGAAAAATAGATTTTTGAAGAGAGTTTTTAAGAAGCAATTTTGGAAAGAAGATTAGAGAGAGTTTTTAGAAAGTATGTTGGAAAAGAGATTTTAGAAAGTAGACTTGAAATGAGAGTTTTTGAAAAGGAATTTTTGGAAAGAGTTTATAGAAAAGCAAGTTTGAAAAGAGATTTTGGAGAGGATTTGAATACGGACTTTTACAAGCCTCTAAAAATATTTTACTTTCCTAAAACGAATCTAACCATAAGAAGGCTAGAACCATTCTAGGATTGTGATTTTGAAAATAATAAGGATTTGAAAATATGGACCATATTGGTCGTTTTAAATGTAACACTTTTCTAAAGCAACCCTAACCAAGGAAAGGATAAAATCACCTTAGGATTGTGATTTTGAAAATAAGCTTGAAAAAGAAGATTTAATGCAAGTTTTGAAAAGAGTTTTGACGCAAGTTTTGAAAACAAGTTTGAAAACGAATTTTGGAGAGATACATGATCATGATATGCACAATGCAAGTTGGAGTTGTGAACATACAAGATTAAAGGCTTCACCACATAATCAAGGGGCCCGAACCCACGTGGTCTTCGGTTAGACTAAGAGAAAGCTCCAGGCGCGGTGACTTTCAATAGCCTAATCTTACACATGAACCGGGGAGTCTCTTGTTTCAAGCATGCAAGAAAGGGGGGGAAAGAAGTTGGGGGATTAAAATAGAAGAAAACCCAAGTGGGTTAGGAAAGAGAACAGAGAGGGGGGAATTGCGTAAACGAAAATAGGAAACCTACCCTACGTTTTCTTTTATTTGCTTGTTTTACTTCGATCTTCGCTTTGATCTTCAATAACTTCCAAGTTGGAGCACTTCAAGTCTTCAATAAGACTTTGGAGGCTAGTTGTTACGGGTTGCCACCCGTGGCACGTCTGGGGCCGCGAGGGACCTTGGCGTGTGGCATGTCTGAGCATGGTTGGCCAGTGGCATGGCAATCTCGTAATTTGTATTTTCCATATTTATTAGATTTATGGATTATGACTCCTCGAGGGGGTAGGATGTTTCTTCCTATCAGTTTGGAGATGGCTCAGAATACTATTATAAGGGGGGGCATGGTGTTGACTCTACCACCCCCTGGTGCTACCGAAAGGGACAACATTCAAGTGAGTCCCCCAAGGGAGTGGGCGAGACTTGGGGGCCGGCTATGGCACGTGGTTGCAGTTCTCATGTTAGTCAAAGGACTACATGGGCGGCATTGTGCCCGATGGGGCAGATGTTGGGCATTGGCGTCGAGAATGCGGTTGTGGCATTCGGACCTGCTATGCCATAATTATATAGTGGTGGGGCTTATTTCCATGAGGGAATGGACCTCGGTGTACACACTTGCATGCCGTGTTTTGTGTGCACTTGCACATTGGGTCCACGCTTGTGCACACGGCCGCTTGGTTTGGCTAGCATTGGTGTCGCGGGGCACAATGTTGTGGGCTTATCGGTTGCTATTCAATTGTGCCTATACTTGCGGGCAACCTTGACGCGGGGCTCTAAGAGCTTCATGAACGGAGGCGTCGTGCCTAACGGGTGATGCTTGGCTGATGCGCATGTCTAGTTGCACATGACTATCTGGCTTATGTTTCGAGAGGGACTAGCGTTAAGCATGTTGCTTATCGTGTGTGCGCGCATTTGAGGATGGTGTTGCTATCGCCTATAGCTTGGGTTGCCTTATGGCTTGAGCATCAGAGGTCTGAGCTTAAAGAGTTATGCGGGGCATTACGGATGGATCCTGGACAAGCGCATAATCTTATGCCTTGGTGTTTGAGTTTGGCGGGACTATTGCTTAGTGCATAGTTGCCTCACGGGTCATTTCCGCTACTTATGATTGTGGCGGGTCGCATTACCGTCATCGTGTGGTGCCTGGCCTGCTAGCCCCTGACATTAGTATATGAATATATATAAGTGTATGTGAGTGTATGCATGCTAGGGTTTGTATATGGAGGCTAGGATTTGAATAACCTAAAGGGAACTAGGGATTGGAAGGACTTCGAGTTCTGTATATCGAAGAGGAGGGTTTTTGGACTGTGTTTGCGAACCCTCTTCACGCTGGAAGAGGCTCTGTATTTATAGACAAAAGAAAGAACTGGCACCTGATGCAGTGGAGTTAGGTCAAAAAAAACCCATTTTTTGGCCCCAAGTGGCCCCACCCATTTAGGAAATGTTCAAGGTCCGCAAGCAACATATTTTCAGAAGATTTGGGCGCCTGTACTATGTTGGCCCAAGAAGGCAACCCAAAAGGGGGGGTGAATTAGGTTTTATAAAATTTATATCAAATAATGCAGCTGAAAACAGTTTATGTATTTCGACAATAATTAATCTAAGTATAAACCAATCAAGCAAATAATGAAATAGAACGCAAGCAAGTATAGTAAGCAAATAAGCAAAACAGAGCAAGAAAAGAAGAGTACCAGATTTATAGAGGTTCGGCCAACCTTGCCTACGTCATCTCTTCTTCGATCCTTTCGAAAGTATTTTACTATGAAAAGTCCCTTCCATAGCTGCTAGTTTTACTATAAGTGCCCAGCTAACTCTTACAAGAGCTTTTCCCCAAGCTCTCATAACCCAAGAGATTTTGTCCAAGCTTCTCTCAAACTTACAAGTGATTTTGTCCAAGCTTCACTCAAACTTACATGTGTTTTTACCCAAGAACACTCAAACTCATAGGTTTACAAACCCACCTAAGTGAAATGAATAAAGATTTTACAAATGATAACTCTCCTAAAGAGTGGATGAACAAGAATAGCTCAAGAGATAACCTTAATCACTCAGCAAAAAGATGTAGCAGTTGGAGCACAGCAAATTTTAGCTTCAAGATGTTGATTCAGCAGGTATAATCACTCTTTCTTGTGTTTAGAAGCTGTAGGGATCTTGTATTTATAGCCATGGATTGATTCTAACCGTTGGTAGTGGATGGAAGACCATTTGATACAAGAACGGTGGAGTATAACGTTAAAAAATAGAGTCGTTGCTGTAAATGAGTTGACTATTTTGCTGCAGGGGTCGACTCTTTTTATGTTTCAGCAGAATTTTCAAAACTCTGCCCAAATGAGTCGACTTTTTTGCTCCAGGGGTCGACTCTTTTTGTCTGAGACTGCAAAATCAACTATCTATTTGAATGAGTGGACTCTTTTAGAGTGAGGGGTCGACTCTTTTGATCTCCATTAGAATTTTCAGCTTCTGTTTGAATGAGTCGACTCTTGAAACTTGAGGGGTCGACTCTTTTCACCATAAAACTTGTTTTTGTAGGTTTTCTCCATTCTTCTCCAAAGTCTCCAATCTTTTCAAGGATCATCCAAATAAGCTTTTTAAGGCTTGAAAACACTTCTTCGAGAACATCTTCAATCCTTCAATATGAAATCAAATCCGTTTTGATTACTTGTAGAGCTTTTCAATCATCATTGCATCATCCATTGATTCAAGTTTTCTTCAAGATCTTCAAGAGAGTTTCCAAAACTTAAGATTTTTTTATTTTAACTGATTTTTGAGAACTCTTCAACAGATATGGCTTCTTCTTTTCAATCAAGGCTTTAAGTATTTTTATTCTTCTTCCTTGACATCCATCATATTAAAATATCTTGATTCACTATAAGATCACTATTGTTGAATATGCCATTCCTTTATGCTTATCAATCTTCAATCCAAATTTTTCATCATCTTGAAATTCCTTCATTCTTTTATAAGATTAGATTTGCTAAATATGTTCTCTCATCATGCTTATCAATCTTCATTCTAATATTTGCATCACAAATTCTCCATTGTGATAAGCTTCAAGTCATGATAGAAATCTAATAATTAATCTGCACACTTAAGTAGAATTATTAGATCATTAAACCAAGTTTTGTTATCATCAAAATCAAGACATTGAGTCAACATGCTAGTCACTACCATGCAATTTTTAGCTTGGCTTCACTATGAGTGACTCTGGAAGGTCCGAAAATGATTTAAAGGGTCGGGAATGGCTCGGAGGGCTGGAAAGGGACAGGAACCCTTAGAATAGTGTCTCGGGGGTAGTAGACTTGAAAAATGATGTCAGGATGTGTTGAAAGGGTTGACCGGGCCATTAGGGGCAAAACGGTCAATCAGGTCGGAAAGCTGCCGGGATGGACTTGGAATGTCCCGAAAGAAGATTGGAGGCTTGGAAACATTAGCTAGAATGTTCCAAGAGGTTACCGGTTTTGATACCCAGAGTCGGTGTGGTTAGAAAAAGCGACCGGCCCACCAGGGATAAAACAATCATTTTGGATCGAGTTTGCAGGAATTGACTCGGAATGACCAAGAAATGCACTGAAAGGCTGAGGATACTATCAGAAGTATCCTCGAGAGGTTATTGGTTTAATACCCAGAGCCGGTGTGGTTCCCGGAGGTAATCAGATGCTTAGGGAAAAAATGGTCATTTTGACCAAAGAGTCTCGGAATTGGCCCGAAACCGACTAGAAGGCACCTAATCATGCCGGATTGTCTTTAGGACAATCTTGGAATGGTGGACTTACCATTCTAAGGACTTAGGTACTTTCTCAAGAAATGTGTCAGAAAGCCCTAAGGGCAGTTTGGTCATTTTTCATCAGAGTGGGCTAGCAGGCATTGGTGTGGACCTGAGTTTTGAGTGTTTCCGTCACTCTGATGGTGGTCCCGTGACATAGGGGTTTGTTGGCAATTCCCAACGTCGACCTGTTTACGAGTGTTTCCGCCACTCTGACGGTTGCGATGTTTACGAGTGTTTCTGCCACTCTGACGGTTCGTGATCATTCCAGAGATTGCCTAATCTCAAGAAGCTGCTAGGTAGACTTATCGCCTGAGGAATCAATTTTCTCAAAAGACGTGCCGAATAACGGACATTTCTTTATTGGCGGGCTAACAGGAGCCAAAGGTGGACTGTTATACCATCTCGGGACTTGGGGTCTCGTCCCAGTCGACGGATTTGAAAGGACTTACGTTCTAAAGATTTTTCTCAAAAAACGTGCCGAATTGGATGGACTTACCGCCTTGAGGGATTAACTTTCTTGAAAGGTGTGCCGAATTTAATTGGAATTAAAATTGGACTTGAAATTGGATTTTAATCCTAGAATTGAGACTAAAACGGGGACTTACCGTCTTTGAAAAGACATGCCCACTAGAATTGGACCGAACAATGCCCCAATGGCATTTTGGTCATTTTGCCTCTATTTGGGTCCTGTGGGCTCGCGAAGTGATTGATTGATTGAATTAGGTTTGGAAAGCTGATTTGAACTAGAATATGTCCATATTGATTTGAACTCAAGTCTGGACGAACTAGAGACTATCGAGCGGGCAAAAATGGGGTGCTTACAACAAGTACGTTATTCTTATGTTTCTTAGAAAAAGTTTAATTTTTAGGTCTAAAATTTCAAGGATCTAAGGCTCAAAATCTGCAAACGGCCTCAATCTTGGTACGTAGCACGATCTATGCACAGGTGACGTGTGGGGAGTGATAGAACTGTCACGGGACTCTTGGTTTGGGAGTTACAAAGCTTTGTTTTGTTTTTGTTTTAGAACAAGTTCAATTTATAAGTCTAAAGTTTTAAGGATCTAGAGCTTAAAATCCGCAAATAGTCTCGAAACAAACCCAAACTTGGTACGTAGTACGGTCTAAGTACGCGTGACGTGTCGGGACTGACGAAACACTCACATGACTCCCGATTTGGGAGTTACAAAGTTTTTTCAATTTTAGAATGAGTTCAATTTATAAGTCTAAAGTTTTGGGGATTTAGGGTTCAAAATCCCTAAATGGCTTTGGAACGGCCCAAACTTAATATGTAGCATAATCTAGGCACGAAGGATGTATGGGGACTGACGAAAAGTTACAAGACTCCCAATTAAGGACTTAGAGCACAAAGTTTATTTTTAATCATTAATTTATTTTAAATTGCTTACTAAAACATTATATATATGATTGTAGAATTATGTAAAAGTAAGTTTACTTAGTTTTGGGCTACCAAAACTTGAGGTTGTAGAGTGACTTGTTGTTAGTATTGACCCATTGTTAGAAGTGGATGGTATACATGTGGGCTCAAATTTCTACAAAATTTTTGTTAAAAATGCCAAAAAACCTAATGCTCTTTTAGAAAAACCATGCAAAAGGGATTGCAACTGTGGGAGAATCGGTTGACCGACACATTGTATAAAAATCTATTGATGTAAATTACAACTTTGTTTCATTTGTATTTTTCGCTAACCACTTCCTATATATATATATATATATTAACTATTTAACTAATTGTATTGTTATTGTTTTATTTTTACTCAGGTTATTCTGAAGGAATAGGTTGCTGTTGTTCATGGTCAGGATTGATGGAATGTCTAGGCAATGAATGTTGTTGAGTATTTTTTGATGTATTGATGTTGGACAATAGGTTGTGTATTTTGGATGAAAAAAACTAGTTTGTATGGTTCGATGCATTGACGTTGGTTTATTTTATATTTTTGCATTTTGGATGTATGAATGATGCGGATTAATATTATATATATATATATATATATATTTGAATTTCATTTTATATATTTATCTTTTAGTGAATGAATATATTTATTGATTTATGCAATTATATGGTGAATGAGACTTATTTATTAATTTATGCCAGGGTATACAGGAATTACAAAAAATTAAATTTAAAAAATAGACAAGGTATTTGTGACGATTAAAATATTATTTGCGACGGCAAATAGCAGTCATAAAAGAGTTACTTAAGCTAAGAGTGCACAAAAGAACCAAATTACCCAAAAACCGAACTAGCCCGACTGCCTTGGTTCGGTTTGGTTCAGTTCTGAGTCTAAAAGTTATAGACCCAATGAGATCAATTCGGTTCTCAAGTTAGACCATCTGAGAACCAGACCCGAACCCAGACCTGATGTTATATTTATTAAAAAAGTTTACATATATTATATATATATATATGCCTTTAAACCATAGTTATTTAGACTTAATTATTATTAATTTATACTTTTATGTTGTTTTATTATTATTTAAAAAAAATTAGGATACCAAATTAATCTTATTTTTAAATTTTTTAATAAAAAATCATGTTTTGAATAATAAAAATGAACCCGACCCGAACCAAACCAAGTCATGGAACCAAACCGAACCGGCTCGGTTTCGATTTTGTTCCTTAGAAAGATCGGTTCGATTTTGGGTCCAAAAATTCAGAACCGATCAAGATTGGGTCAGTTCTCGATCTAGTACGGACCCGGATCGAACCGATCCATGCACACCCCTAACTTAAGCTACTAGTTTTTGCGACGGTTACACAACTGTCAACAAAACCAGTTTTTGTGATGGTTTTTCCCATTGCAAATGATTACACAGCCGTCGCAAATACTAACTTTTGTAACAGCCATTGGTGACGGCTCCTCCCGTCACAAAAAAACTAGCTTGGGCATCGGGCTTTTGCGATAGCTAGTTTGCCGTCACAAAAAACCTAGCCATCGCATAAAGCCATCACAAAAGTCTTTTGTGACCCTCTTTTTCTGTCGGCTGATTTATCGTCGTACGACTGTTGCAAAAGGCTTTTTGTGACGGCTAACCAATCTTTTGCGATGGCAAGTTGCCGTCACAAAAAGTCCCGTTTTTAGTAGTCGGTGTCTATTCAGAAAATATGTATCCATTAGAATTCAAACATTCTAATTACCACTTGCACATTTAAATGTTGCCATCTTATCGCACCTTTAATACTCAACGGTGTAGATTGTACCTCTCCAATATCTAGAAGCTTTAGCTAAAAGCATCCATTTTAAAAACATATAACTACATTATATATTTTGAAAATATATCCAACATCTATTTATACCTAGTGTAAGGATTTGTTTCTTAAACCTTCCATATTTGTCGTACATCTCACGGTGCATTTTAGTATTACATGATGAAAATTTTTTTTTGATTGAGTTTGACTTTACTACAAGTTTTTCCAAAGTAATGGACACTTATATATGGGAATACTGAGCTTGTACTCGGTTATGAGAGAAAACAACAAGTTTAAAAATATGTATCTATATATTAGGGTAACAAATGAATTTTAGCAAACTATAATAACTTTCTACAAAAATGTTTCTTTTAGGGTTGAGGCCAGAATTTTAGTTTGAGAATTATTTTTGAGAGAGTGTTAGATAGGGAATTATTTTTGAGAAAAATGTTAGTTTGGGAAAAAACTCCTAGTTTACAAAGTTAGTGTTATATAATCTTCAATCTGAATAAAGGCCACACAAGAAGTATGAATTATTCCAACCGAAAGAAATATGAAAGGGAAGAGATTTCAAAAAAAAGAAAAACAGAAAAGAAAAGAAGGAATAAATAAATTTTACGTATTTGGATAAGTTTACTTGTATTAATGGGATAGGTTATGAAATAATCAATTATTAAAAAATCTCTTCGGCCACTAATTGTGTGAATTGCCTTGTTCCTCTTTTGGCTAGCAATACAGTTTAACTGAGGCAGTTTAATTATCACCAAACTTCGCAGTCAATAATTTTGACCAATCAAAAAAATCTTTGTACATAGATTTGATAAAAGTGAGTGAGACCAAAATTAATGTTCCCAAGTAAATTAGTCAGGTGGGTAGATGTTAATACACTTAACATTTTTCTTTTGGTGATGTTATACAACTAGAAAATTCATACATAATTATATACCACGAACATGTAATGACAATAAATCATTACTACTCAAAATTGATTGCCAAATATTAATTTTTTTCTTCCATATTCATTACTACTTTTCACTTTTTTTTTTACCTGCAAAAGACAAACTTTATTGCCAGAAATGAAAGGAACAAAATAGGTATCACTGAAATGGATGGCACCAAGTCAGCAAAACCTATACAGAAGAGGGGAACAAGAGAGAAGAACAACATCCAGAAGAGGGGAGGGGGGAAGAACTCCACATCAGAATGCCTCCTAAGAGAGTTGGCCAGGAGCCAACTATCATCTCATTATGGAAATTCTTTTGATTGCAGAAAGATCATAAATAAACTCCGAGATACTGAAGCAAGACCAGCTAAGCTTAGGTTTAATCCAAAAGGCAAGCTAAATCTTAATAAGGTAAATAGAATCCTCCCAAGCTAAAGATCTATCATTGAAGATGATGCCATTTCTCAGAAGCCAAATGTTCCAAGAGGTTGCCAGAAAGAGAGCTTTCCAGATTTTACTTTCCCTAAGCCAGGTGCTTTTGATCCAAACCACCAAGCAGCAAGGGCAGAAAAATTCTCAAGCATAACCTAGAGCACACCCCATCAGTTGAGAATTGAGGACCAGATCAGTCAGGAAACTCTACACCTTAAAAGGAGATAGTATGCAGATTTCTCTTCTTCATTACATAAAACACAAACTGAGCTAGCGGACGAAGGGATAATCTTCCTCTGTAGCAGTAGGTTTTTGGAGCAAATTTTCCCCTGTAAAGCTAACCAAACAAACACCCGGACCTTCAAAGAGGCAGAGGGGCTGCATTTTTCCATATGAAGGAGATGGAAGATGAACTGCCTAGACAGTTTTGATATGTATTGTAGAAGGGATAAACTGTAAATTCTTGTTGGGATCTGCTTTCCATTGAACTGTATCAGGCTTAGAATGGAGAATTAACATGATCAACTTATTCAGATCATTTACTTCCCGAGCTCTGAGAACCCTCTTAAAATTTAAATTCCATAATATAGATCCATTACCTTGTCTAGCATCGGCATTTTGGATTGTCATCTGCCCGTTGGAGGATAAGGCAAACAATTTAGGGAAATTGTTGATAGTTTACCCTGCTTAAGCCAAGGATTAGTCCAGAATCTTGTGAAGTTGCCAGAGCCAATATTGATTTTTAAGTTTTTTGTTGAGAATTTTCCATAAACCAGAGACTTTACTACTGCTAGAGGATGTATATAGGAACCAACTTGATCTATCCAAGTTATATTTGCTGCAAATTACCTCCCTCCAAAAAGCCTCTTTCTCTATGCCAAACCCCCACCACCACTTGGCTAGCAGAGCAGCATTCATTGCTTGAATAGATCTAATGCCCAACCCACCTTGATCTTTGCTAAGAGTGACAGAGTCCCATTTAACAAGATGACCTTTCTTCTTGAGCTCACTATCACCCCATAAGAATTTCCTCATAAGCTTTTCAATCACAAGCCCGACTTTGGAAGGCAATTAAAAGAGAGACAGAAAGTACAAGGGAAGATTGGCAAGGGAGGATTTCAGAAGAGTTATCCTACCCCCATAGTAAATTGACTTTGACGGCACTTAGAGTCATATTACTAAATTGACTTTGACGGGCACATCGGGGTGTCACCATATATATCTTGTCCGAGTTTTGGATTCTATGTTCTTATTCCTTCCATCAGTTTGATTAGAAATCTTTTTACAACTATTCTATGTTAATAATCTCATGTTGGAAGAGTGAGTTTAGTTTTGTTGTTAGAAAGTCTAGAGATGAATGAAAAAAGGTGAACTATTGATGATTTTGTGGCATATTTCATGAGATGTTATTCATGTTTGTTAGGGTCATGCTTCCATGTAATTGATCGTAATGAATGCTAAGAATTTTGATTTTCTTATGTTTGAATGTCTAGGTGTCAACTCTTTTTATGTGGAAGTTGACACATTTGCATTCATTTCAACCGTTTTTGGGTATCCTGCTCGTAGGGGTCGACTTATGGTCTCTAGGAGTCGACACATTTTACATTTTCATAAAACTTTACTCTCTGTTTCTAAGAGTTAACACCTATGGCTGGAAGAGTCAACACATTTTAACATTTTCTCAAACCTTTGATCTCTGTTCCAAGGAGTCGACACTTGTAACTGGAGGGGTTAACACATTTAACATTTTTTTTACAAAACTTTACTCTCTATTCCTAGGAGTCAACACCTGTGGTTGGAAGGGTCGACACCTTAGGTCTAGGGGTTAACCCTTCTATACCAGGAGTAGACACTTTTTGTTTAACTTTTAATATGTCATTTGAAGATGTCATCTCTAATGTTGATCCAGTTATAAGCCATGAATATGCATTATTTATAATTAATTGTATATGTTTCACAAGTTTGATATGGCTTTGGATAATAGGTTCGAAAGCTGCTAAAGACACTCCGGTTTAACCAAAGGAGTGACTCAATTGTGTTTATAAATGATAAAAAGTGGGGATTTAAAGATATTATTTCTTATATTGAAGTGAATGTCTTATTATCCATATTGATACTAGTGATTGGATTATGAGGTGACATTGCATACAACACACATTGTGTGCATATCTTGCATTACACAGAAGAGGTTTAGTCAATGTGGGACTAACTTAAGATTTAATTAATATGGGGTTAACCTAAAGGGTGTCGATGTGGGAAATTCTTAATAAAAATCCATCGATATATTAGGCTAATATTATCAAAATAGCACGCACATATGTGGTGTATCATACATTACATCACAAGAGGCATTTCCTATTGTCGATGGTAGATTATCTATTTATGATTAATTCAATGGATGTTTATCATTCATTCTTTATGAGTTTGAGTATATTTATGAGCACGTTGATATATAGCTCACACCCACATAGATTATCTTGCAGGTAAAATTGAGATGGAGTATCAGTTCACTGTAGTTATCGTTGCAGCCATAGTGGCTTTTGTCCTTGTGATTAATATTGAGTTGGAGAGTTTCGAGAAGCTCTTGTTAATGTGTCAGTGGTCCTTGACTTTGTTGTACATGAGATGATAGTGTTCGAAGTTTGTTTGCAGTTGGTTAGTAATTATTATGGATTTAATTTAGTAGTCTTCTTATGATGTATGGTGGATTATGAGATGAATTTATATAAATGATAATGTTGCTTATTCCTATAAGATTTCTATCTTTGAGATTATATTGAGATTTCGTTTACAGGTTGAGAACTTGTGCGATCACATTCATCCTAAGAAGGTATTAATGACGCCTAATTAAGAAGGGGTATGACATAACAGTTGGAAGAAAATGTAGTGGCATATCAGGAAACAGATGTTTTTTGGGTTAGGGAAGGAACTGAAGGAGAGACGATTCTTAATGTACCTGGTCATTACTAGTCCTTTTTATATAATTTTTTTTGTTTATGTTATAATCACTTTTCATTAATGAGATAGTGACATAGTTGTACCTGGTCATTAATAGTCCTTTTTATATCAAACACACTTCAGTTACTCACTTCTGGCAGTGGTGAGGCCGCTCCATCACAGGCTACTAAGCCATCTCAGCGTGCTTGATTAGGAGAGATTTATAGGCCGTCATCATCGCTGTTGACTGCCAGTGCCCCTTTATCATCATCACTAGCTGCTACATCTACTCTGACATCATCATTTGCACCCTCTATAGGTATGTATGTAAATATTATGCATTTTAATAAGTAAATTAATGTATTGAATTGTATCTATTGGTTTTCATTTGTTGGGGGTCGAGGCTGTCCTAAAGTAATTCCGAACTTGGGTGTTCTAGGCAAGAAGATTGCTATACGATTTATGAAACGGGGTGTCCTATTAAAGATTATATTATCCGACTATCCAGCTAGCTTGGCGTTCTAGTGCAGGATAAGGTCCCATTCACCTATTTAGACTAGGATGTGATGCCCAAAGATGTCAAATATCGCATCTGGGAAGATGTTGAGGTAAAATATTTTAATTAATTTCAAATTTTAAATAAACAACATATATGTTGGCTAATATATTTGAATGTTTTATTGTAAAAAACTTGGTCTATTGTCCACCTGAATATAGATCATTTTGCATGAAAACCAATTGAAAAAATAAGGAAAACAAGTTGAAAAACAAGCACTTCACACCATACAAGGATGACCCTATTCTCAATACTAAACCACCTCAAGACGTCATGCCAAATGTGTGGAGAGAGCTTGTGATGTGTTGTAGGAGCGAAAAGGGGAATGTATGCTTTTTGCTCTCTTATTTATGTTTGGCGAACCATGTATGCTTTTTGCTAATAGGGTTTTTATTTGAATGTAATTGTGTAGGCGATATCGAATCAAAATTCTTATAATCGAGTGCCGCGTGGTTCACCGCATCAAACTAGGAGGAAACACTTTCCCAACATACGGGACAAAGTAGATAGTTATAAATAACATTACTTAACTCAATAGAATATCCCACAATTAGAAAAACAATTAACGTGTTTCAAATTTTTAGTTACAAGATGATGGTGACAAGACTGATAGGATGAGCATATATATATCAATTGATGTAATCCTTCTGACCCAGAGGTAGCGGCATTTATTGTAAGTCCAACCATGCTTATCATTTCAATTTCCATTTATACTATTATTGCATCATTTAACTACTTCAGTACTTTTTAGGTTAAGTTCAATCAATGACTAGAGTTGGTGCCTGAGGAGTAGTGTACAGATGAGGTTCAGAACGATATCTTGATAAACTTATTTGGTAAAGATGGGCATGGGTATTCCCAAACCTATGGCACATGCATATTGCTAGCTATAGTGCGCTAACAAAATATTGGACCTTCTCAACCTATAGCCCCATCAGAGCCTCCCAAACAAATGCCCAGTATAGAGGAGATGGATGACATGTAATTGAGCACGCCATGACATGATTCATGGATAATCTCAAACAACTAGTCACCACGGTTGTATCTCAGGCCATGGCATCCCAAGAAGGTGGCACTCCACATTCGGCTAGACAAGTAAAATGAATTTATTTTGTATAGTGTTTATGTATTTTATGTAATGTTTGTCTATGTAAATGTAAATATGTTTAATAAAATCTTAAATTTGTAGGTTCCCAATGCATTTAATAGGCACCAGGCATTTCGGGAGTCTATAGGTGATGACACTATACCTTCTAGATCTGCATTGCCTTCTATGCCAGCACCAGCTTCTCCACGACCTAATGAGCAGGTACATTATTCTTATGCTTCTTAAAAAAAGTTCAATTTTAAAGTCTAAAATTTAAGGAATCTAGGGCTCAAAATTTCCAAACGGCCCCAATCTTTGTACGTAGCACTATCTAGGCACAAGTGACGTATGAGGACTGACGAAACAATCACAGGATTCATGGTTTGGGAGTTACAAAATTTTTTTTTTTTTTGTTTTAGAACAAGTTCAATTTATAAGTCTAAAGTTTTAGGGATTTAGAGCTCAAAATCCCCAAATGACCTCGGAACATGCCCAAACTTGATACGTAGTATGGTCTAAGTACATGTGACGTGTGGGGACTGACGAAACAGTCATAGGACTCCCGGTTTGGGAGTTACAAAGTTTTTTTAGTTTTAGAACGAGTTCAATTTATAAGTCTAAAGTTTCGAAGATTTAGGGCTCAAAATCCCTAATGGCTTCGGAACGGCCCCAAACTTAATATGTAGCATAGTCTAGGCACGAGAGATGTGTAGGGATTGACGAAAATTTACGAGACTCCCGGTTTGGGAGTTAGAGCACAAAGTTTATTTTTAATCGCTAATTTATTTTAAATTACTTATTAAAACATTGTATATATGGTTATAGAATTATGTAAAAGTAAGTTTACTTAGTTTTGGGCTGCCAAAACTCGAGGTTGCAATAGGACTTCTTGTTAGTATGGACCCATTGTCAGAAGTGGATGGTATATCTGTAGCTTCAAATTTCTACAAAATTTTTGTTAAAAATGCGAGAAAACCTAATGCTCTTTTAGAAATACCATGCAAAGGGATTGCAACTGGGAAAATCGGTTGGTCGACACATTGCATGAAAATCTATTGATGTAAATAACAACTTTGTTTCATTTGTATTTTTCACTGATCACTTCCTATATATATATATATATATATATTAATTGTTTAACTAATTGTATTGTTATTGTTTTATTTTTACTCAGGTTATTTTGAAGGAGTAGGCTGCTGTTGTTCATGGTTGAAATTGATGGAGTGCCTAGGCAATAAATGTATTTGAGTATTTTTTTATATATTGATGTTGGACAATTGGTTGTGTATTTTGAATGAAAAAAACTGGTTTGTATGGTTCGATGCATTGACGTTGGTTTATTTTATGTTTTTGCATTTTGGATGTATGGATGATGCAGATTAAAAAAATATATATATATATATATATTTGAACTTCATTTTATATATTTATTTTTTACTGAATGAATATATTTATTAATTTATGCAATTATATGGTGAATGAGACTTATTTATTGATCTATGCCAGGGTATACAGGAATTACAGAAAATTAAATTTAAAAAATATATATTTAAAAAATAAACAGAGTATTTGCGACAATTAGAATATTATTTGCGATAGAAAATAGCAGTCATACAAGAGTTACTTAAGCCACTAGTTTTTGGGACGGCAACACAACTGTCACAAAAACTAGTTTTTGTGATGGTTTTTCCTATCACAAATACTTACATAGTCATCGCAAATACTAGTTTTTGCAATAACCAATGGTGACGGCTTCTCCCGTCACAAAAAACTAGCTTGGGTGTCTGGCTTTTACAACGGCTAGTTTGTCGTCACAAAAAACCTAGCCGTA
This sequence comes from Euryodendron excelsum, assembly GCA_033060915.1. Lineage (NCBI taxonomy): Eukaryota > Viridiplantae > Streptophyta > Magnoliopsida > Ericales > Pentaphylacaceae > Euryodendron > Euryodendron excelsum. Next base: position 42,510,383 of record CM065387.1, on the reverse strand, counting down.
GCATAAAGCCATGGCAAAAGCCTTTTGTGACCCTCTTTTTTGTGTAGGCTAATTTGCTGTCGCACAACTGTCGCAAAAGGCCTTTTGCGGCGGCTAACCAACTTTTTGCGACAGCAAGTTGCCATCACAAAAAGTCCCATTTTTAGTAGTAGGTGTCTATTAAGAAAATATGTATCCATTAGAATTCAAGCATTCTAATTACCACTTGCACATTTAAATGTTGCCATCTAATCGCACCTTTAACACTCAACAGTGTAGATTGCACCTCTACAATATCTAGAAGCTTTAGCTAAAAGCATCCATTTTTAAAACATATCCAACATCCATTTATACCTAGTGTAAGGATTTGTTTCTTAAACCTTCCATATTTGTCGTACATCTCACAGTGCATTTTAGTGTTACATGATGGAATTTTTTGTTAGATTGAGTTTGATTTTACTACCAGTTTTTTGAGTTTCAATTTTCAAAGTAATGGGTTTGAAAATATGTATCTATATATTAGGGTAACAAATGAATTTTAGCAAACTATAATAGCTATCTACAAAAATATTTCTTTTAGGGTTGAGGCCAGAATGTTAGTTTGAGAATTATTTTTGAGAGTGTTAGATAGAGAATTATTTTTGTGAGGAATGTTAGCTTGGGAAAAAACTCCTAGTTTACAAAGTTAGTGTTATATAATCTTCAATCTGAATGAAGGCCACACAAGAAGTATGAATTATTCCAACCGAAAGAAATATGAAAGGGGAGGGATTTCAAAAAAAAGAAAAAGAAAAGAAGGAATAAATAAATTTTACGTATTTGGATAAGTTTGTATTAATGGGATAGGTTATGAAATAAGCAATTATTAAAAAATCTCTCCGGCCATTAATCGTGTGAATTGCCTTGTTCCTCTTTTGGCTAGCAATACAGTTTAACTGAGGCAGTTTAGTTATTACCAAACTTCGCAGTCAATAATTTTGACCAATCAAAAAAATCTTTGTACATAGATTTGATAATAGTGAGTGAGACCAAAATTAATGTTCCCAAGTAAATTAGTCAGGTAGGTAGATGTTAATACACTTAACATTTTTCTTTTGGTTATGCTATACAGAAAATTCATACATAATTATATACCACGAACATGTAACGACGATAAATCATTACTACTCAAAATTGATTGCTAAATATTAATTTTTTTTCTATATTCACTACTACTTTTCACTTTTTTTATCAGCAAAAGACAAACTTTATTGCCAGAAATAAGAGGAACAAAATACGTATCACTGAAATGCATGGCACCAAGTCAGCAAAACCTATACAGAAGAGGGGAACAAGAGAGAAGAACAACATCCAGAAGAGGGTAGGGGGGAATAACTCCACATCAAAATACCTCCTAAGAGAGTTGACCAGGGGCCAACTATCATGTCTTTATGGAAATTCTTTTGATTGCAGAAAGATTGTAAATAAACTCCGAGATACTGAAGCAAGACCAACTAAGCTTAGCTTTAATCCTAAAGGCAAGCTGAATCTTGATAAGGTAAACAGAATCCTCCCAAGCTAAAGATCTATCATTGAAGGTGATGCCATTTCTCATAAGCCAAATGTTCCAAGAGGTTGCCAGAAAGAGAGCTTTCCAGAGTACTTTCCCTAAGCCAGATGCTTTTGATCCAAACCACCAAGCAGCAAAGGGCGAAAAATTCTCAAGCATAACCTAGAGCACACCCCATAAGTTGAGAATTGAGGACCAGATCAGTCAGGAAACTCTACACCTTAAAAGGAGATAGTCTGCAGATTTCTCTTCTTCATTACATAAAACACAAACTAAGCTAGCGGATGATGGCATAATCTTCCTCTGTAGCAGTAGGTTTTTGGATCAAATTTTCCCCTGCAAAGCTAACCAAACAAACACCCGGACCTTCAGAGGGGTTGCAGTTTTCCGTATGAAGGAGATGGGAGATGAACTGCCTAGACAGTTTTGATATGTATTGTAGAAGGGATTAACTGTAAATATCTTGTTGTGATCTGCTTTCCGTTGAACTTTCCATTGAACTGTATCAGGCTTAGAATGGAAAATTAACATGATCAACTTATCCAGATCATTTGCTTCCCAAGCTCTGAGAACCCTCTTAAAATTTAAATTCTATAATATAGATCCATCACCTTGTCTAACATAGGCATTTTGGATTGCCATCTGCCCGTTGGAGGACAAGGCAAACAATTTAGGGAAAATTGTCGATAGCTTACCCTGCTTAAGCCAAGGATTAGTCCAGAATCCTGTGGAGTTGCCAGCCAATATTGATTTTTAAGTTTTTTTTTTTTTTTTTGAGAATTTTGGGAACCAACTTGATCTATACAAGTTATATTTGTTGCAGATTACCTTCCTCCAAAGAGCCTCTTTCTCTGTGCCAAACCCCCACCACCACTTGGCTAGTAGAGCAGCATTCATTGCTTGAATAGATCTAATGCCCAACCCACCTTGATCTTTGCTAAGAGTGACAAAGTCTCATTTAACAAGATGAGCCTTCTTCTTGAGGTCACTATCACCCCATAAGAATTTCCTCATAAGCTTTTCAATCTCAAGCCTGACTTTGGAAGGCATTTTAAAGAGAGACAGAAAGTACAAGGGAAGATTGGCAAGGGAGGATTTCAGAAGAGTTATCCTACCCCCAATAGTAAATTGACTTTGACGGCACTTAGAGTCATATTACTAAATTGACTTTGACGGGCACATCGGGGTGTCACCATATATATCTTGTCCGAGTTTTGGGATTTCTCTGTTTGAATTTTCTAGGGTATACAAGTCTTTTTTAGCTGAGCAGTTCACTATTATGGATATGGTTTCCCATTTAATTTCTAATAGTTGTTGAGTCTTTTTTTATTATTTTATTTATCTCTTCAGATCATATTATTGTGGTAAAATGGCCATTTAGCATGGGTAATATCATGCAACTTACATGCATAGTGGGACTTAGAAGTGAAGCAAAAAAAAAATAATAAAAATCATGCAACAAATATGCTTGCCAATGCATAGTGTGGTTACATAATATATGTTCTCCTTTTGCTATAAAAACCAAGATAACCATTGCTTTTAGTCACTTCATTCTTTTCATAAGTTAGCACTCGTTTCCTTCAAAGTTTTTCATCTATTCAAACTGTGTTATGATTTTGACAAGTGAAACTCGCCTCATGGTTGGGATGGTGGAGGAAACCAACGCTTAACATGACATTAAACTGTGCTTTTTTTTTTTTTTTTTGGTTGTTAGTAAATGTTAGTTTAATGCAATTAGACATAGAGAGCACAACGAGTTCAAGAGGATGGTGACGTAGATGACACGCAAGCCTTCTTGACTGATATAGTAATTATCTGAAAGAGAAGAATCCCATTGATGACACCAAGTATTTTTTTTACTTCATGTAGCAGTACTGAAAAATTATTTTTCCTTAAAAGTCTCTCCACTACTCTACTACCTTAGGTTACTCATGTATTCACGCAACACGTATCATCATTTAATAGGAATTACCTCTGAATACTTAATAATACCTGACCACTAGACTTTTTTCCGAAGTGAGAGGGGTTGACAAGGGGACTTGAGTCTTCAATATAAAAGTTGAGAGATCACCTATACATCACCTGGCCAGCTTACTAAGAGGTCGTTTGGGTGTATGTTTTCTACCGACTTCTGATTTTAGTTTATAACTTTTTTACTAACTTTTGTTGTGTAAATAATTTCATGAACAAATCTATATCCTTGATGTAAGTTTGGCTAGTTGTGTTCAGGGATGCACAACTCATTCTATTTTTCACCCAAGGCCTCTCTTAAATAAGTGGCCGTTTATGGTCAGTGTATTTAACTTGGTTTACTAAGGTAAACTAAATTAAATTGTTTTTTTATTATGAAATTGATTTCCCATTTCATCATGAAAAATATACATCTTAAGCACAAAAAAATCCATTATGAGTAATTGATATTTTTGGCTCATCCTAAAAATTCAAGATACAAATAATTCCTAGTCTTGAGGTACTCATTCTTATTATTCAATTCACCTTAGAGCTCAATCCTCCCTAAACTAAGAGCAAAAAATAATGTTTATACAAACTAAGCATGCAAATAAAACATAATACAAGACAAATTTTAGAGTAAAAACATTTTAAAGTTATGTACTTACCCAAAGGCAATCAATTATTGTGATGGGATATATATATATATATATATGCAATGATGGTAGCAATGGGTACTATTTTGTGAGAAGAGAGCGTATGGCGACAAACAAGAACGGGAAGAGGCCTAGAAGAACTACTTTGGATGTTGAGGAAAGTACTGCAGGAGGAGGGCCTGCGCCGGAGATAAGGCTGTTCTTGACAATCACGGAATCATCATGGGGTATACAAAGCTGCTCAAGGATGACAAGAGAAAGCGTGAAGTGGCTATCAAGACCGATTATCTCATGCATGAGTACAAACTTCCCACTGATACGGTAATGGTTTAACTACGTATTATCTTTCTGTTGTTTATTTTGTTCCCATGGTTCTAGTTTAAGTTCTTTTGTTTTTCTGTAATTGTCTTTCATTCTTTAGAAAGTCTAGCTTTACAAGGCAACCAACAGCAGAAAACCTAAAGGTTCAGTTTTGATGACTCTATATGATTTTTAATATGTTTTGATGGGTAAAACCTCCCACAAGGACCACATGCTTTACCATTCCATATGCTCGATCCCTTTATAATTAGATGCATGCATAAAACCATCAGATCAGTAGGCTAAGACTTCAGTATTTCAAAGAAACCCTGTGAGAAGGTATATGTGTAGGCCTACTATACACAGTTTAAAATCTCCTTGACCGATCCGCATATATATCATCATTTTTATCTTGTGATGGTTTCTTCAAATGTCTTTTTTTTTTTTTGTAAAATTTGCGTCTCCTTTGCGTCTAATCAGTTCCAAAAATCGATAATCTGCCATATCGAGAAGAAATCAACCAAAAAAAGAGAAGATACGAATACCGGCACCGGCACCGGCACATGATAACACTATGGATGATATTTTGGAGAGATATAAAATACAGAAGGTGCAAACAACATTGTGCAAATAGTGATGGACCAAGCCAGTGAGAGCACAGAGTAGGAGAGGCAAGAGATGGTGACGTGGAGGACTTGCATGCCTTTTGGACCAACGTAATATTGTTGTTAGATGAAGATGAGATAACCCGAGCTATGACAACCACATGAGATGCTGCTGCAGCAGATCACCTAAAAAAATCATCTTTTGATTTTATTTGGTACAATTTTTACCCATAAAGCAAAGGCAACTAGACACATCCTAATTCTTCCACAAGAAGCTATTCCCTTTCTTGTTTTTGCTTTTGATTATTAATTTGGAGTGCTGTTTTCTATCTATTTTAGATGCTGGAGATGTTTTGGTTAAATATTGCACACCATGTGTTAATGATTAAGTATTCAGTATATGGTGTTCGTTGTACACAGAGAGATTGAATGTGCAAAGCGGGTGATTGATGACATTTCTGAGAAGAAGAATTCCCAATTATCTTCCTGATCGTTTGTCTCTTATCTGATTAATGTGATTAGGCCATGCTGTGATCCAATAGAGAAAGTTCAACATAGTTTTGTGCGTGTCACGGTTCAACCCAAAAAAAAAAAAAAAAAACTTAAAATCTGTATATCATCAACATGGCTCCTCGTTGTTTGGCGAGTAGGTGAGTATTATCTATATTGCCTGGAGTTTTTTTAGATATGAGAAATACCTGTGTTGTATCGGATGTTCGATACCTAAAAAAGAGTACAAGATATATATCCGCTAAAACTATTTAGACTTGCATCCAACAAGTATGCATAAATAATTGAGTTAATTATAGAAATATGTGTAAAAGTTCTATTTTATTATGAAATTTTTATATTATATATATATCATTTTATCTGGAACAATTAAAAAAGTATTTAAATAAATGAAACGTAGCCACCTTCGAGTGCCTTCACTTGATATTTTGAAAATTTACTTATCTTAATGAATATGTAAACAATTGAATTGTCACATCCGAGTCAATCCATGTAACATAGAGTATTATAGTTATTAGAGAACTTGTTTGATTCAAATGTAAAATCTGTGGCATATTAAAACCTATTTACACAATATTTAAGGTAGCAAAAAGGGTAATTCAAGTATCTAAATTGCTTATCTTATAGGCTTTTTTGGTTTTTTCTTGGGTATCTAAATCTTTTAACAATTTGTTTTTTCTTGGGTCCCCCTCAACAAAATTTTTGGGTTCAGCACTGCATGCTAGATTGGTCCTGTACACACCCACCAGTCCTCTTCTTGAGGGTAACGTGATACTCTAAGAGCACCAAATATTTTATATTTAATGAGCTATGGTTTGATTTTGTGTTACTATAATATTATATTACTCTAACGTTGTACGTTTTTAGAACGTCTTGAAGTATAGTACACTAGCATTTCAAAATGGTAAATTTAGAGACCCTATGAGATCCTAAACTTTTTTCCTTTTATTAATTTAAGCGTGACCTAACGAGGGAAAAAAATCAAATATAATGTAACAAAATATAGGAAGAATAGAATTTTGGTATAACAATATATAAAAAAAAAAAAATGGACCATAATACTCATTGTAAATGTTTTTATATGATCAATTTAAAAAAATATAGATTGTATTTTATTAAGTGTCTAATTGTTAAAATAAAAAATTATTCTAGAAGTACCTTAATTTTAATAATATAATTTATACAACTCTACCCCTAGTGCATGATATTTTAAAATATGTAGCACACTACGTTTCCGTTACCATTTTACGTACATGAACGATAAGGGTTCCATGTAACATATACTTTAATTTGATAGGTTATTTGATTACACTGTAAAAGTGTACTTATATACCTTTAATTTGTAATTTGATAGACATGTATTAGTTATTATTTGATTAAGCTAATTGATTATTAGTGGTAACGTTGTTTTATTTACTTGTACATATAACAATTACATGTAGCCTTTATTATTTGAACAAATAAACAATATAATCCCAACCCGTTATTCCAATATTAAACTTTCTAGGTGATCTTAATTTTGGTTAAAGGTATAATTGTTTTCTATACACCCTTTGTACACCGGCACTGTCCTCATTTTGGCACTTTAATATAATTATCTTTTTATTTATTTTTAAAAAAATTATTCATTCAAAAAATAATTTGATATACTGTAAGTTTCGTCGTCGTTGAACAAAAACTCTGAATCCACACGTCCTTATCCCCTTGGTTTCTCTTAAGAATGAAAGCTCACAATATGGAATAAGGTTTACAAAACAACCCGGCACCACTAGTGTTTAAGCAGGGTTTAACATGTATCTTTATATCATCAACATGCCCCTCGTGTTTTGTTGAGTATTAGAAGTATTAGAGAATAAATTTGGTTCAAATGCAAAATTTGTCGATATGAGATAGTTCGAAAGTGTGATTCAAGAATCTAAATAGATTTGCTTATAGGTTTTTTGTCTTAGCTTTTAAGTTTTTTATAGACATCTTTTCAATTGACATTCAATTTTCTACCTTGTTATAATTTTAAATTTTGGCGCTTGATTCTTTTTATTTTTTGTTACTAAAAGCAAAAACTAAAGATAATAAAAAATTCAAAAAAATTAATATTAAAAAAAAGGACCGAGAAAAAAGCCGTTACAAACGTGGGCTTCGGGCTGTCTTATTCTAAAGGTTTGTTCAGTATAATAAACGAATTTTGAAAATCATTTTCCAATGTAATAGAAACACAATATCGAGCTCACGGATGACTGGCAGGCCTTACTGGATGAATTGTATGAATCTGATGACCAACAACCCTGGGAACTCCATTATATTAGCATGGGGTAAGCACGAAAGTCAGGATTGCGTACAAGGATTATACCAAAGAGTCTTAAGAAAAATTATAGAGATGATACCAAATGTTTCGTAGGTTATAATTAGCTTGGGTTTTATACAATATTGCCAAATACAAAGCTTTTCACAGTCCTCTCTCATTTTGATTCAGATGCAACTTTTTTTTTTTTTTTTTTGGGATTTCTCTTTTGTTTTTTAGGATGTAAGCGAAAAAAGCTGAGTTTTATTGATTGATTTCTCGTTGTTGTTCTGTTTGGATTTGAGAATTCCCGATGGAAACTTTCTATTCATCGCTCTTAATTCAATTTTATGATCTTCTGTACGTATAAGTTAGTTTGAGGAGAAGCTACAATGGACAACTAGTTTTGCTCTTAGGGCAAATGGAACTGGAAATAAGAAATAAAATTCAGACAGGGTTTGGAGTTTCAAATTTTAACTTTTAAGCTTAAAGCCTATTTAAGAAAAAGCCACAGCTAATCCAAACGAGCTTTAAAAATAACTTCATTCAAGGGAAAGGACAGTACAGAAAGGAGTCCACAAGAGAAACCAAAGTCACTATGAGCAGAACTATGTTTAGAAAAACTAAATACAAAACCGTTCCTCCTCCAATAAATCAAACCAGTGAACAGAATCAACTATAAACATTGAATGCTATTGCCAAATTTATCTTTCGTATGGAAAAGAAAGCCTATTATTATATTTTAATGACGTTAATAAACACCATTACAGACGTATAAAATTACAACAAAGAATATAAATTCGATTAAAAAAAAACTCCAAAACCAATTGCCATCCAATTTCCCAAACCCTATTCTTCGCGCAAAAAAGCAATCAAACGGCTGAAAGGCTGGCCCACTTTCCGAGTTCGTAAGGATCGGCATAATAATACAACTTGACTCTGTTTGACAAAGACAACCCTGCAGCCAATGGCGGGGCTCCAAAATCATAATCTTCCTGTTCTGCTGGGTCATCTGTGAATGCGGCGACATCTCCGAGAAGTCTGAACGAGATTCGGCGGGTTTGTATTTGTCTAGGAAAATCAAAATACATTGCTGTCCCAGGCTTAACCTCTGGCAAACGATACTCCGCAATGGTGACCATGTTGTGAGGTTCCTGTAAAGTGTACATATATTTCAAGTTACTATCTAAATTGATGCGCTCAAATCTGAAAATCAATTAAGAAAGCAAGGACTAGGTATATGGCCTATGAACCTGGTCTATCTCATATGTACAAGAACTAAGCATGGATAATCAACATAGAAGATCAGACATACTCGAGTACATAAGATCCTTCTTTCCGTAAGTCCTAAAAACACTTATATATGTATGAATCACCCCCAGGGAAAAAATGTCAATTACTTATTCAATCTATTAAAGATGCAAAGAAAAATATTTAAATCCTAATTTTTCACTACTCTGGCTCAGGCCTTCTGTACACTAAAGCTTGCATACAAATATCAACAAGGATGCCACATTTGAACCTGGCAGGAAATCTAAACATTCTAGGGGCTACTCCTGCCATGATTTCTCAAATTAGGGCAGCAGATAAAATTCCTGGCCCTTGTTCAATGAAGCGGAGACAGGAGCTTGTATCATGCTTCATCTAATGAATCTTCCTTTAAGAACACCTGCAAGTTATGTATTTTGGGAATTTGTGAAGGCAGAGACCATCAATCATCAAACAGTGGCCCTGGCCATTGTCATCTGGGTCCACAGCTCCAGTTTTTAAGGATTCCATATAGACTCTCACGATGAGATGAAGATCAACTCAACCTTAATCACAATGCTTGAGGAACAGTTCCTCTAACTAGAAGGTTATTGGTGCGTCCTATGATCAAAAGATCTTTGACCAGCGATTGAGTGTGCATGCTACTTTAACAACAAATTTTAGAGCTTAGGTACTCGCAAACAAGGGAGTACGTAAGATATACTAACATAAGCAATTATAGTCAACAGGAATCTTAAATACATGCCACCTAACCTTTACTTACTGAAAAAAAATAAGCAAAAGGAATGGTCCTCATATCCTTCTTAGAAACCAGGACTAAGATACCTCATTCTCATCACTGAGGAACTGAAAATCCTAGCCTTAACTAAGGTATCAGCTTGCCTCTCGCCAAGACAACTATCCAGGTTTTGCACAAACCAGACACCTCCAGCAGATGAACTCCCTATAATCTACTGCATGCCTAATGACCAAGTCTGACACTTAGATCTCTGATAACAGCAGATCAAGAAAGTATTAACCATGATTTGCTCATGCATCAGATAGTGCATGTTTAAGTTATTGAGCTTTTGCCATATAAAAAAATCAATCATACCAGTATAATGACTGCCAGCATGTTACACGATTAGCTATTATAGGGAAGAACAGAAAGCACTACAAGGGAAACGTAGATGTAGCATATCCATGTAGTTTAGCAGTATAATAACATGGGTGCTGTGAGTACCTGGAAAGCAGATACTTGGATATACAATACAGCTGGAGATATATGTCTATCTTCTAAAAATGTTAATGATGTATCCCATATATTTTCGTATGAAGAAGGTGAATGGGTAACTCGAGGCCTAATTGCACTGAAACCATCAAGACGGAACCCTGCCAGCAAAGGTGAACCTGGTGACAGATACTGTTCCAATACAAGATCGTTGTCCATTAACCTCTCAGCCTCCAAGGGAACCTGAAAAAAAGGTTATAAAAGGGAATTACAAGGTGCAAAATTTAAATAAAAAACCTAATAATGCCTAAGCATTGACAAAAGCACTAGTTGCACCTTGAATCTATTTAATTGTGGAGCTTTGTCCAACCAGCTTCTTAAATTTATCTGGTCCAAGCCCTGTGGTGATGTAAGCCCCATATCTTTTCTCACAGGGCTTCCAACCACTAGAATTGTTTTGGCATGAAGACATGGATCATTTTCAACTGGCCCTCCAATAGAGGCACGTCGATCAAGTTGTGAAAAAGGGTTTTCATCTAGAGACAAAAGATTGAAGTCTTTCCCGAAATCAACAGAACTTGAACCAGGTCTCTGAAGTCTTAGTGCTATCCAAACGATGCGGCATCGAACAGGATTCCGGAAGGTAAATTTTACATGCCTAGGAACTGTATCCCCTTCACCCAAGCTTTCTGGTCCACAAAGTTCCGAGGAAGATGTGACTAGGGAGCGGACATCCCATTTTCCCATGCACGATCTTTCTTCCTTTTGTATCTTATTGCTGGCCCAAATTTGCACCTGTATTAACAATAGAGGGGTACTCGTCATAAAAGTTGGTGACAAAAAAATTAGTTTTTTTCCTGCAGAAACTAACAGTATCATTCAGTATCATGATTAATATAAGGAAACGTCACTAAAAGGGGAGGAATGCAAACAGCACGAAATGACCACTAAAAGAACATTGTTTACCATGGGACAGGGAGCTTCCCAAGTTCTCTATTCATTTAGAGTCACAGAGAAAAGCATTTAAATGGGGAATTCATTCCCCCCAAATCATAAAATAAAATAAAAAAAAACAAACAAGAAAGAAAAAATAAAATAAAATAAAATAAAAGTTGCAAAAATAATAACTGCAATCAAACTGGGTCATCCATAGATCTCTCTCCGCAGCCGGGGTAAGGATGTGTTCATATGACTAGATCAATCCTCCCCAGACCTCGAAGTGGCGGGAGCCTTTTGCATTGATTGGTGTAGGTCTAGTGGCACTTCTAGTCCTATAGGGTTTTTAGGTACCAAAACTACACCTTTCTCTAACTTTGTCCAGGACAGTCAACCATACTTTATAAGATTGCATGATATCTCAGTGCAATTAAACCAAGAAAAAGAATGGAAGAGCACATTAAACAGCAGTAGAGAGAGAGAGAGAGAGAGAGAGGCATGCACAAAAATAATGTTTACTACTGTCCAACAATCGTTCCTATGGTCGTAGATGAGGAGACAGCTCACAATAGTCACAAATAAGTCACCCTTGTAAGTGCCTCACAAACCCATCTCTCTCATCTATAAAATATTTAATCTGCAACAGAAATCTGAACCTGATACTTTCTTAAAAATGACTCCATAAGATAGGAAACCCTAAAATAGGAATTTGAGAGAACATCCAATACCACATTTACAAGATCATATATAATATCAGTTGCAGTTTTAGTCTTCTCGTATACGCATTGATATAGAGGGCTCTGCTGGCTGAATAGCAGCTAGATAAAGAAAGGCATACTTACAGTAGGAGCATCAGACATTGAATAGCCACAGGGACTAACAAGTAGAACCACTCCCGACACATCAGAAAGATCACCAAGAACAATAGCAAATTCAACGCAGGAGGTATTAGGAGGTGCTTTCCAATACGAATGCTGTAATCCAGAATCAAGTGGTGCAAGCAATGACAATAGAGGTGCTGAACCTGCTGCTGTTTCAACCTGGAATAATATAAAAGTAAGTTAAATATCATAAAATAGGAAAAAGATCTGGATACCAAACAGAAAGTAGTGTCTATATTAGTCTCGTGGAATACAGATTACATAACCAAATATTAGATGTGTTTGTTAAGGTATTCCTGATCGTCAGAACATATGATATGATATTATCATGACGATTTGTTCAAAAATCATTTTAAGCATTCTGAAATTGGTTGGGAAGCAACTATTCGGCTAGGAAATAAACTTAACGTGATAGTATCACCAGCATCTAGGAAATAAGGTCTAATATGATAACATGAGGTAAGAAAAAATAAAAAGCAAGGTCAATTCTGTAACCATACACTGCCCGCAGCAGAAAACCAGATTCTTTTGGAACCATACACACGACAATCAGCTCTGATGCCTGACCTAGCCAAGTTATGCGTTCTGTAACATGCTCCTGTTGCTACCATGGTCATAAAACCATATTTGAAGCATGCTCACAGAAATTTGCTTTGAAAAGCTTCGAGGCAAAAATTTGTGAACTCTTAAGTGCATGCCAACTGCCCCAAGATGCAGTCTGATGAAATTTTATCTAATAAATCTCTCATTACAGTGGGCATAAAGTTTTAAACCAACTAGTCTCAACTGAGCTCCAAAGCTTAATCCTATGATATTGTTATCTGTTATGGTTAAAATCAACCACATGGGAGGCCCTAGGTCCAGACCTAAACAACCTAATAGGAAGGAAAAATTCAAGCAAACAAAAAGACAAAAAAAGGAAGACAATGAAAAGCAGTTGTTAATTTATATCCACCGCATATACATGTCAGATCAGGTAATAAAAACTGTAGAGTTCATGTTCCGTGAATGTGTTTATGTTCTGTGAGTGTCAATATACAAGAATAACCAGAAGAAACGTCCAACTGACTAGTTGGAGACCTTGCTCTCTTCGGTGAATATCCACTCAAGAAGGTAAGCTACGGATAGTCTATGTTCAAATCACATAAGTGTTATTAATCACGTAAATCTCTAAAATATAAGAAATAGGTCAGTCAAAAGATCCCTGAAAACACCTATAGAATATAATAGATAAAATCTCTCACGGTCAAAGAAGCGGTATACAAACTGCAGCTGTGTACAAAGACCACCATGGATCTTTACATCAATAAACACTTAATGGTCATTAAAGAAAACGAGTATACTAGCAGGTTGTAAGGCATGATAAACAAAAACACATGACAGTGCTGAGAACTCTGAGACATGTCCAATTTTAAAGGAATTTACAAGGATAAGAGAAATCATGCCTATAAATGTATACACCAAAACCATAACAAGGGAGGCAAGAACATACTGAGTGTAAAAAGCTGGCAAACGGAAATTCAGCTAGTGATTCTTCTCCATTAAGTAATCTTCTTAAGACTTCAACAGTTTCCTGCCTATCAGAAGACTCAACTTTTTTAGGAGGGCAATCCCTTGAAAATCCAATTACATGGCCCAAGGCTTTCTGTGCAGCACTGTCTGCACGAGCACTCCTGCGCATGCTTATCAAGACCCTGACATAGTCCAAGGTTAATGCATCAAGCACAATATCATGGCAACATAGTTTACAAATAACCCCGTCGAGTGTCGTTGGACGATTTGAAGATACATCGGCTGGGCTTCCATGGATTGATCCACCCTGGCTTGATACACCATTATAGTTTGTCACCTCCCTTGAATTATAGCTAGCTAGCAGAAGTGCTCCTCTCCCAGCAGAACAAATTTTGCAAACCTTTCTCTCACATTGAGAACAAAAAAAGACAGATTGTGAAGCTGCTGAAGAAGACAAAGTAGAGGATGTGTACCCAGCCACCCCAGCTTCAGCACGAACCTGACACATGCCACCAGAACAACTCTCCCCAATGCCAGCAATATTCCAGAAATCTATAGAAGTATCATCAACAGTCTCCAGACCAATTGCAGCAGTAACTTTGTCCTCAACTGAAGCCTGCCCAAGCAAAGCAAGAGTGTTTGCAACCCTGCATAATCTTCCCGTGTATGATTCATCAAGCAATATATTTGGATTTATAGTAGCAGGATCAATGCCAATTGACAATAGAGCCCTATCCCTTTCAGCAGCTGAAAGATTTAGGCGAAGCCTTTCAATTTCAAGTTTCATGGCCTCTATGAAACCTAGTTTTGTTTCCTGCAAAATTGAAACGTTAAGCAGGAAAAAATTAATGCCATATTTAAATTTGAAAGAAATTCTGTTTCTCAATCAATCCTCATAATTTATGCTGTGATGTCAAAATATGATTACAGAATAAGTTCATCATTTACATCCATTATAACCAACAGAGAAAATATGAACCACAACAACAATTGATTACCTTGGGGAAGCAATTCAAATGATCGCTGTGATCTTACATTATTCTGCACCAAAAATATTGCATGAACGTAGTCCATCACTAGGTATTCTGCGGTACGTACGTATTTGACATGCATTGCCTATCATAAGAAATGTTCGAAGCATGCACATATATTTGACATGTGAGAGCAACATTAAGTCACTGCCCATAATTAAAAAGGGATTGCCCACACGGCGTACATCAAAAAGCCAATGGAAGATATCCACCCCTGTTTCAAATGAGTTTGTTCTGAGATAACCAGGGATTACAGCTGTGGAGTTTTAGGCCCGTGACCTAACCTTGAAACTCAATAATCATTATTAATCGATAAAATTAATGAATAGATGCCGAAAGTATCAAACCACAGACAATGATAAATCAAGACTTCAAATTTAGCTTCATGTCTATGGCAATTAAGTTCAAAATTTTTAACCTTCTCTAAGAAATCAATCACAATTCACAAGTCTACTAGTGATGGTATGTGGGTCATAGTTCACGTGGTTAGACGTGGCACATCATCTCCTCTGCCACATGTCAAAAAGAGTCAGGCTAACATATGTGTATTATGAATCAAACTATGTTATTGGGTCTTATGTGGAAACATTATCACGTCTCGGATATTATAGTTAGTTGAAATTTATTACCTTCTGTACAGTGAACTATAGTCCTAGGAGAACTAAGATTTGAATATGCAAATTGGAACTTTTGAAGTATGTGTCAATTCTTTATGTGGCCTTGACATAAGGGCAACTCCTATGGAATACTAGGTAGGATTCCTAATGTCTCTTCCTCTCCCTTTTCTTCTTTTACCCTTTCTCTTTGTTTGGGTATATTGGAGGCTGAAGCCAAACAAACAAAGCTAAACTAGAACATTCCTAGGGACTCCCCTGTCTGAAGTATCTCTTGCCATAAGAGGCAGAACCAAGGTAGTTGGGTGATAAAAAATCTGAAGCCTAATGGCAGCTTATATAGCATCTCTTCTTTTTCTTCTCTTACACAAAAAAATCCACTACCCAGACTTAGCGCCGCCCGCCCCCCCCCCCAAAAAAAAAAAAAAAATCCCCGCCCAACAAAAAAAAAACCCTAAACCCTTCTTGTACACATTGGTCTTTGAGTTAACAACAAAATCTTTAAAATCATTGTTGTCCAGATCCCCCCACCTACCTTTTCAAAATTCAAGTCAAATTCGAGCATATTCCTCTCCACCCTAAATTCTTTCTTCTCCCTTTGAGAACCCTAAACTCAGAAAATTTCTTAACCGAAACCCACCAGAAATCCACTTGTAGGTAGCCTTAGCCCAAGCTTCCTTTTAGCCATCCAACGTTCAATGATCAAACACAACCAAATCAAGCCCAAACTAACCTAACACTTCCCCTAGCACTATGAAAGCCAACAAAAATTCACAGTAAGTCCCCAGTCACCAAAAATGGAATGTACTTAACCAATTTGACTTGAGTCTATGTACTGGCAAGACAACATACTCAAATGACCACCATTTCCTCTTCCTCCATCAGCAGCACATCACATGCATAGATGCGTTCATCCAAGCCTTCTTTACCTTGTTAACAGCGCATCCTCTAGACCACCCTCCCTCACTTAAATAGTAGTTTGCTTTGGATTACCATTGTCCACATATGACTATCCTCTAAAATAAACCTCCATAACCATTTGCCTAGAAGAGTTTGATTAACCAACCATAGCTGACAAATGCCCAAACCCCATCCGTCAAAGGCAAGCAAACCGTGTGCCGTGCTACAAGATGATACTTGGACCCATCTCCCAAAACTCCCCCCAAAATTTCCATTGAAGCTTTTCCAACCTTTACACTACTAAAGCCGGAATTGCAAATACACATAGGCAAACTAGAAAGCATACTTTGATCAAAGTAACTTTGCCTCCTTTAGAAAGATATTGTCTCTTCTAGAAAGTAAGTCTCCTTTCTACACACTCAACAATGTCATCAGAAATGGAGGTGGCTTTGAGGAAAGAACCAAGGAGGAGACCCAAATAAACTGAACAAAAATTGAAAGTCTCCCTTTTTCCCCATTTAGCCTAGTAAGTGACTCCATTTGAACGATAATCACAAAATAAATAGAATACTTAATAACTTAACCCTAGCACGTAGAAGTTGTGGCAAATTCTCATACGCACATTGCACAAGGAATGTCATCTATGTGAATGTGCTTCTCTGAAGAGCCACGTATTGGCTCAAATGGTCAGGATAAGCTACTAAGAACATTTAACGTCACTTCAAGCCTGACATATATTAAAAGTATAACATACAAATTTGAGTAATTTCTATCACTAAAAATTTTAAAAATAAGCACACCACTACTGTAAGCTCATTTACTTCAATAAAATTTGAAAATTCATGCGTAGCACGGTTAATATGAGAACATCCCCTCCCATCAAGAAGAAATCTAACTACACTGAATCACCTCCTGTACACCGCGGAAGCTGCCACTTATTTTTTGCTAACAAAAGATCCATATTGTCAAAGTCTAGCACAAGTCCGTATACACATGAGAATATCAACAAAATCCATCATCAGTATTCCCAAAAAAGACGAGATGGAGTGGGCCCCAATCACTTCATCCCTTTTCTCAGTACCCTATTGTCCCAAAAAATGTGGAGCAAGGTTAGCCCATACCATATGGTCATGGGTTCAACTCACCCTCTCCATCCCCAGGGCTTTAGCCCTCCAATCTACCCAAAAAAAAAACAAAAAAATTCCCCAATATAATGATCTCTCCAGCCGCTCCTCGAGAACCCAAAAATAATCTAGTCAACAAATGGGCTCCTCCACAAATTGCACACCAAGTCTAAATTCAGAGTTTCCATCTTCATTTCTTGCAAGCTAAGTCCACCTAGCTCAATAGTATAGACTCAACTACCTTCCTTTTGTCCAGGTCATTATGCCCTTAAACATTAGTGCAATATTCCTACCATGCCTTGCCACACTAATTTAGACCTCTCCTTTTATCCCCTCCCTTAACCCATCATATTTTTCCAAACATTCTAGTTTTTTTACTTTCCTATCCTTTCTAGATGTAATTCTTCCTTTTCATCTCCTCTCAGATTTATTGTTTGTTCCCTTCACAGCTGTTTCATAGAACTCAGAAACTTGAAAGCTTCATCTTCAAAACCTTCAGAAGAGACTCTTTCAGCAACCCAATCTGACTAGTCCTTTTTCCCATTATCCAGCAGCAGAGTTTCACCTTTCTTTGACTGCACCTCATACAATCCCATCATTGCTGCGTCGAACAACTGATTGCAAAACTGGTTCCTGCTTTTTCCCCTATGACCGCATGCTCTATGCCAGAACCGTCGGCAAACTGTGCAAAGTTACTTACTGGGTCACTATGATAACCTTCCACCTGGTTCTATTTCTTTCCCTCATTGTCGGAAAGATTCCACCAGCAGGCCGTCCTTTCAGAACCAGCCTCCATCTCATCCAGATTATACTTGCCTGAAGCTTCTAGAACTGCCATTGGCGACCGAGATTTACCAGACCCTTCTTTGGTAAGAGCAGGCAGACCTTATCCCGCAGTCCTCAAGTCCCTTTCCTTCATGACGGAACTCCTTATTGACCAGAACCCTAACCATCCCTCCCTTTCTTCTCTAATACACCACAAGCTCCGAGTGCAACAAAGGAGGAGGGACTGGGCATAAAGAGCCATCCCCGAACCAGCAACCCATTTTCCTTTTGCGACCCAATGCTTTCTTCTCTCAATATCTTTTGAGTCCATGGGTCGTCAACAAACCTGATAACCCTCCATGTGGAACACATCCCTTTACTCCTTTAAAATGGTTACCGCCTGTCCCCACTGAATAATATTTTCAATCCCAAAATCTCCGCCCACCATGTTGGGCAAAATTCTGCCCTTCCTCCCATCTACATGCTTGTCTAATTGCTGGTGGTTTAGCTTGAACCACAAAAGGATGAAAATTTACAAAGGATACTTGAGAACTTTGAATATTTTACAAATATTTTTAAAATTCTCATTTATTGGGTTGATTGAAACAGAAATAAGAGGAAATGTAACTATCAAGAAATACATTTAATATAATTATAACATCAAAAATGGTAATTGAGAAGGAGGGAGGGGGTCCATTCTCATTTATTGGGTTTATTGAAATAGAAATAAGAGGAAATGCAACTATCAAGAAATACATTTAATATAATTATAACATCAAACATGGTAATTGAGGAGGGAGGGGGCTTTAGAAAAATATAATCAGGGAAACAATGTATCTTTATAGGTTTCGTGAATTTCTGAATATCTTAATTGCTCTTTCAAGTATATAATCAAATAATAACTTTTTAGATGCTAATGGAAAATGAAAGGGCATTTCATTATAGGAAGATAGAAACGAAGGTGAATGTTATATGTTTTAATGAAGGAGGAGGGAGAGTTGATTAAGAATCAAAAGCATAAGGGCAGGTGTGATTAGTGAGAAAGATAAAGCATGATATAGGATAATCTATTCAGAGATACAAAAAAATACTTCCATATTTTGACAAATTTGGTTTTATTGGAACAATTAATTTCAATCACTGATTGCTGTGCGTATGTGTATATGTATCTTGGTATTTCTGTATATATATTGTAAGGGAGAGAGGTTGCATAGTACATAAATTTAATTTGAGAGAGAGATAAAGAGAAACACTACAACAGGGGAGATAGAAAAAATGGAGGATAATTGTAGTCAGTAAAGGGAAGAGACAGACAAGATGGATTGTTGAAAATATCTCTCCAATGAGGAGTGGAAGTGTAGAGAGAGAGAGAGATAAAATAGCTACCCAATGAGCAGAAGTGGAGAGACACGTAATGGAAGGACCATGTTAGATTAAAAGAGAGAGAGAGAGAGAGAGAGAGAGAGAGAGAGAGAGAGAGAGGAGAGAGAGGGAGGGAGAGGGAGGGTAAAGTGCCACAAAAGATTGTAACAGAATTTTGGAAAAAAAAAAAGAAGAGAAAAACAGAAAGGCGAACAAAGAGGCCTGCATAACCTGCCATCTGTAAAACGCAAGCAGGTGTTATAAAGAGTAAAATCTACAGAATTCATTTTTGTTATCATTCTAAGGAGGGGCAAAGATGCATTTGTTTACATACTTTCTCATGAAAAAATGAAATTAAAGAGCTTGAGACGTTTTGAATTAGTATAGCCAAGCAGATAAAGTAATGCATATTATGCATTGAATATAGATTTTTGTGTCATTGAATCCATGAAATGAAACAAATAACGACATCACAGCAGGTAGTTCTTCGAGAATATGTCGTCAAAAAACGACCAAATGTCCACATCATAGCGATGTAAGCAAGCAGAAAAAGGATGGCCCAAAACAAAATCTAACGAAATATTAGCATACCATATGTGGGCCAGCAAGGAATTTGAAACTATTTATGTAGTGATGAGCACCGCTGTCTGAAGGTCTTCTGTCTTGTGATGAAGTGAGTTTAGAATTAGATTCACCATTAGGGAGATCAGTTACAGCTTTGTCCAGGAAATCAAGAAAGTCACCACCCTGATGTACAGAATTCCCCGTCACTGGTTGAGAAATGGATTCTGAAGGCGGGTTGTCTCCCGTCAAAAGGTCTACCCATAAGTTGGCAGATGTCTCCGGTTGCACAGGTGGTGACACTTTTTCATTGGATAAAGCAGCACCACCACCAAATGGATTTGGGTCCACACCAGACAAAAAAGGGTTTTCCTTCTCAAAATTGTCCGCAAGTTCAAATAGCCTTGCTCCCGGACCTTTATGAGTAAATACACCTTTCCAAGGAAGAGAAACCCCAAGAACCTCTACCTGTAATACAATTCACCACAAGGTCATTATCAAGCGGCAATTAGGCAAAACAACCTTTCAATGCATATAAACAACTACATATGGTGATTTGTGGTCTGATTTGCGATCATAAACAAAGTTTATTATAGTAGTGCATACAGACCAAAAAATATTGAAAATGAATGAACAACATTATAAGTTAATGTAAAAAAACAAACGAATGCATTACTGAGAAGCACGAAGTGTAGAACAAATTCAAGTGAAAATGAAAAAACTTGTTTAAGATCATCCAACTGTGTACAGGAGAGACCATGTGATGCATGCAACCAATTAGTGATCTGATTCAATCGGCAAAAAGACACAAGGTTGGATATTCATCAGTTAGGTTCTGAGGAAGACATGACTGCAGGGAAAATCAGGAATTTTTTTTTTTTTTCTCTCTTCCTCTTCTTCTTTTGATAAGTGGGGGATTTAAGAAGAATAACCAATGGGGTAGTATGTCGGACAATGTTTACCAACTTTAAAGAGTTCAGGGGATAAAGATCTGTTGAGTCATGCAGCTGAATGGTTTAATGTTCCAGTAAACAATCCACCAAAAGCCTTTCTTCAAAAGAACTCCAATTCAAGGAGTACGAATGTCCACTAAAGTTTCAATGATAAAGGACCCTTTCAGCTATGTAATTAGCTTCCTAATTTCATGATCTACAAACCCCGAAAAAGACATTCACATGGATGGAGAGAAATTTAAAATCAGACATGGGAGCGAGTATGTTGCCAAGGACCTGAACTGAAGACCTCTACCCTCTAATAACAGTGGTTGAATCAGCCTCAAATCAACTGATATGGATAGATAGATGCAGCTTCTCTTCAACCCTCTAATAAAGCAAGAATCTTTGCTTCACTAGCATCACCCATGACATTAAACCTCGATTACATGAAGACAACATCATGCAATTGTCTATAACAGATTCTCCCAATATCCTATTCCAAGAATGTCATATGTCATTTGATGCTCCCACTTCAAACTGCAAAATGCCCTTATCTTGTAAAACACGTGGTTATTGAACATGGTGGAAACTCATACTATTTGAGATTCCAGGATGCCAAGAAGGCTCATACTCTTAATGAGTTTACACATAGAGAAAATGGATGAGTTTTTCAGTACGTTGAGCTTCCAATTGTTATGCGAAAGCCACTTTGTTTAGCATTCTTTTCCTTGAATATACAAGATTCTGCTTCAATTGTAGATTTTATTGTCTTTCATTCTAGAAGCAGTTTTGCACTTCGTATATACCCTGCATGTACCTGGGTTTTGTACTTTTGCCCTTTTATTAAATGATATTCTCATTATTCATCAAGTAAAAAGGTCAAAGAAACAAAAAAAAAAAAAAAGATGACAAATGCACTAGATGTGCACTTTCAAGAGAAAAACCTATTATGGAGTCTTCTAAATATGCATTATCAAAAGGAACTGCTCAAGCAATTTTTTTATAAGTATAGTTCGAGTTTTTTTTAAGCGATTATTGTTCAAATATTATTAGAAAATCAAAGATGTCAATAGCAGTTGCTGTTCCAGCCATTTTCTTTTTTGAACTTTTCCTAGGGAAATCTAATTCTATGTTCTATTATTATATATATTATTACATTGGGAAAGATCTCAACCTTCACCAATCACCTCCAGCTCTTACATTCCTATATACTCATCCAGCCAAAAAAATTTGTTGACGGAATATTCATACGTGCACTGGCTTCTCAATTGCCAATACGCCATCTTATGAAAAATATTAAACCATCCTGCTGTTGCATTGTAAATCTTTTAAAAGCACACATTGCAGCTCTTATATATAACCTGACAGTCATCACATTCATGAGAGCAAGAAAGCTCTCCACAGGCTTATAGAATTAGACAAGAACAAGCAGATGAATCATGTGAAGTACTTAAAAATTTTCTTTGTACCTCACCGAGAGTTAATGGTGTTGTTCCAGACACCGCAGGATAAAAGGTAAGTGCAACAACTCGAGTCAGAAAGTCTAACTCTCCCTCCAGCTCTTCATAATCATACAATAATGCACCACTAGATGTATCCTGTGAATGGAGGCGTGCACCTGCTCCAGTAACTGCCATATCTTCGGCACTAATTGGTCCTGGTAACGGTACCAACATGTTTGTGCCATTTTCGCATTGAGGTATAAAAGCACCCTGTCCGCAAAAGTCAACTGTGGTCAGAAACTAGAGAAGTAATTCACACATACAAACACAAACAGTTTGCAGCAAACAAAAACACCCCTGCTTAAGTAGAGTGATTCATACATAGAGAAACGTAAACACGTAGAGGTATAGTTTATGTCGGACTAACAAGCATCGACCTGGAAATGATAAGAATAACTTAGGTAAACAATGAAAGCCTGTGGTCGTATTAACTGCTTAAGGATTCACCAAATGCAGAGTACCCAATGGGAAGAGAAGAAGAAAAGAAAGTGGAGGAGTGAGAGAGAACTCCATAAATACTCACAAAAATATTGGGATTTGGGAGGTACAACATTAATCCGTGGCATGAAAAGAAAATACCTTGAGAAAGAGAGATCAACTATAGCAATATCGTTTTGTACATGGGAGGAGGAAGTGTGGAGATTGGTGTGGAGACCATCCCACAACCACAGCGCAAAAAACTAAACCAAACAAAAAAAAAACAAGGGAACCAAAAATAAAGCATAGGAGATTTTGGCCAGCAGGGGTACGCATTGGCCAATAGGTATCACAACCCTTGACTTGATCCTCGAAAAACTTGTACCATAAGTAGAATAAGGTGTAACTCCAATTTTATTTGTCTTGCATTCGTTTCAACTAAAATATTTTAAAGTTCAAGAAATACCAAATCTTTTAAAGAAATTATAGTGTTTTATGTAAGCACCTGGCAACTTGCAATTGATCATATGCAATGCAGATATTCATGGGTGCATTTAAAAGTGCATGTCATAATACTCAGAATTCCAAAACAAGGATTGATATCTCGTGCCCATATACTTGGGGGCGTAATTTCATTCAAAATTTTCTTCTTGACGCTTAAAATAGTTATTTTTTCTTTAAGATGGCACTCCACAGTATGAAGGAAAAGCAAAGGGAGACCTATCAAAAAAAAGAAGGAAAAGAAAAGAGAAAAAACTACTGGGGCAGAAGAAACATGTCAAAGCTTACATTACCTTACGAACACTCTTAACTGCCTTGGGAAATAAAAAAAAATAAAAAAAACTTACCCTAAGAACACTCTACTCTCATGAACTTGTGAAGCAAGCATTAATGCTGTGGGCCTTGTTACAATCTTTCAGCTAGATATTCATGGTACATAATGTTGAGTAGAACCATGTACAAAACATTAGTGTAATCAAAATGAAAATTTGAAATGGATGGGTGGTAACAAGAAAAGGTAAAATAAGAAATAGATGAATTAGTAGCAAGTTAAAAGCAATAAAAATTGAAGACCAAATGAGAAAAAGTCATTTGAGGTGGCACAACCATGGGCAACTATACCAATTGTTGGCACTTGGCATAACCATGCACAAATATACCAACTGTTGCACCCATAAGGAGGAATAATTTGATCCACATTGAGGGTGCCAAAAGAGATATAAGAAGGTCAAGGAGGATATGAGTTTATGTGGCTAGGAAAAATACATAATTACCTTGGACTTGGATAAGGATGTGAATGTTACTAGGACTATCTAGAGGAAACGAATTTGTGGAAAATAAACTTAAAAAGGACTGCAATTGAATTATTAAATGTATACATGTATGTATACATCCACACGTGTAAGTTGCTATGCAACATATAACAGTCGTACTAATTAAAAAATTTCTCTCAATAATGTGCTGGAGAATAAGTGATATTAACTCTATAAGAAAGATGGTATAGTCTTCTTTAACTATCACCCAAAAAAAACCAATTCAACAAAATAATGCCTTGGTCCTAGCTACTTAGAACTAATTTTTGTTATAGCCCCATTGATATGAAGTAAATCTTACCCCTCAATATCCCGAAGAAATCTTTAATCCATGAACATCTATTATTCACTGTTTTCTTTTCAAAACCTCCTCATGCTCCCTTGGTCACAGAACTTTTTTTCCCTTGTAAATCATCTGTCAGCTCCTTGACCAACCATCACAACAACATTCTGCAAATTTCATAAAGATTTTTCTGCCATTTTCTTTATAAGATGAAAGCACAGTAAGGACAACGCAAAAGATTGTCGCCATCCTTCCTTCTTGCATATTATGCAAGTCAGCTTTTCAAAAGATGAGCATCAATCCCTGCCTCCGTAGCATTTTCCATTTTGGACAATTAGTTACTAGATGGATGGACAATTAGTTACTAGATGGTTTGGTGACCCTAAAAGGATAAATGATATAGCCATAGTCATCTGTTGGGACATGAGCTAGGACGAACAGACACACTAACGAGGGTGTTGTGCCTGTGTGCGGCAGATATCAGACACCAAGAACGCATAGACACACCAACTAGGAGTTGTGCCTATGTGCGACGCATATTAGACACGAAGAATCCTCAAACAAATGCCAACAGAATGAGACACACATCCAAACATGTCCTAGTTTTCTTAATTTTTTTAAAAGACTAGACACATTCAGACACTTGGGGGCATATGGGACATGTTTGTCATCACCTGGATGCACAGAGACACATCTTGGTTATGGGCAAAGTTTGAGAAAATGAATCACAAATTTTTACATCCTCATTTGGGTTTTTCAATAATCAAAACCTTAAACCTTCACGGCTTCCAATTTGTTTATGGCCACGTCCTTGATGTGCCCTTGTCCTAATTTTTTGGTACGTGCCATGTCAGGGGGTCCACAACACATCTTATCAAAGTCCAATGTCCATATCAGTGCTTCTTGAGTCATGAGTTAAAACACCATAGAAGAATTTGATCACATTTGTGGTATACTTTGATAACCAACACAATACAATTAACTGCCTCCTTACGGGTTTTGGGACATAGCTCTCAAGATTAGTGGCAAGGTTTCTACTTCAAGCAAAAACCATTCTCAAGGTTGAGTGGAATCTTATGAGGTACTCAGGTTGTGCATTGATGCTTGCGCTATTGGAAACCTCAAGCTTATGTTACCTATACTCGGGTGCGGGTACGAGTCCAAATGTTAGATTCATCTCATTCTAATGTCCAAGGACACTCGGACATGGCTAAATTTCATATTTGTTAAAAGCATCATTTTCTTTTTTAAGGTAAAATGTATTTACAAACTAAATAAAGAATTTGATGCATAAAATGGACGCACTATGTGCTTAGTTCTATAGTAAACTCAATTACTTATACATGTTAGATACATGTCTAACTAGTCATATCGAACACGTATCCCTTATCCTTTTCCGAGTGTTAAGTGTCCGACAAGGGTACTTCATAGATTTAGGAAAGTCCACGTAACATAGCCTTAGGCCTCATGGCAGGGCTGCCTCATGCAAAAGTTAGACATAATGTATTATGCTCAATTTTAGAACACGGTAATAAGATGTTTATAAAGAAGAAATACTACCTTTGTTTTGGGTCCTGGAAAGAGAAAAGAAAAAAAAAACTAAGATTAGGGAGAGTGTGTGGCTCTCAAGTGCAAACAGAACTTGCTGTGGTATCGACATAATTTTAAAAGATATCTGTATATAGTGGAGATTTATGACTAATCAAAGGCTAGGGCCGTATGATAAAGCAAGACTCCTAGATTTCAGCAATATTTTCATTTTTGAGCAAAACATGTGGAGAATCAAGAAGCACAAGGATTATGAATGTATGCTGTTGTCTACTTATTTTCTTCTTTAAGTGAATAAGTGATCTGTCAAGACCCAAATTTAAGATTCCAAGACCTACCAACAAATTGCTTTAAAAAGCGTAGAGCAAAGAAGATTCAGGCTTGGGGCATAAAGACACACTATAGAGTTAAAAAAAAAAAAAGCAGAACTTCTTTCAAAGACCTGAATAAGCGAGACCACCTTCTCTTTAACATTGGTAATATAATTTTGAAGTGCAAGTGTGGATCTGAAGTCCCAGCTTATAAAAGATACTAGTCACACCTCAACAACAAGTTTAAGCCCATCCAAATTGGACCCTGTCCGCACATCAACTGTCGATGGAAAAGTCAAATCATCTGCACCGTGTGAAATTGTGAGAAGAAGCTGACAGACATGGCAAGGCTCCCCAAGATAGATAAAGAGTTCAATCACATCTGCAGCCTGTGGGCAAACCTGTGGGATGAACCATCACATAAGTAAAAACCCCATAGAAAACAAAACAATTGATGGACAGTATTTTGGTACATATAATAAAAAATGCTTCAGTACAAATAAAAAATGAAGGGACTATATCAGGAAAAGATTACTTTCCAGTTGTCATATGAGGAAAGACTAGTTTTCAGTTATAATATGATGCCCTTCACGATGCAAAGAAAAATTATTAGTACCCAGATTAGGTCTTTTCTCTTGAAACTAAGAAGACTGGCTCCATCATCAGAAGTTGGAAACATGTTGGCAACTGGCTTAAGCAAGCAAGCAGATGCCCGAGATGGTACCTGTAATAATCAGCATGAACATCAAATATGCTCTGCTGCAACTTGCAACCAAGAAATATAAAATAAAGAAGATTTTGTCTTTGGATTAATATTATTAACGATAATAATATCTATATCTATGAAAACAAGTAATTTATTTGCCTACGACAATACTAGTGTCAACATCGATAACAAGTCAGTACATGATAGCTCCACAATAGCTTGAATTCCGATCCTATTTTCCAAATTCAAGTCAAATGGTTACGTATCCAATCCAGTTTCTTCTGATACCAATAGAAAATCTAAATCCATACTTTCTTAACAGATCATTTTGATCCATATTACCAGATAGTCTGTCATTTTAAGCCTCCTAGCACCAAAATTTTATGCATATCAATGGTTATCCAACAGACTCCAGTCAGTGTAGCATTTTTGAATTATTTTCACGGGAGAATTAATTTGATTATCATAGCAGGTGCGGATTACATCATGAATACTGGAAGAAACCAGATCTTGACTTCATCAAATTTTATTGTTTAAAACTTCTTTTGTTGCATGGATACTCAAGTTTGCTCAAACAAATGAGTCTGTAACTGCCTGTCCAGCAACCATTTCATGAATTGTGTCCAACAGCAAAGTTAATTGTACAGTTATGGATAGAATAAGGTATTTTCTCTGTATGGAAACAGTGGACGAAGGTGTGGAAACCTGGAAAAAAAAACAGAAGAAAAAACAACCTTAAGATATCCTCATACAAAGTGGGTAACTGATCAACATTGTCAAATCACCCTTAATTAATTAGTTGACCAAAAGCAAAAAGAAATTGGACGGAGTCTTTGGCGTAAGTAACTAGATGGAGTCTATATATGCAGTCATGTACCATAATGCTTGCTGTTTTACAGACAAACCTATAAACACGTTCAAGTAATCTACAGAATGACGAGCTTTCAAATGCTAAGTCCAAAGGATCATCTCTTTACCTATTCATTCTTTGACTAAGTGTTAGATGCATGAAGCACAATAAGGAGCATCAAACAACAGATGAAAGGTCCATTTGGCTAATTTCAGAAAATCGACAGAACAACATACATGTAAAGGTTGAACTGGAACTGATGGAAGATGCTTGAAAAGCCTCAATCCAAGAAACATCTCTAACTGCTTCTGACGGGAGCTATCTACAATTGCATTTTTATATCTTCTCTGCAGAGTGATTTTCATATTCTGAGCTGCAGAAAACTGTTTAAATTTGCCAGCTTCCTCATTGAAGATGCTTAGAATTTGGCTGTGCATAGCTTTAGAACCAGTATACAAAGTTGCATGAATATCACCAGCAAGCAGGAAAAGATCAGCCAGCTGAGATACTGGTGACAGAATTGTTGATCGCTTAAACTCCTCAAATGCCATATCAAACCTCTTCCAAGGTTTGTCCGGACATGGATGATTCCAGGTTGTGGTCCTAGTGTTGTGATCAATATAATATGTTTTCCCTGTTACTGCATCTGATCGTTTCTCCCAGCCTGGTGGCAGTGGGGCAGTATATCCACCATAATTATTAGTAGACTGATAACCAAATGCGAGATCACTATCGAGTGATATCCCTAGCCGTCTACATTGCTCGACAAAAACTTCGAGAGAACCGAAAAAACTAGCAGCATTGGTTCTATCCAAAGAGTCTGCACAGTTGTAACGTATAACTCCGTTTTGATGTGATCTCAAGCAGAATGCACCTTCAAAATCATCATTAAAGATGATCTCACCTCTGCAGTCCTTAATTCGCTGACGAGAGGGCAAATAATCCCCTTCACAAATGCCTATAGATACGGTGGGTGCCTTTAGAAGTTTCCACAGTTCTTCAATTGTTTGCTGTTCACCTTTCAATTTTATACTGGCATGCCAATCATAGTTTATCAAATGAACTCGAGTATACGGAAGTTTTCCAGTAGATCTGATATAGTTCATGGATTCCTCGAAATGCTGAACTAGAATGGACTCTGACTTTCCTTCTCCATTTCTAAGCAAGTTGATGCACACAATTGGAACCAAAGCATTTTTCTTCTGATTCCCATTAACACCTACATCTAGGTTCCGTGCATCATATCTCTTACTTAACCTCTGATAGTACTGTGCACTTCCTTTATAAGGATCTCGATCTGAAACTCGTATTTCTGCTTCTGCTGCCGTGATCTTTAATTCTGCCCGCCACCATATTGGAATGGTCCCTCGTCGCCAAATATAAGTGTTGAAAGGGACACTTTGGCTGGTCCTTTTTGGTACCCATACGAGTTGCTCACACTCAACTTCATTGCCTGTCAAATGCAGTCTTCAGAAGCTCCCAGAAATTCATTTAACAAACAATAAACAGCTAACAAGGATGTCGCTTTCCTTGTCTTCTTTCCTAGAGTATTTTAGAGATCTGTACATGTTGGTAGATATATGGGGGTGGAATAGTTTTTGTTTGGCTTACGTATACTTCGAGTGTATAGCTTGTACACCTCCTGGAGCTATTTAATATAGTTGATCTTTACCCAGCAAAGCAAATAAAAATCTATGGGACAAGATAAAGTGGCATATATTTCCTTTTATTCCCTTTTTTTGGGTGTTTGACAGAGGCACGGGGGGGGGGGTGGTGTGTTGTTGGGTTGAACTGTGTGCTTGAGTATATGGGGACAAAGTTGAAAATGATAAATGCCATCTGAAAAATACAAGATTACCAATCACAATCCCAAAACATTAAACAGAAATTCACAAGCCCAAATGGCATTATCAATATAAATACGCTTTATCTATGTAAAGTTAGAATGGAGACAAAAAGCACTTGCACTAGGCCAGTATTAGGTTCCTCAATTTCCCTAAAATGGCATCATTGTAACTGTAGCACAACACAGACACGTATAATGTGGGGTATCAAGAATCATCTGAAGAATGTGTCCAAAAAAATGAAAGGTAAACAGAAAGACAATATAAACTAAAATAAAGGCCCATTTAGAAGTGTGAGCATGCTGGAAGATGTCCTATACGTGCAATTATTCCTTCAAACCAGCAAATGACAGTTTAAAAGTTGGGATCCTATTGCCAGGGCACCAATGGCTTTTGCCAGGGCAAATTTGCATGCATGGACAAAGTGCCCTTTGAGTGACACGACTCATGCGAGAATATTTACTTTTGCAGGTAGTTTTGTCAAATCACTCAATCGGGAGACTAATGTAATTTCCATTACTGATGGAGAAATATTCTTATCCACTGATCTATTCAATGCTGGAATCAGACCTGCTATTAATGTAGGTATCTCCATTTCCAGAGTAGGATCTGCAGCTCAAATCAAAGCCATGAAACAAGTAGCCGGCAAATTAAAATTGGAACTGGCACAATTCGCAAAAATTCCTTGCCAAAATCCAAGGCTGCCCTGGCAATAACACACCCTAAACGAATAGACTTTCAAGGATGTTAAATAGCTATGTTACCTGTGCTAAAACATGAATTTAAGCCCCTGGCCAAGTATCGAGTACCAGGATGTAGCCTGCTCCTACGAGCAGTGAGAGCAACTATTCCTTCTTGCTGACCTAAGCTACCGAAGCTTCGACATTCTGCGAACCCCTATACATAGATATCAAGTAAGCGAACAATTTTTTTTTTTTTTTTTGATAAGTAAAAGATTTGTAATACAAGGCATCCAAGTTAAAGCATGATAACCTGCAAGAAGCAAAAACAAAACAAAAAAGAACGTCCCATAACAACAAAGCAGAAAAAAGGCCTAAGAACTACAAATCAACAAAGGGACAAAATCAATAAATTGGTCCAGATTAGGAACACCCTATCAGAAATCCAGCTATACAAAATGGCCAAAAATGAACTCCTCATACTAAGGCCCCTCCACCCATTCAAAAGGCATCTTATTCTTTCACATCAAATAATCCACATCAAGCAAAGGTGAGCCAAATGCCAGGCTTTCCTCCTACGCTTCCCCACCATATCTCCTCAAACAACAATGAAAAAGCCCGACCACATCTCTTGGAAACACCCATTCCATCCCAAACATAGCCATGATCGGTCCCAAAGTTCCCTTGCCACATAAGAGTGGATAAGAATATGAGAAAGAGATTCACCATCACACTTGCACAAAGAACACCAATTAACAAAAATTTGTCTCCTTCGAGTGAGGTAATTTTTATTTATTGGTTTTATATGTAATAAGATCCTAATGGTGAAGAGGATCAAGGGGATGCGTCCCACATACAAAAAGAAAAAGGAAAAAAATATATATGTCACCAGGTGAGGCTATACATTCTTTACACTTCCATATTGTCTAAAAAGTCCAAAAAATGAATAAGGTCAGGATAAACCTTCCCTGAAAGCCAAGAACGGCTTTTCAATCCATACAAGCGGGACTCAATTCCTTAAAAGAATCTACAATTATATCCCTCCAAACCAACCAGCTCAAGCAAAAAGGTATGAGCCGCGAAGCATTCCTTCTCCTTCAAATGTTGTTATCAATTGTCAAAATCTTTCATGAGCTGCATTCTATACAAAAAAGCAACCACAAAGGGAGCCCCAGAAGTCCATATGCCTTTCCATGGAAAGTGCTTCCTCCGATCCCCCAACAATGCCCCATAGAACTATTTCACCTCAAACCTCTCTCTCATAGAAATAGCCAGGACAAGGAATCATGACCCTTTCCTGTACCCCTAAAGCCCGTAAAGCAAATTGAGAAGGTTTGTCAGCTCCTCCACCTCCCAATCCTGCATATTTCTTCTGAGCTTCAAATCCCAAAAAAAAAAAATCTCCCCGAACCTCAAACATAATCAGCTACTGAAGCTTCCTCAAATACAGCATGCACTAAATAGCACAGAAAGCCTTCTGCAACTCCTCTTTCCCACCCCATTTATGCCTCCAAAATTTCATGTAAATGAACATTGTGACATGGATATATGTTTTAATATAACCACCATATATTAGATGGCACTTTGAACACTTCACAGTTGTAGGGGCTGTGGATCCTTTAATTGGGAATAGAAAAAACAGTAGATGCCATACAGGCAAAACTTCAACAATAAGAGCAAAGATAATGAGACGAGAAGGCGAAAAAAATCAACGACCTTGGAAAAGGCTTGGAAAAGGAAAAAATGCAACTATGAATAAATCCTCTTAAGAAGATCATTTCTCACAATAGATTCCTATAGCATAAAAATATGACTCAGCAATCAATTGCAGTTAGCAAGTAATATTGAAACAAGTTCCAGAACTGTGCTCTCTTCAATCAATCACAAAATGTACATTAACTTACAGAGTTTGTCTTACAGTAAATTAGAATTGACAGGATTGTGCTAGGATTGTGCTAGGCTAGCAACCGGATTAGAAAATATAGAAAGACTGACTCCATCCACAACCCGTGCATGGAGAGGAACAATCATAATCCCAGAGAAACAATCGACCAAAGTAGCCATACTTTTCTTGAACAATTCATTACATATCAATAAACCAGTCCAGAAAGACAGGATCATATCAATTTACCCAGTTAGTCATATGAATCATATTTTTCTTGCATAATTCTGTGTCAAATGTTGATAACATGTTGAAAATATCCCACCCATTAATATGAAACTTCTTGCTACTCAAAAGTAACATGACAATCACATACGAACATACTTATAGAAGAGTAAAGCAATATGCACATGCGAATTAATAATTCAAAACAATTAGCTTTGCAGGATTAATAACCAATATATGTCGTGACCAAACACTTTGCAATCATTTGTGGTAAAGATAAAGGTACTAGCCCAACATTTAAAATTACATTGGTGAAAGAGCATCAAACAATGAATCAAGTAAAAATAACTGACGATGCCAAGTATAAACCAAAACCTGCAGAAGAATGACACAATGCTGTGGCAGACCAATGTTTTTGAAAGGCGTTGAAAACCATCCATTCCAAACAAATTCATGATCAGGCTGTTGCAACGGCATGCGGCTTGGAAAAGGCCGAGTAATGTCCCTTGTTTCACAAAAGTAGTGTTTGCCATCAATATCAAGCTCTGTCACTTCTTGAACATTCTTTATTTCTCCTTTGCCCTGGGGTTGAGGACTTTGAAGTGAAATTTTGATCCATTGGCTCTCGGTCACTGTATATACACACCCTCCACCAGGCAAATTTGGAATGCTGGGAGTCACCCTTGTTGCAATAAGAAGCAACCCAAAACTCCCGAGGGCTGCGTAACCCAATATTGCCCTGGCATAAGTTACACTTTTGCAAAGCCACTTTGATCCATTTGTAACATAATTCAAAGCTTCATTTTGGGAGCCAAAAACATCATAACCCAGTTTCCCATTATAGCGAAGAACTCCAGTTGTTGGGTCAACATAGATCACCTGAGTGTCATTCCTTGAAGACAAGCTGACAACAATATAGACTTCACTAGAATCCAGTGTAACCACAACAACTGATGTGTCCCGGAAACGACTGCCTGCAACCAACACCAAATAACTTGTGAACAGCAAATAACAGAGAGTACAACATCTGCATATCAATAAATAATAAGTGTTCTAAAGTTAAAGCTGCAACCAAGTCAAACTCTTGAGTAAGATCTACTATTGCTTGCTCTGATCAAGGATTACAATTTTGTTTCAGTGTGGCATTTCAATTAGCACAGAAACGGAAACTTTTCAAAAATGTTTCCGGATGTTTCGGAAATATTTCCGAAGTGACAAATATTAATCTAATAAAATATAATCTTTTGTATTTTGGTGCACTTCTATATGTTAACATGTGTTTTGTTGAAAACAATTGAGTTTCGTTATTGTATTAGTGCTTCGTTCCTCTTAGGAAAGAGAAATGTTTCAGCCGTTTTGATGGAAACAAATGGAAATTTTGTTCATTGTTTATGAGAGAAAAACGCAAAAAAAACAAGGGTCACCATTTTCCTAATCAATTGAATAGGAATCAAGCGGCAGACACACTCAAACATCCTGCCTTTCAACCTTAGCAAGCATGACTCAGGAAGACTAATATTTTTCTTCTTTTCCTTTATTGGATATGTATACTCCATTGCAGAATAGTGTTTACAAGTATAAATATATATACATATACACGAAGGCATCAAGGGGACACCACACATGTCCAAAATGCAAAAGAAGCAAAACAAAAGCACTATATACTCATTTTAACCCCCCCCCCCCCCCCCCCCCCCCCCCCCCCCCCCCCCCCCCCCCCCCCAAAAAAAAAAAAAAAAAAATTTGTTTCTACAAAGTCCAAAATTTTGACCCACATCAAAAAAATAATTTAAATGCAAGATGCCATGCCTTCCTCTTCCTTCTCCCTACCCTACACCCCACCAACCCTGCAAGGTCTTTGACACTCTTCCTAGGAAGTCCCAAGACCTCCCAAAAAGGTCATCTGCCTGCGCTAGCCCCAATAATTGAGGGGTAGAATGTACTCCGACCTAACTTTTGGATAGAGTAATAACAACTTTCTAATCAAAATGTTCGAAGTGAGTAACATTAACTCTATGCTCAATAAAAAAAGGCTTGAGAACAATCATTTTGTGAGAAAGAGGTTTCCAGGCCTAGGATCCAATTTTCCAATGTTTCGACTACTTAGCAATGCTAGACAGTCTAGTGGTTACCTCCAACTAAAGGTCAAACCATATGTTTAATTTTTTTATACCAGTCAAAGTATCAATATGCATATAAGAGTAGCACCCATGTACAAAAAGCAAAAGAAGCAAAACATAACAACTTAAGAGCACTATACGCTCCTATCCGCCTTGTTTCTACAAAGTCCAAATACTGGCTAGGATTAGGAGAAATCATTCCAGAAGTCAACTATATAAAAAAATAAGAATCTATTTATCGGTTGTTTATGAAAGGTCATCCTATACTGCTCTCCCCAAATTAGCCGCATCAAATAAAAAAGTGCAATATGCCATGCCTTCCTCTTCCTCTTTCCTACCCTACCACCGCACAAACCCTGCAAGGCCTCTGAAACCCTTCACTGAAGACCCAAGACCTCCCAAAAAGGTCATATGCCTATGCTAGTACCAATAATTTAGCAGGTAGACTGTTCTCTGACCTAACTTTTGGATTCTAGTAATTGAAAGTTCCTTGTGATTAACATTACCTCTATGCTCACTAAAAAGGGCATGCAAACAATCATTTAGTCAAGGGATGTGAAGCCCTGTACAAAAAAACATATACAAAAGCTCCACTGCCTATATGTCCACAAACATGCATGAATTCTGCAAAGCAAGCCACAAAAGGCAATAAACAAAAATAAGCAGACTCTAACAACCAAAAATACAGGGAAACAAGAAGGACCCTCTTAGACTATGAACAGGAGATTCCACACCTTCAAAAGCTCATAATTCGTCGCTCACCAGATACTCCACATCACACTAAAAAGGAGTGGCATCCCAAAAACGCTTGTCCCTCATCCTTGGACAACTTTGACCTGAATAATACATCAAAGCAATGACTAAAGAAGGCATAACTCATTCTACCCCCAAACAAAGAGAAGATCAAACCCCATACATCTTTGGCCACCAGACAATGGAGGAGTAGGTGATTAACCAATACCGCATCCTTCTTAATAATGTTAATCCAAAATGAAATATTGTTCATAGAAAAGATGTTCCCAAAGAGGCCGTCCAGCCAAAAACAGCCTATCGGGGGGAGCCCTGGTTCTCCAAAATCCTTTCCATGAAAAAGCTCTCACTGACTAGGGAGAACATGATAGATCGAGCAAAAAGACAAAGAGACCGTTCTCGGAAGCCTTCCACAACAAGGAGTCCTCCCCCTCCCCACTTACTGGACAACCATATAGCATGCCAACCAGAGCTAGCACAAAATCCACCTCCCAATCCTGTGGTGTTGTCTAAAATCATGGTGACCACCATTCCTCCCTAGAAGAAAAAGGTAAGCAACTCCCATGTCGAGTATCTTTTACCCTAGCCACATCAAAGATGTCAGCAAATACCTTAAAGGCCTATGGCCACACCAACTCTCCGACCTGAACCACACTTTACTGCCATCACTTTTAGCCACACTATTTTGAATATTCAAAAGTTCTTCAGGCATGTTTTTTGAGCAAGGAGTGCAAGGAAACCCAATAGCTTTCAGCTAAAAGGGAGGAAGCATCAAAACACTACTTTGAATTGTTTAAATAAATACATGTAATTAGTTGGCATCTTAATGAAGGCATTTTTTGCAAAGAAGACAATAAGCAAGTTGAGAACATTGAGGCCTTCACATTATAAGTTTGAAAGTCTTAGTGAAAGGGATGGAGGAGAGTGAGGGTTGAAGGATGGTCCCAATGACAAAAACAAATCAACAGTGGAAAGCAAAGTCAAATTACATATCACTTCATCCCAATCACTAGATGACCCGCCTCGTTACTCTAAAACAACGAATGTGCATAACCAAGTCAAATTTAATATCTTTAAGCTAGGTTAATTATAGAATCACTTCTAATCATATAGACAAATTTCTAACAGTAGCTACATATGAAGAAAAAGGAAAGTACGTAATCCCCCTCTCCCAATCTTGTAACCCTACTCTTCGCACACAAACAAATTTGTCCTAGAATGAAATCTTCTTAAACTCAACCCTGCCGTTGACTTGCTCTAATGGCTCTCGGTTAATAAACTTCAAGGATTCATTTTCATTCAAGGAAGATATCACTTCTTACTTGATATATTTTCTCATATCAATTCCTACAGCTCATAACCTAAACCTTAAGAGCATTCTGACTCTAAAAGAATCTTTTGCCGAAAAAGGATCATGAATCTGAAAAGAATAAAACTCCCTTCCTGAGATGACAACAAATGAAAAAGGAAGGTGATCAAAATTGGAGCCCTAAGCAAAAGCAATTGAATAACTTAATTCATCAAAGCATTTCACTATAAAAATAAAAAATAAATAAAAGCACACATCCCACCCATTACCTACATTAGCATTCTTGCTAACACTAGGACAAGCACATGTGGAAGGTTCATCGTAAGTATTTCCCTTCAAACACTCCACTAGGAGCCTCATCTATATAATATTACAAAAAGAACCATTTATCTTAACATGACTAACTATATTAAAGTCGTCATCCAAATTCAAAACTTTAGATGCCAAGTCCTCTTTGTAGGTATATGTGTCCAACTCTCTTATGTGGCTGGACACATCGACACCACATCATCTCATCCTTCTCAATACACTTGGTCCCACATGACAGCCTGCTAAGGTGGCACGTGGACCAATGATGTATCTCCATAATGCTCCCCTCAGAGATCAAGCCTTGCCAACTGAAGATAGCACGAAGAGCGTCTCCTCTCAGCTAAGGCACTAAGAGGTCCTCGCCCATACATGGCCTCGAGGCGTCTCCCTCAACAAGTCTAAGGGGATCTCTGCTTGAGAGCACCTTGCCGATGGCCCCACAGTCGGTACCTCCACCGAGCACACTCTCCTTCAAGCCACCTCTCCATATTAGGTAGAATTCTCCATGGGAACAACTCCTTGACCTAGGTTTGGAGCAGAACCTAGGGACCCCCTCAGGGTCACCCTCGCGGGGCACTATTAGGATATCAATGAATTGGAAGCTAGAGTTAAGGGTTCGTTAAGAGGCCTTGCCCCCTCAAGGGCCTCAGCTCCTTGACCAGTCTCAGAGAGAGAGATCTCCACCAAATACCCGTCATTAGAGAATTAATGACGAATAGGAAAAAGGCATTTAATAAAAGTCAACTACTGACACCTGGCCAAATCCCACGTACCTATGAGGGGATCTCGGCATAAAATTGACATTTGGAATGTCAACCCTAGGGGAACTAGCCATCAAACGTGAGCACTCACGAGTTGGCCCAATCCTCGAGAGCCCCGTCCTCCCCTTAGCAAGACACAACAACAACAACACAAGAAAATCTCCACAACTATCTAGTTCTCTTAGGCTATACTGCCACTCTCTCTCTTCTTAGGACTGTTTCGGCTCTCACTCCTCTACCTCCGGTGGTCCTCCGCCTAGTCAGCACCTACCGTTAACTTCAATGAGCTTAGAATTGGATTTAAGTAAGTCCTCTACATTTCAAAAAAGAAAAATGTGGAATGTAGAAAACTAAGTTCATTAACCAGTAATCCAAGATATGAGATCTATGAAACTACCCCATTCTTGGTTGTCCCCTAGTCCTAGTAATTTCAAGAAGGAAGATAAAAGAAATTTAAAGATCAACCAAAGGATCCCACCCTTTTTAGCGAGCGAATGAGTAAATTTTTTCCTTCCTATTTTTTTTATTTTGGGGAGTCCCACCAAAAATCCTAAAATGATGGAATATTATATCTTTTCTACAGGGAATAAAATTAATTAAAATAAAAAATGCAGATACCTTATAGATAGAGAAGAAGTAAAACTAAAACGAAACATACCCCCCTTGAATTGTAAATCACCAGTATTTTAGACAAGAAAACATAACTTTAAGATTTTTGTAACTAAATGCATATACCCTTACAGACTAGTCTATGAATAATAAACTTGTATCACATCTATTGCCTTCATGCTTATTGTGACAGATAAGCAAAGTCAATACGTGTTAAAAATGAAGATGATCTAGACAATGTATCAACTTGAGTTTAACATAAATCATTATCTGTTTTGCCTTGTACTGCAATAAAACATGTATATCTGGTATACACACTCACGTATAGAATATGAATTACACATACAACAAAACACAAGCATTCCTACATGTGATATGCGAAAGCATTCCCAAAACACAAAGTCTCATCTCATATACAAATTTTGCACCTTCCCCCTATTCTCGCTCTTCTAATTGCAACCAAGGAGGAGGAGAGGATGAAAAAGGAGGGAAAATTGAAGAGAACAAGAAGCATAGAATTTCAAGGGACTCACCAGGTGATTCCATGCTCTCTCAATAAATTAGAAATTCATCCGAGACTAAGATTCATGCTTCCTGATGAAGAGAACCAATGGCTCGATTATAAGAGCAAAGTAAACAAAGAGTAAGTTGAAGTATAAAATGGTCAAATTAATACATCAACACATTAAATATGCAGTTGAGACTTGCTCCAGGTAAGATCTCTCATCCTAGGTCAGAGTGAAAAACAAATCAAGGTAATAACATTGTGCACTAATCCCCAATCTATCCCACATATCCTAAACACAAGAAACTAAAGAAGCAGAAATACATGAAGATGGCCAGTATAGCTTAGAAAACGCACGGATTTTTTTCTAAAAAGCACAGAGCATGAGAATAATAAGGACAGTCCACATACAAACGAGAAATAAAGACAAAAGCAAAACGGGACAAAGAGAAAAAGCACATGTACATGTACTAAATATATGTATAAACATTTTATCATAAAACTGGAACAGGGAGCCTTATATCATTGTGTTCCCTCCACATATTTCAATTATTCCCAATTTTTTCTCTGTCGTGACTTCTTTTTTCAAAAAAGATATATAATATCTCTTACTTATCAAACCATACCAGAACAGTTGTCATACAACAATACCCAGGGTCTGTTTTACATTATCAAATGGACAAATATATATTCGTTGTTCAATTTTTTGGTGATAAATATACAATTTTGTTGACTGCGTATTGATAGATATGTTAAGAAACCAGTGCATGGCAATCAGTATGCATTCAAGATTATTCAAAATAACTGTGGACCTAAAATTTAAAATGTCAATCCCAAATGAAATCCAACCAGCATTGTCCAGCAGAATCTATGGAGCTGATCATGAATCTGGCATCTGGTCTTGTCGGGTCCATAATCAAGTTCATCAAGGTAGTTCATGTGAACCCAATTCCAAAAAAGAACCTATTCTACTCCGCAAGAAGTTTATTTAGCATTTTAACCTTTTGTCCTCGGTTGCTAACCATTTGCTCAGGTTTGACAGATACTCTAATGCAGCCAATTTGAGCATAAAGAGAGCAAGGTATATCTTACATATATATGTGTGTGTGTGCGCGCGCGCGCGCGCGCAATCTATACACACATACACACGTTCTATATTTGATACCCTAAAGAAAGTGATCGATCGGTGAACAGATCCGATAAATCACAACATTAGCAAAGACTCATACCCTAGAGAGAGTGGTCGATCCCTGAACAGATCCAAGACCACGAAATTACGATTTTCATAGGGAAATTCAACCAAAAATAATCAATTCTAATTTCAAACAATTAATATTCTAAAATTAAAGAGCCACTACAGAATCAAAACCCATAATTTTTCTGACATCAAGACTGCCTAAAATCATCAAACAGACAAATAAATTATAAATGAAACCAAAACTCGAAGTACCAGACGAGCCGCAGTAATTGTAGAAAACAACAGATAATTTGGAATTTGATGAGAGCCCAATAGACATTTCGAGCCTCACATTCAACGTGTATCCCCCCACATCTATACGTATGTGTAGAGAGAGAGAGAGAGAGAGAGAGAGCATAAAGAAACGAAACTCACCGGAATGTTGTGTCATCAGCAAGCAGCGAATATCTGAAGCCAATTCTGTGAAGACGAAGCAAGCAATGGGTAGAGAAATAAATCCGATTGGTGATCAAAGTTTCACTCCAGTTGAACGTTTCTCCGGTATGGTCCAATAAATTCGATGAGGTTTCGGTTTGGGTGCAAGATCGGGATGGTTAGTGGTCAAGGTCCAATTACGTGACGGGGCCCGTCACAGGATATCACAACCAAAAGTTTATTGATAAACAGAGGTAAAAAGGAAAAAAGGAAAAGAGTAGTGCAATTCTGGTGAAAATGGAAAAAGAGTAGACATAAATTCTTCAAAAAATAGAGAAATGTCAAGATTCCTCAAGCAGTGAATTGACGTAAATTCCCATGCCGAGTATCTAATTTTTCATCCACTCAAACGACACATAATCCACCTTGTACTCTCCACCGTCTCACCTCAATGGCCATCAACACACCCTAATGCTGCCAACAAGGTGTGTTAAAGTTTGATTAATGCATCTTTTGAGCTAATTTTAAATAAATTTTAACTGAACCAAACATTTTTCCTATTATATCAATTAACAAGTTTTAGAATGTGTTCAAACTTAATTCGATTACTTAACAAAATGATTTCTAATGAGCTTTCAACAAGAACATGAATCAAGGTCTAGGTCTAGTAATTTGGTTCATATTATTGTAAGCACCTCAAAGAAGTCATTTTAGGAATGTGTCATAGTCAAAAAGACTATCAAAGGCCATATTAAGGTATCAAAATCCTAAAAACCTCTCTTTCAAAACTATGATTTTCAAAACCTCTTTAAACTCTTGTTTAAGTATCTATTTACAAAATCCGGTCCATGAGTTGTTGTCTTCAAACCCTAGGAATTCATGTCTTAGAAAGTCCAATTTTTGCCCCTTTAAACCTCACTTTGAACCCTAGCATTATTTGCATTAAAATGGTTTTCAAAACTTCCATCATTCTATGTTTCCAAAATTTTATTGCTCTTTTGAGTTGTTTTTCAAAACTTGTCACATAAAGTCGTAGATTTCATCACATAAAATCATAGGTTTTCTTGCACAAACCCTTGGAATTTTCACATGAAATCATGAACATTCCCAAAACCAACCTTTTCTATTTCAAATCTCTTCCATTTTAGAAACAAAATCAAATCTCTTCATTTTGGAAACCAATCAAAATCTTTACTATTTTAAATCTTTCACTTTTGGAAACAAAATCCAGTCTTCCACTTTTGGAAATAAAATCCAATCTTTCACTTTTGGAAATAAAATTTAATCTTCTATTTTAGAAAATAGAATTCAAAATCTTTTCAAATTCAAATCTTTTCTAAATTCAAAACCTTTCTAAATTCCAAATATTTCCTAAATCAAAAGTTTTCTAAAATAGAACTTTCGCAATTTGAAACTTTCTTAATTTAGAACTTTCTAAAACCAAACTTCTCAAGTTGAATCAAATATTTCTATGTCAATTGCATGTTCAAACTCTAGAGGACCTAAGCCCTAGTTCAACCCTAATCCTAAGTTGAGAGACCTCAATTCTTTTTCAAACTTTAATTCAAGTCAAAATGATTTCAAAATTCAAAACAAATTCAAGTTTTATTTCAAGGTTCAATTTCAAACTCAAGCTTTATTGAAAAGTCAACTCTAAGTTTGATTCCAAATCAAAGTCCATTTTAAATCAAAGTTCAATTTTAAATCTTCAAATCAAGGTTCAAACCAAAACCTTTTCATGTCAAGCTTTTTAAAGGTCACAAAGTGTCTTTTCAAATGAAACAAAACTTAAATTATCTGTTTTCAATCAAACTCTTATTTGAACTACGATTGCCTGATTCTTAACAAAAGGATACGCAGGCAGCTCTCATGGGTGCAGTCACCACTTTTTCAAATTTTGATTTTCTTTTTTTTTTAAAATATTTTTCTAAACTTAAATTATTTTCATACACTTACATATCATGCATCATATCATCTTTAAAATGATGACTCAAACATCTTTTCAAAACTCTTTTCAAAGTGGATAAAAGTGGATTATTTTATAATTGTAGATTCTAGATGAGTGAACTTATGGTGAATAGACATGTAGATACCACAAAGGTAGGATAAGGTGATAGCTTAATGCATTTTCTCTATATGTAACCAAACTTCGGACCTAGATGTTGGCCCAAAAGGTAACTTAAGAGGGGGGTGAATTGGGTTTTTTGAAAATAAATACAATTAAGATTAATTAAAAACTAATCTAATCAATAGAGCAGTGATTCAAGATAGATGAAATGCAATGTAATCAATATAGAGATGAAAACAGAGCAAGAGAAGGCACACCAAGAATTACCGAGGTTCAACCACAATTCTTGGTCTACGTCCTCACCCCAAGATCCCCTTGAAGTTTTCTTCCACTATGTAATCTCCAATTACAAAGTAGGTGCTGATTTCCCAAGTGCTCAGCTCACTTTTACACAAGAACTTCTTCTCAAGTTCTTCCAACTACCAAGTGGTTTTGTCCAAGATCCACTTCAACTTACAAGAGTTTTTCTTTTACAAGAAAATTCTCAAACTCTTACTTATAAGTGTATGAAAGTTATACAAATGAAATACAAACTCTCTATCAAGAGTAGATAGGAAAATAATATCTCACGAAATGCCAATTTGAAGACAAAAAGAATGTTCAGATTTTTCAACTCAATCAGTTAATGGATGTTAGTTTTCTAGTATCTCTTGTATATAAATGCAGTTGGAAACTTGCATATGAACTCCTGTAATAATTTCGTCCGTTGGTGGTTGTTGGGGGTTATTTAATGCATGTCCAGTCCGTTATAACGTTAGAAAAACTAGTCGTTAGTCCCCAGATGTTGATACTTGATTCACGTGTTGACACATTTAGCTTGCATTTTTCAAATGTTGTCAACTGTCTCCATGTGTCGACATCAACCCCATGTGTCGACACTTGATCATATTGCCTTCAAACTTTAGCCTCTGTCCTCATGTGTCGACACATTATCCAGAAAATCTTCATTCATCCTTCCTTTGATCAAGTTCAGCTTCAATAATACAATAAGATCTTCAAGGAGTCTTCTCTTTAGGGTATGATGATAGATCAAAATCTTTAAATCGTCAAAGTTATTCTCTATTCAATTTGGATTGAGTTTATCTTTTGATAATCATCTTTTCTTTGTTGCTAAGCTGTCAAAACTTCTTTTTATTAATGTCGAGCTCGTCGTCCTTATTGCCGAGTTATTTCCATTTGTTGCTAATGAGTTTTTCATCCATGTAGAGCTTCATATTCATGATGCCTCATTGCCGAGCTCTTTCTTTTTACTACTAATTCTTCTTTCTTTTTTATGATCACTTCAATGAGTCTTTTATAAGCTTGATGAACTCTATTCTTGAACATCTTTAATTTCTTCGAACACATATCATATTCATTGACTCTTCACATCCCAGATGAAGTTTTCAATTGGATTCTTTGTAGAGATTTTGTAATTATAATGAATTCTCTTTTCGAACACCTTCAATCTCTTCAAAATCAAGTTATCTTCAATTAGTTTTTGCATATTTGATGAAATCTTCT
The DNA here is from genome assembly GCA_033060915.1 of Euryodendron excelsum. Taxonomy (NCBI): domain Eukaryota; kingdom Viridiplantae; phylum Streptophyta; class Magnoliopsida; order Ericales; family Pentaphylacaceae; genus Euryodendron; species Euryodendron excelsum. The sequence goes on along the minus strand of CM065387.1, from coordinate 42,466,349 downwards.
TTTGAACACCTTCAATCTCTTCGAATGAAAGTTATTGGTTTGAAGTTTGAATATGTGTCATTGTTCTGTTTTGATGTATTACATGACTCTTAGAGTGCATTGCTTGACTTGGCTTATTGTGCATCCACTTTGACATGTATTAGACTTTAAGTTAAAACCTTTAAGTCTAAATTATAATATTTATTAATCTGCACACTAAGTAAATGTATTAGTAAAATAACAGAAGATTTAGTTATCATGAAAATCAATATGGGGATCAACCTTGAGTCGATACTAGAATCACTATTTTTGAAAGACCAAAACGGAGTTATTTTCGAAAAAAGCTTAATTTTTTTCAAAGGTTGCCAAGCAACCTGTTTTCTTAAAAACCTTCTAAAGAGGAAGTTTTCAAATATTTTCTAAAAGCCCTAAGTTTGATCCTTAGGTTGTACTTAATTTTAGGTGACCTAACTCACCTTAACAAAGTTAGATGATGACTCCAAATCTCTTTCCAAAAGCTTTTATTCAATTAATTTTAAGTTCAACCTAATTGTACTTGTCCTTTTAGGATGATGAGTTCTAACGAGAGAGTATCGCGTATTTTTCATGTATCAGTGCAAAAATCGAGACGCGACATTTACCATCCTACACAACTAAAAGCAAATTAAGCGCAACATGCCAACATCTAACACCTAACATTCATAAGAGGCCGAGCCCTCCCACAACAACATAGTCGTCTATATCGAAGCATATCATCCAGCTCAATACAAGCATACCATAAATCAGCAAACGTTGGTCTTTCTCAAAAGTCTAAAAGGATTTGACAGCAATGAGAATATAATTTTTTGGCTATAGTAGTTGGAGATGACAGACATACTTTTTGTATCTATGACCACAATTTAATAATAGCATATTGGATCTTTATTGTATTAATGTATAGTAGTTGGAGATGATAGACATACTTTTTGTATCTATGACCACAATTTAATAATAAAAGCATATTGGATCTTTATTGTATTAATGTCCACACCTAAATAAGAAAGGGTAATTACTTTTCAACCTATCGTGGTTAAGGTAAGTTACATTTTACTTCCTTGCTTTAAATTTGAGGCATAATAGCTAACCTATGGTCTTCCATACCAAACAGAGAGGGAGGGAGGAAAAAAGAACAATTAGAAAGTCAAACCTCGAGGATTGACGATATAGATAGGGTTTATGTATGTCCATATATGAATATACACATGACATTACACATATTTTTTTCTACCTTTGATGATTGCTATTGAATATTAAATTTCGATCAAATGATGATTTTCAAGTTTTATATTTGTCTATATAGGGGTGTGGAGAAAGGTGGTTCGGGTGGGAGATGTTACGACAAAGGTGGTGTTGGTTGGGCCACAAGAAGAAAAAAGGGAGATGGAGGAGGGTGGTGAAGCACCGGAGATGACAGTGGCTGAATTTGGTGTTGACATGATCCCTCTCTTTTTCCATCTTTTTCGTCTCATTCACTCCGCCGTCTTCTTCTATTCAGCCATTGTAATCACCCAACCCTTGCAACTGTCCAAACTCGCCATTGCGAAGCATTGGCCACCACTTTCAGCAAGAATGAGAGAGAGTGGCAAAAAATAGATTTAGATCATCTCCATTCTAATTAATCAATTGTCTAGATGAAGCCATATCATATTTTACCTAAATTACGTCATTTTATGTTAAAATTTATTTTCTTACATATAATCACAAAATTCTTTATTTTAAAAAAAAGTTTTGAGTCAACTTATTTGAACTCTTAATTTCTATTTTAACTGATGTGTTAACTCCTCAATTAATAGAATAAAAATCACCATTCCAACCATACAATGAAGAGGATCCTTATTTGCAAAAAATAGAGGAGGAAGACCAAAGAAAGGGAAAGAAAGAAGAGTTAAAAAAAGAAAAAAGAAAAAAGAAAAAAGGAGGCAATTTCATCTCTGTTTTTTTTTTTTTTTTGGTTGCCTCTATAGATGGTTCTAGTTTGGTTTGAATCCTAGGGATGTTACTTTCCAACATACAGGATAATAAAATATAACAAACTTTAGCTACAAGGGGTAAAAAGTAATTACTCTTAATAAAAATATCAGCAACAGTTCTACACCAATTTTAGAAACTTAAAAATATATACTTCAAAAAAAAAAAAGAAACTTAAAATATCAATTTTTTAATGGGTAATGCTATAAATACAGAAAATATATATAAAATTGATCACCAGAATGATATGATTCAATGGGGCCATTTACTTTAAAATAAAATACCAATAAGATAATTCTTAATTATAGAAATATCACTGCTACGTCAGAAGGTAGTGGCATTATTGTAATTAAAGTGAATGGGAGTCATTCACTTTAATATAAAATACCCATCAAATGACTCTTTTCTCTACAATTTTTTTAGAAGAATAGCGTTTCATTTTTCTATTTCTAAAAGTATAGCATTTTTAATAATTTTCAGGCTGACCCCTTGTGATTTTTGATATTGACAATAACGCTCCTTGGTTTAAAATATAGGCAGCTAGACCCTTGTTGTAAGCCATCATTTGTTGATTCAGTTAGTTGACCTTGTTGACCAATTAAAAGACATTTACACCTTCTGATGACTTATGAAAATGGAGCAACAATTCAGATATAACCATTGTACCTATTAGATGCTCTATACAAGAGAATTTGGTGCTTCTCTCTATATATATACATATACATATACATATATATATATATATATTAGTGGTGAACTTGTGTTATGCATGAGACATTGAGAACAAGTTTAAGGATATAAGATATTAAGATTGGAGAACTAAATTGCAGAAATTGTTTTTATTTCATTTAAATAGTTCTTTTAAGATTTTTGACCAATCATAATTTGAAGCCACAAAATTGGACATTTCAATGTCGGAATAAAAAATTTCAAAAATGTTTTAAGGAAGAACTTTCTAAATTATAAGACTGGAATTTATGAAAATTTAAAACCAAAAATTAATTTAATTTTTATCCAAAAACAAATTTTTGAGAGTTTTTTTTTCCCATTGCCATTGATTTTTTCTGCTTCAAAAACAAATTTTGGGATTTTTTTTTTGCATTAAACTGTGTTTTAGGCTTAATCTGTTGTTGTTTTTTCACAAATAATTTTTGATTTTTTTGCATTAAATAGTGTAGGGCTTAATCTATGAGTGTTGTTTCAAAAATAATTTTTGGGGATTTTGCATTAAATAGTTTAGGGCTTAATCTATGAATGTTGTTTCAAAAATAATTTTTGGGGATTTTGCATTAAACTATATTTTATGTTGTGTTATGTAATTTTTGTGTCAAAAATATTTTGACTTTTTTTGGCACTTAATTGTGTTTTAGGGCTTAATGTGCTATTTTGTTTCAAAAACAATTTTTCTGGGGTTTTTGCATTAACAATGATATTAGTTTCAAAAAGAATTTTTATAGGGTTTTTGCATTAAAGGTGATTTTAGTTTCAAAACAATTTTTGGAGTTTTATTCATTAAGTTGTGTTTCAGGGCTTATCTATGATTTTTGTTTCAAAAAAAATTTTAAGGGTTTTTTTTTTTCCAGGACCGACTTGAGATAATTTGAGGCCTAAGGCAAGTAACTTTAAAAAAGGCTTTTTACCCAGTTTAGTTTATAATAATTTCTTTTTTGTTAAATTTTTTCTTCTAAAATTCACTAGTGTGCTAATTTTAGTTATTCTCTAACTGGCCTTTTTTATTTGGAAGATACCTTTTCTTTAAAAAAGATGTAGAAATTATATAGAACCTTAATTATAAATATAAGATTTAGAAACTTTAGGCCTTCAAATTTTCTTGTACAGTTCATTTTATTGGGTTGAACCTTTTTATTTTTAATTTTTTTATATGTGTGTTAATTAGTGAAGTTGATTTTGGGATTACTTTTTATAGGGCCATTTTTCTCATTTGAACTAGGACCTTTTTTTTAGAAAAAAAATTGTGGAATCAATACAGGGTCTTAATTATACCATATGAGGTTTGAAAAAAATTTAAGGCCTTCAATTTATTTATTGATTAAAGTGGTGCTTTTCCCCCTAGGTTTCTTCTTTTTATAACAAGTATTTTTTTTCCATCCAAAACGGGGCCCTTTTGTGAAAATAGATGAAAAAATTACATAGGACCTATACTATAACAAATAAAATTTTTAAAAATTGGGGCCCTTAAGCAACAGTCTTGCTCACCTAGGCATAGAGCCGGGCCTGCTGCCTATAATCTTCCAACAGATGCAATGAATTTATTTGGGTGTATTTTGAGCATGTTTGTTTTGGTTATTTTTTAATGAGAGTTTTAAGATGGAGCCATCGATAATTAATCTGTCAAGTCCCGTTGGTTGAATTTCAAGTTTCAATGGTGTGAGCAGATTAGAAATAATGGTAAAGGTGTACAAATCGTGTTAGTATATTAGGATGCATGGATAGAATCCTTGCTTGATTTTATAGTTTGTGTTCTAAGTTATAGATGCCACATTAGGATGAGGCCTGGGATGGAACTGAGCATTTCAAGAGAGACTGCAATTGCATGTTAGGCTGTCAACACCTTCCACCCAATATTGGGGCCTGTGAATTCCATTCTTTTATCGATGTATAGATCTTGAATGACTTTAAATAATTAAAATAAAAAAAAAGGTCTAGATCTTGAATGGATTGGGTAACCAGTTTCTGATGATCTTGGCAGCATTCGATTTCTTTGTTCCCACAAGTTTGAATTTGAGTTCCAGTGTAAATAGGAGATGTGCAAGAGCTCAGTACTGACGACATGTGTTTTTGTTTTATTTTTATGTATATCTTAGTTAGTTTCAATCCTGGTTTGCTTGATGTGATGAACTAACTTAAATTGTTGTTTCTGGAACAGAGTTAGCGATGGCAAAGATTCGGGTATGAGACAGATTTGTCTAAATTTTATCCCAACCATGATAGGAAAAAACTCTTCCACACCCCGTCCCATATTCATTACTTGTAGGGCTGTAAACGAGTCGAGCCTAGCTGAACAAAGATTTGTTCAAATAAGCTGAACAAGTTAGAAAATAGATTCAAGTTTGGCTTGTTTAATTTTTTAACTGAAGTCAAATGAGCTTTAATCAAGCTAAACTGTTTAAATTTTTAAATGTATATAAGCTTATTGAGCTGAGCTCAACGAGCTCTAAAATGTATTCAAGTTTAGTTTGTGAGTCGATCTTAAACTAGCTTTTAATGAGCCGAACATGAGCTAAACTCGAGTAGATTGATTTGTTTTACGGTCCTAGTTACGGGTTGAACCCTATAATCCCATATCTTGTTATGTTCAAATCGGGTCGGGTTAACCCTCACATTATTATTATTTTTTGTTTAGCACATAGACAATATTTTTCAATCTCATATATTTTTAAAAACATAACAATTAATCTATACGATAAGAGGTAGATAATACCCTGATATACAATATTTCTACATATAAGTGGTATTTATATATTATTATAATATTATAAGAGAATTTTTATTATTTTGATACATAATGGGTCAGAGTGGAGTTTTGTTCTTTCTCTCACACCAGGTCTCATACCTGCCTTGGGTTTTGTTCTATCCCCCATATGAGTTGATAAAAATTAGTTCATCTTCCTTCTGTGAAACGCTAGCAGAAGCCAGGATGCAAATGTTGCAAAGAGAGGGAGAAAATGTTGTGTCTGTGGTTTTGGATCTACAGTGGAATGCAAGAACTTTATAGTTTTGGATCACCCGATGGAAGCAAAGTTACGGCTGGTAGTTCAGATCGAATGGTGTATATTTTGGATACAACTTCTTGATACGAGCAAAGCCAAAAATTTGAACTTCCCTGAGATATGTCAAAATTTAATAAATTATAGAGAAAAAAATTACAAAACATCAATATATAAAAATTATATAGACCAAGCAAGTTTACAACTAATTTTAGGAAAAAAAATTTGACATAAATACATAAATATTCAAAAGTACTCACATAAAAGTAAACTATTGCAATTGTGTTTGATGGTTCTTCATAAAATAGAAATCATTTATTATTAAATCCGAATTGATCATTTTATAAAATTCTCTTTCGATGTAAATAATCATAGAATTGTAAAGAATTCATCTTCCATCTTGTTACGAAGAACAGTTTTACATACTTCATAGTTGAAAATGTTCATTCTGTAATTATCGTTGTGATGAGAAGCATTAAAACAAGACGAATCAACCGCTCGATTAGATAATAATGTTGTGACTTAATTGTTTCAACTAATACTCGGCATAATTCAGAAATTGTGGACATATTCTGAAATTTTTCATAATGAGGTATATCAAGCTTGTAATGTTGCAACTGACTCTTTGATAATGCATCTTCTAGTCTCTGAAATCATTTGGGTAAAATTTCTTAGTAAGATTGCAAATCTTATTAATGTCCAATGATTTAAAGCCAACTTTTGGTTCTAAAGCCGAGTTAAAGTAATTTTAAAAAATAATAAAGACAAAATTAAGCACCACCATAAATCCAAATAACATTAAAAAAATTAACAAAGATAAAATCAAGATCAATTTGTATTGTATCATATCTAACCTCTATAAGAATAAATATTTTTAAGTTAATCAGACTTACCTGGTTGGCTGGTTAATAGATAGGTGATGAGAAGACAAAATTAATAGTCTAGGGATTGCAAGATTGGAGCAGATTTCGTTCCTAGGGTTTGTGTTGTTACCTTTGCCTGTTGGGGATTTTGCTGCTTCGATCCTTTTTCATTTTATATTTTACAATGAATTGTTTGATTTATCGAATTGGCTGATCGCCTATACGAGGATATACGAGGATATCAAGGGACTGCTCAGTTTTATATGAAGCTTCATATCTTGTTTTTGAGGGAGAGTACGAGGCCAAAGCATTTGCAAGCCAGCATCTCAAGGGCCTCAAGGGGAACATAGACACTGGCCTATAAGGAGAGGAAAATAATGGGCTGGGTTTAAAATCATAAAAGGGTGGGCTACAGACCAAAAGTTGGTTTTAAAAAGAGTCCTAAATCAGTGGTCGGGTTTAAAATAATGTATTGAGTTTAAAAAGAGAAGTTCTAAATTTGTGATTGGGTTTAAAATTGGAACGGGTTGGAGTGAGTTGGGTGGGCTACGAAATAATGGGTTGGACTAAACTATATTTTTTATAAATTTATAACTAGTAAAATATTTTTGGGCCAGACTATCCAGGGCTATAGCCTAGGTCAGCCTTCAACAATGCTCTGCCTATGCTTCTCGATGCATCTTGTACAAGTTCCCTGGCAACACAAGATCTATGAATGAATGTGTCTTCCATTCCATCCCAGTGAACCAATTATCGGATCTTGCAGTAGCGATAATCTTATTTATCTAGGGGAGATCTGAACTGCACTGGGATCTTATTAACCTTGCATAAAAAAACGTTTTGCAGTAACAGTAGCAGTTTACCTGCAATATTAACATGAATTTTGACATCTTAGAAGCATTGATATGCATGTAGTTAAAATATTCTTGCATCATGGATATTTGGTCGTGCATACATTTATCTCTACGTAAAGCTCTTGTAAGAACTGTGCATAAAAGTTAGAATCTACTCTTTGTCCTTCTTTTTTTTTTTTCCCTGTGGGATTGTTTACCACACCTTTAAGAGCCTGTTTGGAATTTGGGGGAGGAAGGGAAGGGAAGGGAAGGGAGGGAAAGAGAAAAGAAAGGATAAGAATTTTCCCTTGTTTTGTAAAGAAAATGAAAAAAAAAAAAGTGAAAGAAAAGCAGAGAAAGAGAGAGAGACTGATGGATTGCTTTTTCCCCATTCTTTTTCCTCCCTTTACCTCATTTTCTCTTCCCTTTCTCTCCTATCTAGAATCAAATAAGGAAAGAGAAATTTTCATTATTTTTTCTTCCCTTCCCTTCACTTCTGTCCGTTAAGCTCCAAACAGGCTGTAAGGTTTGAACTCTAGAACCCAAGTAGGCTTCATTGTCATTACAACACCCTTAGACGGATCTTGACTCTTGATGGATGTGGCCATTTAGTCTATTTTTCTTTTAAGGTACAAAAGAGAGACAATATTGTGGAAGAAGAGAACTTGTTCATTTACTGGTGTTGTTTTGAGTTTCTAGTTTAACTCAGTTCATTCAGTATGATAATGGAATCTGTTAGGACTTTGGTTAGTTGACAAATTCTGTAGACTAAAACAGTTTGTTTGTAATATTTTCTTAATCTCTATGTAATGATTAGCTAGATAGATTGTAGAAATTATAGAGAAGTTTTTGTGTGGGTTAGGATGTTCAAACCAATGCTAAGGAGGGCTTGGACATTCATTCAAGGACAAAGGAGTTCAAATTCAATGTTCGCAGAGTTGGCTACCTTCTCACGATCTTCTTGTTACCTTTATGCCCCAGTGAGACCCCAGCGAGAATTGTAGAATTCAGCCAGTAGCTGTTGCCATCTTCACACCCTGGCGAGATCGTGAAGGGACTTCTCGCTACCTTCTCGCCCTAGCGAGAATCAGCTGACCTTACAGATTTGGAAACTTGGGAAATCTAATTTTGAAGGATTTTGGACTGATCTGAAAGTCTAGGTTTACCTAAGGTCTCCAACTATAAATATAATGTTAAATGTGTTGGCCCAAAAGGCAACCCAAGAGGGGGGTGAATTGGGTTTTTCAAAAATTAAAGCAATTAAGATTAATTAAAATTAATCTAATCAATGGAATAGAAGTTGAAGATGTATGCAATGCAATGTAAATAATAACGAAATGAAAATGGAACACAAGAAAGCACACTAAGAATTATCAAGGTTCAACCACAATTTGTGGTCTACGTTCTCATCCCAAGATCCTCTTGAAATTTTCTTCCACTATGCAATCTCTAATTACAAAGTAGATGTTGATTTCCAAAGTGTTCAACTCACTTTTACACGAGAACTTCTTCCAAGTTCTTCCAGCCACCAAGTGGTTTGTCCAAGATTCACTTTAACTTGCAAGTGTTCTTCTTTTACAAGAGAACACTCCAACTCTCACTTACAAGTATATGAAGGATATACAAATGAAATACAAACTTTCTAAGAAGAGTAGATGGGAATTGAATAGCTCACTAAATGCCAACTTGAAGACAAAGAGAATTTTCATATTTTTCAACTCAATCAATCAGTGAATGTTGTATCTCTTGTCCATAAATGCATTTGGAGACTTATATATAAAGCCCTGAATTGATTTCAACCATTGGAGGTTGTTGGAGCTTCATCAAATGCGCGCCCAGTTCAATATGACGTTTAAAAATATAGTCATTAGTCCCCATGTGTCGACACTTGACTTCCATGTGTCCACACATCAAGTTTGCATTCTCCAGATTTTGTCTATTGTCTCCATGTGTCGACACATCAAACCTATGTGTCGATACATCACCCAGAAAATGCTCTTCATGCTTTCCTTGATCAGTTTAGTTTCAAATAATCTGGAGATATTCAAGGGATCTTCTCTTTGAGGTATGACGTTCTTCAAAAACGTTTAAGATCTTCAAGGAGTCTTCTCTTTGGGATATAATGATACTTCAAAGTCTTCAATCTAATGAGATTATACAAGAATATCTTCAATTCAATTTGGATTGCATTCAATTTGATTTCTTCTAAATCTTCTCTTGGATTCTTCAAGAAGTCTTTGCACACATGATGAATTTTTCATTTGAATCACCTTCAATCTCTTCGAGTCAACTTCATTGAGTTTTTAGAAGCTTGATGAAGTCTACTTTTAAACACTCTTAATACGCATCAACTTTATTGAATCTTCACAGCTCTGATATAGTCTTCTTTTGAATCCTTTATAAAAACTTTGCAATTATGATGAATTATCTTTTTGAACACTTTTAATCTCTTCAAATTTGAGTCATCTTCATTTAGTCTTTTTACACTTAATGAAATCTTCCTTTGAGCACCTTCAATCTCTTCGAATGCAAATCATCTGTTTGAAGTTTGAATGGGTACAATTGCTCTGTTTTGGTACATGGCTTGACTTTTGGTGCATTGCTTGAACTTGTAGATGTTGTATATCCATTTTGATATGAATTAGATTTTAAGTCAAGTTTTAAGTCTAAATTATAATCCTTATTAATTTGCATACTAATTAAATGGATTAGTAAACTAACACAAGATTTAGCTATCATCAAAATCAAGACGTAGAGTCAACAATCTCCCCCTTTTTGATGATGACAAAACCTTTGCAAAAACAGTCAATATAAGATAAAATGAAATAGATAGAATCAAATTTCTTACCAAAGAAAACTCCCCATTTGTTTTGCAACTGATGCTTCCAAGACAAAAATATCTTTTCTTTTGTTTGATTAGCAAAAGCATATCTTAACTTTCAAAAAGAGTTTTTATCAGTCAATTCCAAAACAAGTTAAGGGAAAAAATTCCTTTGTCATGTTACTCCCCCTAAAAACATGCTTTATAATTCTTTATGTTCATTCTTCTCCCCATTTTATGTCAATCAATTCTTCTCTCCTTTTTTGTTAATTCATCAAAAAGTGAAAAAAAAAATGTATAACAAAGATAGGTACAATAGTAAAAAATCTTATAACAAGATAATTTGTATAAACAAGAAAACAAGCAAAACATTCAATCAACAAGGTCTCAAGCTACAATAACAGAGTGATATTTCATTCACAAAAAGTATTACATAAGATTAGTCAATGATCATTCACAAAATATTACAAAAAAAATTGTCTTTGAGGATGATATGCCATCCATTAACAGAAATGCAGACAGGTGCAAAAATGAAAATGCAAATGTGAGATAGAGAGATGGGATATGGAGAGGAGATATTAATGGGGAGAGGTTGGTGGTGAGGGGGTTAGGACAAGGGGGTCATCAGGGGTGTTGGAGAACTTTTTTCCAGGTCTGTCCCTGAGCCAATACTAGTGACCAGAAAAGAAATGAGGATCATCAGATTCAGTAGCAGATGAGTCACCCTATTCCTCTGCTTCGATCCCTTTTTCAGCATTCTTCTCTTTTTTAGCTTCTTGACCCTCTTCCTCCCTATCTTCTCTTTTTTCTTTGGTCTCCTTCTCTGCTTCGCCTTCTTTTTCTCCTTCTTCTTCTCCTTTTCTTTCTTCTTCTTGTTCATTTCCTTCATTTTCTTCTTCTACTTCTTCTTCCTCTAGTAATTTTTCTGTCCCGTGTCTCAACATCTTTACTTCCTTTTTCAGTTCTCTTACTTTCCTTTCCATAAACAGCATTCTTGTCATACCAATGTCTGCCTTCTTGTTTAGTTTTTCAAGGGAGTCCAAAACCTGAGCCATGAATGCAGTTATTGCATCTTCACTTCCTTTAAGTTCTTGATGCAAACTTCTCTTGGTACTCCTTTGCCTAGAGCTACTCCCAAAGGGAGCTTTTTCTTTTGAAGTACTACCACCATCAGATTTCTTAGAAGTCCATTTGTTATTTTTCAGAGTGTACCTTATTCTCTTGAGAGTCTTTTCATTGTATTCATCACTGATGACCTTAGAAGTCCTCTTTTTCTCATTGCTCAAATTAATGTTGAAATGCTTGAAGACTTTTGTTAGGAAAATACCATAGGGCAAACTGATTCTGGAAATAGTAGCCTTGTGCATATGATCTAAAATAAACAAAGGCAAATCAATCCTAGAGTCAGCTAGATATGCCCACAAGAAAAATAATTCCTTTTCAGAAACATACTTGTACTTTCCAGTCTTGGGGGTGAAAATGGTACAAGTGAAGTGATGAATCAACCTCAATTCCAGAGGCAAGTTGTTGGCAATAGGTTGTATGCACTCATCCACTTCTTTCCCATAAAGAACTTTTAGTTGATCTTTCTAGGAACATTATCTGTATAAATTTTTCTACCAAGTCTGATTCCAAGAATATGCCTAATCATAGCTCCATCCAAAGTAAAATTAACACCCTTAACAAAACTTACAATGGATACTTCTCCATAATCTCTTTCGGCATTGCCATAAAAATGGGCAACTAAGTCAGGGTAAACATTATTCCTTAATGTAATCATGGATTTCCAACCCAGATTAACCAATTTGGTACTTAACTCAAATTTGTAATGATCAAAGAAATTGTAGTCAACTCATCGTCCATTATAGACTTTTTTCAAAGAAAAACTTGTATTGTACCTTTCTTGTGCCTTGTCTTCATTGAAGTACAACTCATTTCGTTTCAGGGTAGTAAAAGGCTCTGGTTCTCCCTTCTTGCTTCTCTTCTTCTTCCCTTTATCTTTGCTCGAATCTCCCTTGGATTTTCTCTTCTGGCCTTTCGGTATATGGGTTATAGATACAATTAGGGTTTTTGAGATTTTCTTCGGTTTAGGATTTTTCGGTGCCATGGTAGAATCAATGAAGGTAGTGAGAAGATGGGAAGTATTCGATTAGGGTTAAACAGGTGTTTAGAAGAGGGATTGAGATGGATGGTTGGTGACGATTTGGTTGGTGCGAACAGAGGAGCGAATTAGAAAGAGGGAAGGAAAGTTCGAATGTTTATAAAAGTGTTTATAAAGTGAGCTGTTATAAAATATATAGGTTCGACTCATTTGTCGACACATGAACATATGTCTTCATATGTTGACACATGTGTGTCAACAAATCATTTTTGAGTCCGCTGTCGTGATGTGTCAACACATGAAAAATGGTGTGTCGACACATGCAACCAGATTGGGTCATATTGAGTGTGAGTGAATTAAGGAGATGACTTTTCAATTAGGAGAGAGAATATGTTCTATTATGAGCATACAATGAATTTTAAGAACAAAAAATATAATTTATACAATTAATCAACACATTTGTTCATATCTAAAACACAAATAATATGAAGATCACATATAAAACATAAATAATACGAATTTCACTCAATTTTAACCAAAAATCAAGACATAGGATCAGTCATTCCCAATTCTCTTCTTATCATATAGAATCTATATTCAGTTAATGGTTTTGTAAAAATATTAGCTAATTGCATGTTTGTGCTTACAAAATAAGTTCAATATCACCCTTTTGCACATGATCTTGTATAAAGTGATATCTAATTTCAATGTGCTTTGTGCGAGAGTGTTGAATAGGATTTTTAGTCAAGTTTATAGCACTAGTATTATCACATCTAATAGGAACATGATCAAACAAGTTACCATAATCTTTTAACTGTTGTTTAATTCATAACACTTGAGCACAACAACTACCTGCTGCTACATATTCAGCCTCAGCTGTAGAGAGAGCAACCGAATTTTGTTTCTTATTATACCAAGACACAATCAAGTTGCCTAGGTGTTGGCAAGAGCCACTTGTGCTCTTTCTATCAACTCTACTCCAAGCATAGTCATCATCGGTGTAAGCAATCAAATTAAAAGATGTAACTTTTGGATACCATAATTTAAGGTTAGTGTGTGCTTGAGATAACGAAAGATTCATTTCACAACAATCACATAAGACTCTTTAGGATTTGATTGAAATCAAGGGCACAAGCAAACACTAAACATTATATCTAGCCTACTAGTAGTTAGATATAATAAAAAAACCTATCATACTTCTATAAAGCTTAGTGTCTACTGATTTACCTTTCTCATCGCTGTCCAATTTTGTTATAGTACTCAATGAAGTACTTATAGACTTCGTATCTTTCATGCCAAATTTCTTGATTAAATCCTTGATATACTTGGCTTGATTAATAAAAATGCCTTCCTTTGATTGCTTGATTTGAAAACTAAGGAAGTAATTAAGTTCACCAATCATACTCATTTCGAATTCTCCCTGCATATACTTAGCAAATTCTTTGTAAAGCGACTTATCAGTAGCACCAAATATAATATCATCCACATATATTTGTACTAAGAGTATGTTATTATTT